>JAUMTR010000010.1:7593645-7613677 GCA_032270685.1 Microctenopoma stevenorrisi
AGTTTCAGTAACTTGCAGTTTCCCATTTTTCACGTCTGTCCTTCCACTTTTCTGTGCTGTGGAGCCTTCCTGGGATTCTGGGATCCTTTAAGCCTCAAGATAAATTTCGCAGACCTGCATGAGTCATCCCAAATTGTAACTGAGTGCTGGTGGTGGGAAACGCTTTTAAGCAGCGTGCGTGCGTGCGTGCGCGAGCGCACGCGCGCAAAGAAGCGCGGCAGGCAGACAAAAGGAGAATGAATGAATTATAAATAAGCAATCTTAAATTTAAATATGCAGCCGCTAACTAGGGCAGGATGCTTTATTTATTTGTTATTATAATTATAGGCCGACCTAAAACGTGCTGGAGAGATTAGAACAATCCATCCAGCAACGCTTTCGGATCCTCCGAGAACAAGCTGGAGAACATCTGGATCAAGTTAGCGAACCTGCTCCCACTATGACTCGGTGGATAGATAGAATTATTTCTTCTTGTTCGCAGAAACAGTTTGGTGTGTAACTGTAGGTCATGGCACCGATTTGCTAAGCGGTTGGGTGTTGCACTCGCACTGATGTGAGATAAGGACTCGGCAGTCTCCAACTGAAGAAGTAAAATGGAGAAGTTGTCTGCACCTGAGTGTAGCGTGCATGTATGTAGGATTTGTTCGGTCTTTGGTCGGTTGTGTTGTGACACACTTCCTCCCAGAGGTGGAGTCAGCCACTCCTTCCACACATTAAAACACACACACACACTCCAGCTGCTGACGTTCATTTGCCAAATGACAGTCCTGCAGTCTCTCTTCCACCAAACCAGCTGCTTTGACATAGAAATACTTATTAGTCTTATATTTCACAGGGTTTATTCTGTCCCATCATTGAGGTTCCTGTATTGGCATTTTGCTGTCTCAGGTTGTAGTTTGTGAACTGGAAGCAATATGGTGCTGAGGCGTGACTTAAGTGTCACACAAGTGTAGTGAAGTAATCAGCATAACAAGATCGGCGCTGACTGAAACAGTATTACGTGCACGAAGGTCTCTGTCACGAGATTCTCGTGCATTGCAACACCTGATTCGTTGCTTTGGTCTCGTGTGCTCTCCTCTGATGGTCCGTCCCTAACAGGTTGATACCAACGCGGGCTGGGGCCTGATGTGAGAAAAGAACAATTGCAATTGACAGGAACTTTGAATTTCCTATGAAAATGTTTCAGAGGAATCTGCCCTGCCTCACCTACTGCTATTTACCTGCTACAGTGCAACACCTTGTGTTTGATCCCAGCGTATAATCTTGCCAGAGTTGTTCAAAGGCGTTTCAAACATTCTTTGAAACTGGACATTTAGATAATAGAATTTGTCTTGTTTGTTAAGTGACTGACTGGTTAGACTGGACGTGAGATCCCAAGACAGCAGGTAAGTACTTGGACGTCCAAAGCCGAGTGAGTCATGAAACCACATTATAAACCAGTTATTTAGCCACAGGACAGGTTCAGGTACACGCTGTGGGTGAGGGTGTTAACTGAACTTGTGTAAATGTTGTAACACAACACAAAAGCAGGAGGGGAGCGTTTTTCAAATATTCTTTTCAGTGTCACATGTTTTCCTCCTTTGTGTGGTGAAAAAGTGGTAGCTACATACACCAGTCAGCCTCAACATTAAGACCACCTGTTGGATTTAATGTCGTGGAGGACGGGGGTCTGCAGCTCCCTGATACATTTGCGGCACCAGAAATCAGATACGACTCATTGATCTGTGACGCCTGGTGGAAAATAATAAAGACCAGTCATTCAAGTGCTGTGCCTCACTGTAGTCCTGAAGTACTTTGACTTTTATTTTTTAATTCACCACATTCATTGTACAGAAGGAATAACTTAAGAGGCTGATATTAAGAATACGCTTCTAAATATAATCCATAGGTAATAATTAAACTTGTAACTTCTAAATACTTCCAACACAGACACATGTGTTTGATGATCTGAATCATTATGTCTGACATAACAAATATTTTTTCTCCGCAGTGTATCTATTGTTTGACATAATGCATATCATATATCATAATTTTTTTTTATTTGCAGTTTAACCAAATATCGCTCTTAAAGGCAATATTTGCACCTTACGTTTAAAATCAACACTTTTAATAATATCTGTTAAACTTTCCTTTTATTTTGTGGTTGAGTTGTAATATTGGGGTTTTCCTCCTCCTGTCCTGCAGTTCTGGCAGTTTGGCGAGTGGGTGGACGTAGTAATCGACGACCGGCTGCCGGTGAAGGACGGGAAGCTGCTGTTTGTCCACTCGGCAGAGGGAACCGAGTTCTGGAGTGCGCTGCTGGAAAAGGCCTATGCCAAGTGAGATTAATAGACAGATGGTAATCATGGCTGACACCTTCAGTCTGTGGAGCAAAGTAGGAGATATTAGCTTTATGTCCAACTTGTATACTACGTTGAGGCTAAAGAGAAAATGTTATTTCCAACTTCCAGGGGTTTAGAGTTAGATGTCTTTCATCATATCGTACTCATCAGTTAGTCGAAGTCTAAGTCTGGAATATGAATTTGGGGTTTGTCTTATTAAGAATGAATCCTCCTCTGTGTACCATTTTAAGCTCTCACGCTCACTAGTGTGTTGTTGTGTTAGGTTGAACGGCTGTTATGAGGCTCTGTCAGGTGGCAGCACGTCCGAGGGCTTTGAGGACTTCACAGGTGGTGTGACGGAGATGTACGAGCTGGGCAAGGCTCCCTCTGACCTCTTCAGCATCATGGGTCGAGCCATAGACAGAGGATCGCTGTTGGGCTGCTCCATAGACGTCAGTACAGTAACCTTCATGCACCCTTTGACCAGCAAGTTACCGTTCATTTTCCCAGCACAGAAAAACAAACACCGTTACGCCATCATTGAGCAGTTGCTGTAAAAGTTTTAATAATGAGCTTTGAAGCTTTGTAGCTGTCAGACTAGATGATTTCAGCCAATGGGATCCTGCATATTTATTGAACCATAATGTCAGCTTTAATATTCTCATTTAACTCTCACCAGGAATCTTCCTCGTCCCCAAATGTTTCATTACCTTACCTTCGCTACCTCTGGAAATTGATTAGACGGTTTTTGCTGGCTGAAAAGAGATGAACAAGTACGCAACGTAGGGATAATGAAAACAATCAGTCATCTAATTTTTCACGACCTCCAGGTGGTTTTTACTCTAAAAAAATATATTAGCCCGTGTAGCTGAAGTCAGCCTTTTCCAGTCTCAATGCTCCTCGCAGCTATTAACTACTTTCCACACATTTCGTAAGATGTCACACTGTAAATATTGACCCTGCTCAGGAGATCCACTGGTTCATCAGCGGATTGAAATGTGTCGGCTCCTGTTAGAACTGTGACCATTATTACATTAGTTACATGTCACTCGATATGAAATACTTAGGGAAATGTTTCTGCTCATGAGGCTTAGTGAGTAGTTTAATAATTGGTGTGTGGTGATTTGTAAGGGAATTTTGTAAACCAAGTGGAATACATCAGTTAATTTGCCCTGAGATGACCGTTGTTATGATTTGCTGCTTTACAAACAAAGATGAATTGAATCACTCACACAGACTTCAATTAACTCATCTGAGAATCAACTGCAGCTACACACATTTAAATTATTAAACCTGTCTGGCCTTATGCCTGGAAATTCCAACTATACAGAACGTACAGTTTGCGTCCTTAGGTTGTCAGAAAGTGTATTTTCTTGCACCAGGAGAGGGCAGCAGAGACTGCACCTTATAGTTGTAGCAGAGAATCAGAATGAATGAGGTCGATGTGTTTAAGGTGGTTAAGAAGAACAGCAGGTACAAATAAAAAGCAATTATTATGTTTCAAAAGAACGAGAAATAAGAAAAGATCCTTTCTGTGTTTGTTTGCTAGTAAAAATGTAGCCTGGTTAAAAAGCGCTGTTACTCTGGTCTGATGTATGACCAACGCTCCTAAGTCTTCCATTTTTGCAGCTGACACCCCACTTTGGTGTAAGTGCCACCTCGTCTGTGTCTGTTAAAACAACGCTGACAGTTATGGTTTTAAGTCACGTACAGCTCTGGAAAAAAAGGTTACGAGACCACTGCATAAAAGATGTGATTGCAAATGAGAGTTATCCACCAAATATTGATTTCTGAACACTTCCTAAGTTAAAAGATTAGCAACGTGTTATGCAAAAATTAATATGAACTTATACCTTAAACATATACCTTAAAGTTGCAAAAAGAGAAACTGATAATTCTGCAGTGGTCTATTTGTTTTTCCAGAGCTTTTTGTCCGTGAATGTAAATCGCTTGTTTAATTCTGGCACTCTACTGTCTCATCAACAGATCTCTAACTCGGGAGACATGGAGGCCGTCACGTTTAAGAAGCTAGTGAAGGGACATGCCTACTCTGTGACTGGTGTGAAAGAGGTGAGTGGTGATAAAGCAGGACTGAAAGATAGAGGCATGAAAAACAGAGCAGATCCATCCTGCATAGGGTCAGAGTAGGAGATGTATGGTGTATAGTTTTAGTTGCCTATTTGGCAACTGGATAACCAGTAATATTCCCTAAGAGGAAGGAGCTTTCTGAGAGATGTCGGAGCAACACAGCAGCACGTGTTCCTACAAATCCTGCAAATTCAGAAAGAACTATTGTAAGGAATAAAAAAACCATCAATATACAAATGAATTTAGTTTTCCTTGTGTGTCTTTTACCCACTCTACATCGGAGCTGTGAAGTTAAGAGACAGTTTATACAAATGATTGCACACTTTGGTCCTTTCCTGACCGTGAGGTGACGATGCCAAGTGTTACATAAGTTACAGTGTATGTCATTTATGTAATGTGTGTGTTTGTGTGTGTATGTGGCTGCGCTTTAGTTCTGTGCAAAAGTTCATTTTGTATTTTAAACATTCTCAGTAGAAGTTGGTGCCAAACTACTGTAAAACAACATGCTGTCGCCTGATGAATTAAAATCAGTTCATCTACCTGTGGTTTCATGATGGATGCTCATTCCATTCACACGGCGAGCTGCTGGTCGCTGGTGAAACCCGCTGACATCACCATCAACGGAACCGGTTAAATTTGGATGAACGTGAATATCACGTGGCGTTTCTTTGCACTTACTGTAGGTGACGTACAGGGGAACCAAGACCAAGCTGGTTCGCGTCAGGAACCCCTGGGGGGAGGTGGAGTGGACTGGAGCCTGGAGCGACAAGTGAGATTTTACTGTTTACTGTTCGAACATTCCGGAACTCCCACCATTCCGGAATGGTGAGAGTTCCGGAATGGCTAACCCTGACCTTTTTCCAACAGGTTTGATTCATCTGCCTCAGCCTTTCCACCCATACTGCCCTCACTCATGCAGCCCCCAATATCTGCTACAGGCACCCCTACCGGAAAAATAAAATAAACAAAAATAAAATAAACAAAGATAAAGTAAAAATAAACAAACAAAAATAAACAACCGGAAAATAAAACAAACAATCGGAAAAATAAAATAAAATAAACAACCGAAAAAATAAAATAAACAAAAATAAAATAAAATAAACAACCGATAAAATACAATAAACAAAATAAAATAAAATAAACAAAAATAGCGGCCTGGTAGCTCAATGGGTTAAGCGTCAGACTGGAGTGTAGAAGGTTGGATCGAAGGTTGGAAGGTTGAATCTTGTCTGACTACTAATCCATCCGCTACCAGGTGTTTCCCCGAGCCAGACACTCAGAGCTAGCTCCTTGTAAGTCACTTTGGATAAAAGCGTCTGCCAAGCAAAGTAAAGTAAAGTGTCTCAACACTCATTTTTACCAAACTGAAAAAAAGCTAGTTAGGTTAAAAGAAATCTGAGGTATTTTCCTTCTATTCCTTTGAATTTGGATTCACTTGTGTATGTGTGAAATCCTCAGTGCCAGAGAGTGGGACGGCGTGGATGCCTCTGACAGACGTCTGCTACAGAAGTGCAGCGAGGACGGTGAATTCTGGTGAGGCTGCTGCAGCGTTTGCCTTCTGCCTGAGAAACTGAGAAACTGATGAAGATTTGATATAAATCCAGTAGAACATCACTGTTCTTCTCTAACCATGCGCTCATTTCCATATCTCAGGATGTCGTTTAGCGACTTCCTGCGTGAGTTCAGCCGCCTGGAGATCTGTAACCTGACAGCCGACGCCCTGCAGAACAGCCAGCTAAAGAAATGGAGCACGTCACTCTATCAGGGAGAGTGGAGGAGAGGCAGCACGGCTGGAGGCTGCAGGAATTTTCCAGGTATGACATTTTAAATAGTGTTGTTTCTGTATATTTTGAAAATGATTGTTTTGAACTTTGAAGCACTGCAGTGGTGTAAGCGCAGACTAGGAACACTGAACACCTCCTTTACTTTGGAGAAAAACAAACAAGAAGTAGGGAGGATGGATTTACTAAATTTACTGGAGGAATGTGAACCAGTGACTTCCATTTAAACAACAATGGGTTGATTTAAAATAACTCTGTCCCTTCATGGACGTCGACATGTGTGGAATCTGTTTTCTGACTGTTGTGTTTTCTAGTGTGGCCTAAGCGTGTGGTTTTGTTGACAATAAAACCTTCTGTGTAAACATCAGTCAATTATTGATATGTTTATTTTTGTTTACATCGTGCCATCTGACTCATTCTACCTGGTGTCCTCAGCCTCTTTTTGGCTGAATCCTCAGTTCAAGATTGCTCTGCAGCACCCGGATAGTCCCAGTAAACCAGACTGCAGCTTTTTGGTTGCTCTCATGCAGAAGGATCGCAGGAAGAAGCGGCGAGAGGGTCAAGATATGGAGACCATCGGGTTTGCTGTGTACGAGGTTAGCAGCACTGAACAGGACCGAACAGCTCGCAACAGTGAACGTTAGCCTTAAATGCATCTGAAATAGTATTTTTCTCTTAATGTTCTTTATCACATCACTGATGTTATTGATCTCATCTGTCTGTGTTCTTCACAGGTTCCAACTGAGGTAAGAGCTTTGTCACTTTTTTCCTTCTGTCTATTTACATAAAAGCTAAATGCTCCTGTTAAACGAGCCTCTCTTTTCAGTTCAAGGGTCAGTCGGGAGTCCACCTGAAACGGGACTTTTTCCTCACCCACGCCTCCAGTGCTCGCTCCGAGCTCTTCATCAATCTGAGAGAGGTCAGCTCGCGGTTGCGGCTGCCGGTCGGGGAATACATCATCGTCCCCTCCACTTTTGACCCAAACAAAGAGGCTGACTTTGTTCTGAGAGTTTTCTCTGAGAAGCCAGCGATGTCTGAGTGAGTGTTTACACCGAATGAAACATCACTGTTAATAATATAACGATCAAATAATCAGGTATTGCACCAAGCTTCTGGAGAAAATACAATTGATTTAATAATCATTTTGGAACTTTGAAACAAGCAACTATCAGCCAGTTTATTACTTTTCACTTTTTTTCCGTTTCAGGGAGCTTGATGACAAAATTACAGCAAATCTTCCAGCAGAGGTGAGAGTCTTATAGAACATGATCACAAACTATGACGTGTGAGGAAAAACTCACATTTGCGTTTGTGTTTCAGACTCGGCTTGACGAGAGCCAGATCGACGCTGGCTTCAAGAGTCTGTTCAGGCAGCTGGCAGGAGCAGTAAGTGCTCGCTCACACTTCCAGGACGATAAATGGTTAATAGCGTATACCCATCTAGTGTGTGTTTAATTTGTGTGACCTTCTCTGTTTGTGCCGACAGGACATGGAGATCAGCGTGACCGAACTGCAAACCATACTGAACAGAATCATCCAAAAACGTTAGGGACAGAGCAGAAGTCATTTACATTTGTACATTATCTCAGTAAAATGCATGTTTCTAATGTCTCTCCCTCTGAAAACAGACAAAGACCTAAAGACGGACGGCTTCTCGCAGGAAGCTTGTCGCAGTATGGTGAACCTCATGGACGTATCCTTTCACAGCTTTATTTTGTTGTCTGAAGCTCTGTGTATCGTTAGAAAACGTTACATCGCAACACAACAAAAAGTTAATTCTGTTTTCCTGTGTCGTCGGTGTTCCTTAATGTCTCCGCTCAGTCGGACGGCAGTGGGAAGCTGGGTCTGACAGAATTCCATGTGCTCTGGGAAAAGGTTAAGCGATACCTGGTGAGGTTAAGCACTGATGGGTCAGACACTACTGGTCCTGCTTCTTTGTACTCGCGTGGATTGATTTTAATTTAACGTTTGCTCTTTGATTGTTGGTTTGTTAGAATTTCCTAATTCTATTCATTCCTGTTATTTCCTGTCTTCTGCATGTTTGCGTCGTCACACCAGACCATATTCAGGGATTACGACTATGACAAATCGGGCACCATGAGTTCCTATGAGATGAGGATGGCTCTTGAATCAGCAGGTGCTGTTTGCTTTCATTTTAAGACACTTCTTCAATTCTGAAATGTGTTTTACAATAAAAACATATTTTTTTTCTTCTGCAGGTTTCAAGCTGACCAACCACCTGTTCCAGCTGATCATCCTGCGCTACACGGAGCAGGACATGGCCATTGACTTTGACAACTTTGTTACCTGTCTGGTCCGACTGGAGACCATGTTCAGTGAGTCCCGCCACCGCTCTCCTTCAGTGATCTAGAGCTACAGCTGGTTGCTGATGTTTGGACATTTAAGAACCCAAATCTAAGTGATACTCATTGTGTCTGTCCCTGCAGAAACCTTTAAGAACTTTGACACAGATGGGGACGGTCAGATAGAGCTGAACTTCTTCCAGGTATGACCATGCAGTGCTGCACATCCAGATTCCATGTTGTACTTGTACTTGTACTAGTGTTGTGTATCTACTTGCTGTTTTAGTGTACATGTATAAAGTACTGCTCTGTGGTTTACTAATTAGCCTTCCCTTACTGTTTTGCAGTGGATTTCCCTGACCATGTTTGCCTAGAGATGGCTATTTGTCTGAAACTGCATCCTGCTGCAGCTCCGGGCTCAGTATCTGCTGTTGCTGAAGTGCCTTTTGTTTTTTTTTCCTCCCGTTCTTCCTCTTGCTCTCCGCGCCGCTCGCCGCCGACACCCTTTGAAGACTGTAACATCTTTACAGTGCCTGTATCGGAAATGCGTGCCAATCTTTTATTTGCCATCCGTTTTTCTAACCGAGAGAAACTCCTCTAGCCTATCAGCCGGCAGAGCCAGGCAGATTGATGCTAGCTATTCAAGCGCTGGAGGCAAAGCTGCTGTCGGGGCCAAAAATAATCTTATTGGTTAAAATGAAGTGGGTGGGAAGCCAAAATAGCTGAAGACTCTGTGGTAGCACTATGTGGCTCGTGTGGTACAGTAACATCCTCATAGATGATTTAAGACAAACTAGCTTTGAAGGTGTGTAGCGACCAAATTATACATAACCAAACCTAGAATTAAAGTGCAACCACAGTGCTGGATAATAAGACACGACATTAATAAACACATGAGATTGGAGGAATATGTGTTTAATTTAAATAAGTAATAATAAATATATTAACTATTTTATTACACATTTAATATAAAATAATAATTATTTTTGGATCTTCATATTGGCAGCTAGAAAACTCTGAAATGTTTTTATTCATGTTTTGCAAGTTGACATTTAGCTAACTAACTCTTTTTGCTCAGCACACTGGGCTTAGCTTAGTGATATTATTTCTGCCTCCGCATGCCTTCATTTGCCTGTCGATGTGTACGTAATAAGCATCCGATTGTAAGCTATGTGTAATGGGTCATATGTCTGCGGGGGAAGAAACGTGATAGATTTTTGAACGAGTCAAACAGTACTGTAGCAGAGAACCTGAAGCGCTGCAGCGTGATCCTATCTCTTTTCTTTACTGATGAAGACGCGCTTGAGTTTGAGCCCATTGTGAGTAATCACATTCTCAGAGCCAGGCGTCGATGCAGAGCGCCAACCTGAGAGCCTGTTCCTGTTTAACACCCATGATGCATTATGTTGCACTTTGCCTCAGACCTGGAATCGTCTTTTTACGTCTTGTGCCAAACTTTGCTTTCACCTCTGCGCCAGGGGTCCACTTAAAAAGCTTTAATGAGCCGTGCAGTGCAGAGACGGCGGTGGTGTGGATGTGTGGATTTCCGTCTTTTATTCCTGTTTAGCTTTACGACGTGGCTGCTTATTATTAGAGGAGAAAAACTTTTAGATTCTGGATGGAACTGGATGTCATCGTGGTTTAAAGGGAGTGCTGTTAAATCTTTGCTTTTCAAATGAAAGAAGAATTTGAGTTCAGGTGAAGGTGAATGATCATGGAAGAGGGATGGGTCATTTTTATGCATGTTTTGTGAACAATATGTCGTTTGCCTATTTTGTGTTAAACTGTGTTGTATTTGAAGAGTTGTGCTCAAAAACATTTGGAGAAAAAAGAAAACAAAACACTTGAGGGCTTTTTGAATTATGGAAGTTCTACAGTGTTGTATTTTTCCTATGAAGCAAAAATCTGCCAATTATTTTGCAAACATACTTCAAATTACATCCACAACAGGACTGCCAATTTACTTTTATGATACTCTGACTATGCCAGCATTTGTTTCTTGATTTTTTTGTAGTGTAATGCTTATGTAACATTACCTAATGTTTACAATGCGAACATTCTGGGTCCTTTTGGACCCATCCATCATGCAATGTATTGGTTAACTGTATCGATTTCTCTGTAAACCTTCAGTATACACTTTGAAAATAAACATGGAGGGGTTACATTGAGTTTCTGATTAATGATTAATTTAAATCTAAAATTCAAGGTTGAGATGGGTGGTTTGTTTGATGTCTGTGATAAGTAAAGTAACCAAAATGTCAAGAAGTATATACAAGAGGACACCACAAACACAATGCAGTAATAAATATAAACTTTAGTAACAACAGTCATATTAAAAAACACAAACGGTACAAGTTCACTACTGTACATATTTCAACAAAAATAATATGATCTTTACAGCAGATTCTGGCTCATTAATTTAAATTACAGACATTTGTACAAGATGATCACATATTTTAAGTTAGAACAGATATGTCTTGTTTGAAACGATATAAAATAAAATCACCTGCAGCCTCTCGGTGAGGGAATGTCATATAGGACTAAACGCAGGCTGACTGCTCATATGAACTAAACTAAGTGGGATTTCCTTTGGCATAGTTGCCTGATATGTGAACTAAACCACTTTAAAGCTACAAACCAGTTTCTAACTAATCATGAGACCCATGAACGGGGCGCGGCGTCTCTTACGCGTCGTTGTTGTTGTGCCCAATCCTGGTCACCATGGTGGAAACCAGCCGCTCCAGCTGCTCCGCTCTCAGCTTGGCCGTGTAGAGGACCTCCTCGTGATTGGCCTTGTCCCCGCTGTCATAGTCCATTACCACCTGGTTGGTGATGAGCGACATGGCGAAGACGCGCATGCCACAGTGACGCGCCACAATCACCTCGTAGGCTGTGCTCATGCCTGACGCGGAGAGGAGGCAACATAAATACAACATCAGGGTGAAAAAATATATCAGAAACATGTGTCTGAGTTTGTATGAAGCTTTATAAAGGTGGGATATAACTGGCGGATGGGACTCACCGACAGCGTCTGCGCCCAGTTTGTGCAGCATACGACTCTCTGCCACGGTCTCGAACGACGGTCCCCCCAGCATGCAGTAAACTCCCTCCTTCAGGAAGTCTCCATAGCCCAGCTCCTGTCCTATATCCATGGCCAGCTGCTGCAGCTCTCGGTCGTACGCATCGGACATGCAGGGGAAACGCACGCCGAACCTGGCAGAGCAACAACGGGACAGAGGCGCGTGATGGGTCTGGAGCTTCTCTCCCCCCTCTCCCCCAAACCCCCCGTGTGAACACTGCGCCTCACCTCTCATCGTTGGGTCCAGTCAGCGGATTATTGCCGGCAAACCCAGGCATGTTGAGATGGTCTTTAATGATCATGACATCTCCCACCTTGAAGTCCTGGTTGATGCCTCCGGCCGCGTTGGTCAGGATCACCGTCTCCACGCCGAGCAGCTTAAAGATGCGCATCGGCAGCGTGATCTGGAAACACGGCCACAGTATGTTCACAGAGTACTGTCAGATCAAATCAGTCACCTCAGATTCGGAGACCTGTGGAGGCGCGCTCACCTTGTGGATCAGGTAGCCCTCATACAGGTGGAAGCGGCCCTGCATGCACACACACGGCCTCCCCTTCAGGGTGCCAAACACCAGTCGCCCTGCGTGACCGTGAACTGCAGGAAACAACACAGCCAGTCAGTGACTCTCAGCACCAGCCACCAGGTGAGATACCTGCCGGACCTGAACGCACCAGTGCTCTGGGGAAAGTTAGGAATGTCCTTGTAGTTGAAGATCACCTGGTCTTTTATCATGTCAGCCAGGCCTCCGAGCCCGGAGCCGCACACGATGCCCACCGTGGGTCGCACGTCTGTCTGGGCCAGCAGCCAATCAGCAGTGGCCTTACACTCCTCATAGCTGTAGCTGCGTGACACACAGAGAAGGCCTCGAGTCAGAGTGATCACAGTGTGATAAATCAAGCACGAGGCTGACAGTGTCGACCAGCGTGAGGTGACCATCTCACTTCTGCTCGAGTCAAATCTTTTTCATCCAAATCCAAACACGAATACCAGCAGTGCAATGTCTGACTTGAAAAATTATGTGCTTATTATTATTATCATAACAACATTTTTGTCTTAGCAGCAAGCCTGATCTGAGAGCTACTAATAATAACACACACACACACACACACACACACACCAACGTATCGACTCTCATGCACTTAACTGCTGACCAGCACATGTCTGCTTCGCTGAAATGTCACCGCTCCACTTTAATCAGCCTGGCTCTTCCAGTTGTACAGTTACATGACAACCTCCCGTTGAGCGCTTTTATAATGAAACTCCTATAGATATTATATACTCTATACTGCGCGTGAGCGTCTTTTTGATCCACTGCCAAACAGTCCCGGTATATTTTCTGCCCAGAGAAAAGCTGAACTATACCACAATAAAGATGCACTCACCTTTTGTTTGTGTCTGGAAACATTGCTGGTGGTTAAATATGTGTGTGGAAGTAATAAAAGAAGAAAAAAAAATGACTGCTCACTCTCCCAAAGCTGCAAAACGTTGATCCGGAGCTGTTAGGAAATATAAAAGAAAGATAAATATAAAATTAAAAATGTCCTTCTTCTTTTTACAATCCTTTACTTAAATCGGTTCTTCTGACTTGTGTATGGAGAAAGGGTTAGTGTCTGGGTTTATTATAGGGTCAGAGGATCCCACCTCCTACCCCTCCTCTCACTGTTTACCATGACGCATGTGGACGCCGCAGCCTGATTGGCTGCTCGGACACACCTTTAAAAATAACAATTTAAATGATTTAATTCCGCTTAAAGATGTTAATTGGATGTATGAGTATGTTGTGATCGACAGATCCCAGCAGCAGCAGCAGCAGTGTTCCTGTAAATCCCGGACTGGATGTTCTTATATCACTGCCACTGAAAACCCAACAGCAATAAGTCATTAACCCACAGGAGATGCAAAACAAGATGTGATGTGCATTTTGAGCATGGCACAGGTTGCGACACCACTTGCCTGATTGTTGTCTGATGTTCCTGCCTGCAGGATGTAAATGTTAATGTTTAGTACGTATTGAACCAAACATGATGACACCACATGTTTTTAGGTATGTTGCTTCCTGCATGATACTAAAGTCTGCTTGTTCTACTGAAAGCAGCTACTGTATTAATACTAGACCACTGCTACAACCACTACTAACAGAAACACTATTCATGCAAATTATAGCACGACCCATTCTAAACATGAAGCACTTTTATTTTATATACTTTATGTTAATGTAACTGCTGCTCTCATGCTCATGCTTTAGAGAGATGACGCATTAAATCAAGTGTCTGGAAGATTCAGTAAGAATCACCTATATATACTAAGATTTGCCTTAAGTTTAAAAGGACAAATATCAACTATTACTACTGCTGAAATTTATTTATTTATAATAAATTAATAAATTTATTGTAGAAAAAGAAGTGTACGTAATGATGCTGAACATAAAACAGAGTCATTTGAACGGTAGACTTAGGACTGCGGTGCTCCTCATGGATGATGGTTGGTTTGGTCGCCCTATAATGAACTCATTTGAAGAAAGGCTCATTTTCTGTTGTCTGTATGCTGGAGTTGTATTCACTTCTTAGTTAGCAGTGATTTTACCAGCCTCTAACAAAACTATTGGTTTCTTTTAGACCCAAAAAATGGCAACGTGTTCCTGTTTGTCAATTACAAGACCCAGCCAAGACATATTACGGAGCCAGAGGCTTACACAACATTAGAAAACCTTTTGTTGATATTGTACCAATGACTGACAAAGGTTATGTAAAAACCACCTTTTTAAGTTTTATGACCACACAACACATATACACTAACCTATAGTAATTGTGCCAGATAAGATGAGACATAATTGACCTCTGCTCTCCCAGGTACACATGTAGAATAAACGGTAAGTGCAGGCAAACACCACCTATAGCTTGTTTAAGTGCAACACCAACCAAAACACAGAGAGCCTGCATCAAAGCATCCGTCCTGACATCAACGGACCTTGAGTTGTTTGGCACTGACGCATAAGAGTAGGAACGTCACCCTGTGTTTTAAGACTTTCTGTTTGGGTTCTGGCCTGTTCGGTTTTGATGGTTCATTTTGAGGACAGTTGTTTGATAAATTGCGTCTGATAACATGAAGAAGTCACTGACCTCTTTGTCCCTCCCTTAGGTTCAAGCTAACGCCCCCGTGTTTAGCCAATGGTGGGGCACCATGTGAATGCAGCGCGGCAGCCCATGGTAACCTATGCACCTGTTCTTCAGTCTGTATAGACAAATAAAATGTCAATAGACGTTTTGGGAATGTTGTCCTGAAGGACACTGATCACAGAGAGTTGCACGCTTTTTTTCCTGTTATTCATTCAATACATTCATTATTTATCTGATCATCTTTATGCTTTACTCTCTATACTTTACTCTTTACTTTACTTTACTTTACTTTGCTTGGCAGACGCTTTTATCCAAAGCGACTTACAGGGAGCTAGCGCTGGGTGTCTGGCTCAGGGACACACCTGGTAGGGGATGGACTAGGAGTCCGACGGGGTTCGAACCCACAACCGTCTGCATCCCAGTCTGACACTTAACCCACTGAGCTACCAGGCCACTCTGCGTTACTCTATAATATGGTCTGATGACTAACGCAGAAGTGCAAAGATGCAGGATGCAAAGATCCAGGTCTGGTGTGGGACATGACATCGGCAGACACTGTGAAGACATGTGTCACACTTTCTACATCGCTCAGCTGTACGTTGCCAGTGACAAAGCTTTTTAACTGCATCTCACGAGACAGACTTTAGGATAAAGACGTCAAGTCCTTCCATCGATTCTTCACTTTAGAACCGTTCTCAAAATGATGCATTTCTGAACCTCTAAGTTAGGTTATTCTGTAGCACGTTACATATTGTATATATATATATATATATATATATATATATATGATGTACATCCGAGGGTGTGCAAAAAATGTTTCTAGAAAAGAAACATCTTGGCCTTAAAACTTTTCTACAAAGACTTGTTTCTGTGCTCTGTGTCCTCTACGAGCAAACAGGTCCGGACACTAGTACAAACCAACTTACCTCATACTAAATATGGGACAAATTGTGTGAACAAGGTTTATTCCATTTGCACAGTCAGTACCCAGCCAAAGAGTACAAAGATTTTTTGGGGTCATGCAAAAGAGGGACACATCCAAATGTGTATCGGCGCCCACGCAGTGTCAGCCCTGAGGACAACTGGGATTAGCTCCAGCACTCCCATGACTCTGAAGAGGAGAAGGGGTTAAAAAAAAGATTGAATATGGATGGATGTTGAAATGTGAAGCTGAACTCCGTAGTTAAACGTGATTTAAACCATCAGTCAGTCGTGGTACAGATGAAAAAGACACACACACACACACACACACACACACACGCACGCACAAACACACACACACACTCACGCACACACACACGTACACACACACAGAAAATGTAAGTTTCCTCTTTGGATGCATACGTGTTTATTTGTTCATCTTCATTTACTCACTGATATCAGATGTAATTCAGACAGCATCTGTTTTTGTGCCAGGTAGGGGGGTGTATGTCTTAAACTGGTTTCTGAAAACACTAAGTGAACCTGAAATAATGAATTCTGATGCTGCGTAGACTTCCTGTCAGTTCTCCAAAGTAGTATTTTGTATTTTGTCCAATTAAAAAATCACTTCTACGTTTTGTACCATCAGTGATGAAGTACGTGCATCTATGTGTGAGGGACGTAACAGACATCTGCATTGACGGAGTGGATACATGTGACAAAGAAGTGTCATGTGGTCAGATTTCCAAAAACCTTTGCAGTGCTAAACACTGACACTGTTCACTTGGGGAAAGATTTCATATAGTAAAACTGGATCTCAGACTAGGTACAACTATAGCAACACAGAAAGTGGCACCAGCAGGACGAAAGACGATTCAAGGAGAGTTTTACAATATGCAGGCGAAAGAGAGACCACACCGAACCGTTTGGTGACACTAAGGTCATTTGGGCAGTCTGAGTGATGTAACACATGAGAGACACGACATGTTTGTCTGTACGTTTCTGTGCCAAAGCTGTGGAGCAGCTGTGTTGCTTCCATCAATGATCAGATAAAGCAGTGTTATGAGGAGCTGAAGCCAGTACTGAGTAGCAACAAATTAGTGACGTAGAAACTGTGATGCAGTTATATGTACGTCCCCTGAGTCTAATATATTAATAATAATACTTATTGATCCACCTGGTGAAATTGTTGTTAGGACAGCTGCTAGACCTGTGTCAGCTTGACTACAGAGTATCGCTGTCTTGTTCAGGGACACCTGGACAGGTAGCCTGCTGGGACGCATGGGTGCACAGGAGCCTCTTTTACTAGTGTACTGAGTATGTGTCATAAAACCCCAACCACCAGAACATTAAATTGTTTTAACTCCATCTTTGTTTTTTTATTATGAAGTGCTTTGCCTTTTAATATAGGTTTATTTTTACTCTTCATGCCACGGCTCTCACTAAGTACAATGTCCATTGAAGGTGACAAAGTTACGACAGTCAGAATACAAAAATGTCAGTGGCCCGTGGCAGATCTATGGGGAACTCCTTTGTTCTTTGTTACTTTTTCCTTTACAACATCCACCATAAAGGAAGCTATATAACTGTGTGATAAAGTCATAGAGTAAAACCAATAGTTTCTCAAAATTTTCCAAGATTAACATGATCAGCTTTGTCAGATGCTTTGGATAAGAGCTCATCCATTAGCACAGAACCAAACAGACGAGTGGTCAGAACGCGTTAATAACGCTGGAATCTATAAATCAGTATGAACGGATACAGTAAAAAAAGGTAAAATGAGGTTGGTATAAATGTATAAATGCTTATGCATGGAAAAAAACCCCATCATGGACTGTAATAAGATTAAGATTAAAGCTTCTCACGAGATCTTTGATGGCATGCACTTCATTTGTCTATAATAAATATAAACCAGCTGATAACACGGTTGAGATGATGTTTGACTGCATCAGCCACGAGAATCTAACAGACTTGTCAAGGCACCCTGAACAGCCACAGCATTTGCTTAATGTGGCACAAATGGCTGAGGATTATGTGCCACGGGTTTCAAGATACTTAACTTTTTAACCCACTTTATCTTTAACAAGCAGTCTCACAATAAATCACATGGGTTGAGCTTCATGTGGAATTGTGTCTAGTCTTTATACTGAAAATTAATGGAGCAGCTTCTGATGAATCAAAAACACATGATCCAGACAAAAGAGATATGAACTTCACGGGCCACACGCTTGTTACTTGCCACGCTTGTGTGCGTTTTCCTTTTCTGACTTGCCTGAGCCCCAGGTCTGCAGCCTGCACACGCCTCCAGCTGCTTCATGGCTTTAGCAGCCCACACATTTCCATCTTTACCCTGTGATTGGCTCAGATACAAGATACGTAGTTGTTACAAAGGTGTTATTAGTGATTCACTACTTTAACATAACGCACATCACAGACCTGAACTAAGCTGTTAAAGATCAGCCACCACCACTAGAGGCCACTATAGTGGGTAAAAACACTGTTGTGGAGGTGATGGACCATTAAGAGTCTGTTAGCAAAATCACGAGACAGGGTTTCAATGAATAAATAAAGACTCCAATTCTAAGATTGTCTTTTATTTTCCAACAAACAGGTTTTAATGAGATGCCAGGGACGCAACAAAAAGCAGCACTTTTTTCACACAGTATCTCTACATGGTATTTTATCCACAGATTTTCATACATTAACTATAAATGAAAATGTATTTCTATGCACAAATGTAATAAAAAATATTTTACCCACACAATCTTGATTAACTTAAATTTACAACATTAGTTTATTTAACAGGAACAACACACATTGACAGCAAAAAGGCCAATAATCCTCTGTACTCCCTTGGGCAGGTTGATGTTAAACATAAAACAAGCAAAAGACACAGAAAAATCATAAATTACAATATAAAACATAGTCTACAACTTAAAAAAATAAAATACAAATGAAAACATGATAAAGAACAAAAAACAGAACAACACTGCGTATTTTAACAAATCTGAAGACAGACAAGTTATTTCGGCTCCTCATACCTCTTAATGTGTGTGTGTGTGTGTGTGTGTGTGTGACACATCACCACCAGATGGAGTGAGAGCTGAATATTCTGTGTCTACAATGTCTTCAGCTTGAGACCTACACTACTCAAAACACGCAGTCATTACAGTATAACACCACCAAGTCAGTAAAAACGAGAATAACAGCAGGTGCAATGTAGAAACAGAAGTACACAGAGCACGACTTGTTTGGTGATCAGTCAAATGAGAGGAGGGAGAAACGGTCCAAACTGTGAGTGTCCCAGAGGACACTACCTCAGTTATATTTCTGAATCACGTTACGAGTTGCTATGTTTCTTAACTAGTCAGTGTAGTCATTTTATTCTGAATTAATTCTAATAATAATATTAAAATATAAGTACATCAGTGAATATTTTCTACTTGAATCATTTCGTCATTAAGATTTTTTTTTTGCAGGATGACAAAACATTAACATTGAAACTCACACTTCATGCATTCTTAAAGTCATGTTTTACACTTTCATTTTCATTGTCTGTGAAGCCACCACTTGTTGGTATAAATGATGTATATCACGACCAGCTTTCTTTCTCCTCAGATGTTCTCTACAGGAATGAGATAAGTGACCACAACCCAGCATCTGTGCACAAATGCATGTGTTTTTATTCCAAACTCATCGTATTAATGTTACTCGGTTTGCAAAAGTAAGTCTGCCTGTTTCTCTTTCTCTTCTCTGGTTCTTGCTTTCCTGTTTTTCTGTTGGTAAGTAGCATGTGGTTTGTCAGTGTCAATGTGAGTGTATGTGGGTGAACATACACAAGCTCATTCTTTACTACATAGGAGTTTCTTACACCACACAATCATCATAAAGAGATCTGCAAATAAAGTGTGTGAGTCTGTGTAAGTCTTTTTGACTAATGACTGATTGTGATCAGGAGATTCTGGTCTGGTTATAATTTAATTAGTGTTAATAGGTGTAAATGAGTGACCCCAGTCACACTGATGGAATAAAACAATAGAGGCTGGCATCATGTGCAGGAAACGGTATGACAGAAACACAGACCTCATCCTGGGTCTGTCAGTGTCATGTCTCCTCCAGCCCTCATGTGTCCTTTGTTCCTCCCTCACCTTAACCACTCCCCTCTCTCTCTACTTTCACTCCCTCATTATTTCCAGGTGTGCCTCATTATCAGTCAGTCTCCTCTCCATTTAAGCCTCTGCACTTCATCCTTTCCTTTGTCAGTTCATACTCAACTCTTCACTGCCAGTCATCCTTTCATGTAAGTTGGTTTTTGGGTTCAGTTCCTCTTTTTCTCCCTTCTATCTTTCACTCTCTCTATTCTCTTTGTCCTTCTGTGTCGGTTCAATCCCCTTGTCATGTGTTATTTTCAGTGTTGCCATT
>JAUMTR010000010.1:7616743-7636585 GCA_032270685.1 Microctenopoma stevenorrisi
ATAAACTTCCTTTGTTTGAACCCTCTCTTGTCTCTGGTCTGCGTTTGGGTCCTCCATTTCGAGCATGTTAATGACAGGGTCTAAGGAATGGATCCACAAAGAGAGGGGTGGGAAGAAGGAAGGAGAAGGACGTGAAAAGGAAGGAGCCTTCTGTTGAATCAATGTCAAACCATCGGCTGCACTTTTCTCCATTTCAGCCTTTTCTTTTTCAGTCTGCTTCTGTTGACTCCTGTTTTTTCTTGTCTCCCCTCTCAGCTCCTTCTGTCTTTTTTCCCTTCACATCTTGGGATCTGTCATATAAACATGTAGTATCATGCTGGGTTGGTGAGGGACCAGGTCTGGGTTGCACTGTCTGCGCCTCACTAATGTTTGCTTAGTTTTGTGGATTAGTCAGAGATTAGAGCATTGTTAATATGACAGAGAAGCCTCCAGGGTTTTTTGTTCGATTCCAGGGCACAAGCTGAAGGGTTCAGTTCAGAAAGCTGTCTACAAGAATTGACTGCTGCTGGATGTAAAACTGCTTTGACAGAGTTGGTCGTCAGTGTAATGAAACAGAATATACAATTAAGTTATGAACATAACTATCATTATGATCACTTCATCGGCCTCTATGTGACTTCTGGAAGCCAGGCATGACCTAACGGATCCTCGCTCAGAAGGTAAACACACACACATATAATGTAGCCTGCTGTTGATGCGGGGCCTCCTCACTCTGCAGCAAGGGAGAGGAGGATGAGGAGGAGCGACACATGCTGGCAGGTTGGAGGGGCCCCGCAGATTGATGTGTGTGTGAAACCAGTCGCACTGAATGTTGTGCAGCACCGGGTTCATTGTGTGACGTGTCTGAGGTGCAGATTCATGTGTCTGTGCCCCGCCTGGGGGGGCTCTCATTTCAACACATGGTAAATTTAATTCCTATCACAACAAAGTGAAAAGGCAAAGCCCTGAATTGTGGACTGACACGCTGCCCTTTAAAAAACAACTCTTATAATACAGTTTCTCTAGAGACAAGGATGAACTATATTCTAGAAGTGGATGTTTACTGCATATAGAATTATACAGGAAACACACCACTAAAAACAAAAACAGTGGAGATGCGAAGTGAACGTGCAGCAGAACAGGCTCAGGGTGGTGGCGGCCGCCTGCCTCGACCGGAGTGGAAATATCCTGTCAAGGTGGAATTATCCTGTTAAAATATCTGTGGGCACGTACATGAGTCAGTTGTTTTTACTGCGTTATTACACCTCTGCTATCGCAAGTATTAATCTTATAAGATACTTATGATGATTTCCAATGGTTGAAATGTATTGACTATGCAAAAACATGTATTTAGTGGTAGTATTACTGCAACACCATCGCCTGCAGAGTGTGCAGCGTTTAACACATTCAGGTGGAGGTTTCGTTTTGACGCACATTATTGCAGTTCATACAAGTACCTCCCAATTAGTAGTGCAGTGCCACAGAACGTTTTCCTTTACATGAAAGGTGGAACCTACATGAAAGGTGGAACCTACGCCGCAATCCACAAAGCACAAAGCCAGCGTTTCAGTGTATGAGTAATAGCAGTAGCGTAGTGAATTAATGAATCCTGGTTGTCCACAGCAGGGCCATGTGTACTCGCCTTTGCACCACGTCCCCCTCCGTGCAGGCGGACATGGCACAGCCTCACAGAGATGCGCCGATGTCCATTCACTGCACGCTGGCCAACACAAAACTTCAGGGAGCCAAGTGCACAAGAAAAGAGCCCTGTGGGTTCCTTTTTTTTCTATCTTTGATTTGTAAATACCTTAGTTTCAGAGCGACAACTTCCAGGCTTGTATCTTACAGCCATCAAACACTTACATGAGAAAGTTGACAAAGGCTGAAACAGCAGAGGAGGCCTCACAACAAAGAGGCCCATTTATAGTGTACAGTCAGGGAGAGACACAGGGAGGGAGGGTGGGAGGAGAAGCTGGGAGGAGAGTGGAATTAATGAATCAAAAATACTGTGAAGCAGCAGCTGAGTGAATACTTTTGGGTGCATATAGAGAGGCTTGCAGGGGGTCCTGAAGGAGTGGACAGCACAAGTTCCTTTAACTTCTCTCCGCCCGGACACACAGGGCCGTCTCTCTGCTTCTCATGCAAGACGAAGTGCAAACCCCGTCCATCTGATTACATAATGACTCAGTAACAGGGAGCTGGAACCGGTACCACCAGTACCAGTGTGCTGGGACACCGACGGACGGCTTAACCCAGGCCTCACTTCTCAGAGGTTTCGTACTTTTTTTTTGTTTATCAAAAATCAGTGGCAACTATGTAGAAGAACGGCGTATCTAAAAATGTGCTGTCAAACGTGTTAGCTGTCAACAAGAGCTCGGCAGGCTGTCTTTACACATGTTTTGTGGACAGCGAAATACATTCATTTCATTCTGAGCCGGTTCAAGCGAACGTCTGTCAACAGAAAGGTAAGAGACACTTACTTTAAAATGAATGTCTCACCGTCATTCTATCAAAAAAGCAACTGCAGGCCAAACATCGATTCATTTCTCTACCTAGTTACCCATTATGCAATTGTCTTGTTGTCACCTTGAAATAGTTTTAACATCATTAAATGCCCTAAGCTGAAGATCCGTACACTGTTGTTGGACTGTATCAAATCTCTTATTTTCAATTATTTCATGTGTGACAGTCTTCTATTGGCCCACCTGTTTTTGGTTCGGATATTTAGCTCTTTTTTCTCTTGACACTGGGTATTAGCCAGAAACAATCACATCAAACAAATATATTCTTGCTGCAACCACATTCACAGCGATGGAAATTCAAACGTGTTAGGTTGCAATGTCAAACCTGCACCACAGTTCCTGACTGCCACAGTGCAGAACTAACTACTGGAAATCTATCTGTATATAAAAAAAGCAACCTAGGTTCTAGTAGAAATAGATCTATGGAAACATCTCCATAGATCTACAGAGTCCTGCAATGGAGTAATACTGGATTATGTTTTGTTGTCATGTTTATGTGTTACATGCAGAGTGTAGCAAACTGGTGCAGGATATAGAAACTAACACCTATATTGCACCTGGCGAAGCAGTGGACCGTGCAGGTGCCCTGCACCCAATTCTACTAAAATATTTTAGTGGAAATGTAATTTGAATATTTCTCAGATTATATTTGCTTGATATTGTTCCCTAAGTGGTTGGGAAGCGTCTATGACATCACTGCAGAGACAGCTGCATTGGAGTATTAACTTTGAATCACTGTAAAGCAGACGTGTTGAGCACCACTCGGCCTCCCTGACAGCTCAATAATATAGAAATACGTGCACCAGGAAATCCCGGGTCCTCGACAAGGCTTGGTCATAATATATTTGGATTTTTGGTTTGTTTGATTATCCCTGGGTGACTTCACTGATATTAAAAATGCATTTATAATACATTTGTTTTAAAACTGCTTTTATAAAAATTCTTTGCTTTGCTGTCAAATATCTTTTCTGAGAAGCCCACAGGAATCTTCATCATCCAGTCTCCTATCAATCCAGTCTTTAAAAATGGTTCGGACACCTTATATAATTAGGTTTATCCTGTAATAAACCTAATTGTTTAATCTCATAAAACAAACATTTTAAAACAGTGGATCTGATTTGAATCTTTGCTCATGATTTTCCCAGCATCTTAAACAGCTATGATTTGCAGGAGCCATTCTGCCAAGTTAGTAAGTGATTTAGTTTTTTCTTTGTTGTTGTTTCTAGTTTCAGAATTAAAAACCTAAAAAAAATAAGGGTGCATAGGTTCCTCTAAGACCTAGAAACGTCCTGCTGCAGTTTTAGTTTGTGAGAAGTTGTAGGACAGGAAATTTTAAGCACTTATGAAACAGGCACAATGGTGTTTTCACTCCGAGTCCATAGAAACTCTCAGCTCAGTAACATTTAGTCAAAGCACATGTTCTCACTGCGCAGCACTGATCACTACCACAAAAGTAGTCGAGCCAGATTTATGACAGAGAGACGGGTCATTGGCTGCTGCTGACTTGAAAGAAGACAGTAAAAGTCAAATAGAAGTTATCGCCTAGTGGCCAACAGCTGTTCTCCATTGTTTCGTTTAGGTCAATGTTGTAATTTTTGAGGAAGTGGTGGTGAGTTTTTTAGTGAAATGTTACATTTAGATGCAGGTCGGGCAGTCTGCCGGACACAGGGACATTGAGACACACGGCTGATCACCATGGATACCGCTGACTTTCACTCCATGTTGTGAATGTTAAAAACCAGTTCAAGAACTAAAAGTAGAGTTTACGAAACTCTTTCAAATCCCCCACAGAGAAACAGCGATGAAGAGCGAGTGTTGCAGTTGTGAAGTAGGCGTTTTAAAAAGTCGTCTCAGAGATTCCTACACAGCAGTAGCTCAGCGGTGGCGTGGGGTGCGTAGTTTGTGGTTTCACTGTGGTGTGTTCGCTGAGCAGATGCCTTCTTGGCATGGCCCGTAGTAATGTTTATCCAGAGGCTGCTGTGGTGGGGACACCGTTCGCAGTAATTTAAGATGTGTGGCATTGAGTCCTTTCAGTGCAGTGTGCTTCCTGCTATAGGTTCTTTATGGATGTGGACACTGGACAGGAGCACCGAGTGGAGGGGATTACTCTCTCCTCTGGAATACTAATGACTGTCTTTTGTCACTGATCTTTTCCTCCAGCTTCACTCCACATACCCCCTCCTCTCTCGCTCTCTCTCTCTTTCTCCTCCCTCCGTCCGTTTCTCTCCCTCTTTTACTCCTTTTGTCACCTGGTGCTCAGCTCTCTCTCAGTCCTCTTCCGCCTCGCGATGTCAAGCACAGCACAATCGCACGCAATCAAACACAGTTGCAAACATACACTGCACAAACTTTTGGTGCTCAGCCCTTGCTCTCTCTCTTTCACTCGCTCGCTCACTCACTCACGTCGAATTTTTCAATGGGGGCTTTTGTCCCTTTCATCTCCTGAAAGACAAAGGATTCCTGTGAACACAGGACAGAGGGAAGGAGATGGATGGAAAGAGGAAGCGATCCTAACCTTGAGTGTGGTCGTCCAACGAGTGGAAGAAGTCATTTTACGTCAGAATCCATCAGCATATCTGTCACAAGGACCGAGACACTTCACAATTATTATTTCAGCTCTTCTAATATTAATATAACATTTCACCCATTTAGCAGTTATCAGATCTAAATATTTCTTTGAATTTAATGTCTTACTATAAAATCAGTCATTATCTGTTTATACAGCCTCCACAATACAAGTACGTTAAGAAATTGTTTTATCTACAACTGCATTATAAAGCTTTTTTTATGTTCTAATTTTAAAAACCTTAGATTAACCCACTGTACACCCTCAGCTGAGCACCACAACTCTCTGTGTTAGCTGTACATGTAGGTTATATATGATAAAAATTATATAGGTAACATGTTTATCACCATTGTTTATGGTTAAAGTTACAATTACTCTACTTCAACATGAACCATGATTTATGTCTTTAAAAAAACAAACTAAATGAAGATGAAACAATATTACTGACCTTTTCATTTGAATAATATATAAATACATAAATAAATAAAGACACAATCGCTAGCTACTGCATTATGTGCATGATCCTGGCTTTGCAAAGCACATGCTCCCGGGACAAAACATTTTATTGTCGTGTGCTATAATCGGTCACGTCTATAAGTTTAACATCCAAGTGTGTGTTTACTGTATGTGTAGGTAGGCGCTCCAGCGAGTTCAGGGTTCAGCTGGACATGGATACAGTTCATCACATGGGTCTCGTCCTGACCCCGCCTCCCTTCACATCTTATTATTCAGAGCACAGACATCAACACAGATCTCTATTCATTCACTTGGTGTGAGCTGCAGCACGGAGAGGAGGGAGAGAAGGGTCAGAAAGGACAGGAAAGGACAGAGCGTATCAGATCGCCTTGGTGCTTAGGCTTTTGTTTGTGTTGTTCTGTTTTTGGTTTTGCAATATTTGCTCCGGAAAAGCAGAGGCAGTCTAAACAAAAGGGCCATTTACCAAATAGTGAGTGAGAAGACAAGAGTGGAAGAAGGACAGAAGCAGAAGAAGAAAGAATGAAGTGAAATAAGACAAACTGCAGCTCAGATGAGGGAAAAACTGTAAAAGACCAACACTCATCAAATTATTTTGAAGTAAAACATAAGAAATTATCCCACTTACACCCTCAAAATATACTATCCCTTAAGCTAGTGTCAGAATGCACATCTGTGTGTCACATCTGCTGCGCATGCTGCAGAGTTGAGATCTCTATTCAACAGGGCAGGAAAGCCACCACAGAAGAGGTCGGCCACCATGACGAAATCCCTCACTCAAAGCTTAAAGGCTTCACCACTTACTCTACTTCATGTGGAGTAACGGTCCTTATTGTTTACTCATTTCAATCCATTGGCCGTCTTCTGTGACACGTGAATGAGCCACACTATCACACTTTTAAAGTGAAAGAGCAGCTGTGCCTTCAAGCTGAAAGAGGCCAGCTGCCTCCAGTGAAAGGGGAAAGTGGGACCACTGTGGACAGCTATGCCACTGGCCAGTTAAAAGAAAAGTGCTTCTAATCCCCATTTTCTTCTTTATCGCTGTGTTCTGCCTGGTCAGTGTGGTTCTCCCACTTCTTCTTACGTGCACATCCTTTCTGTCCACCTGACCTTCTTCCTCCTGTCCTTATTACCTGTTCTCTCCTCCTTCTGTTTCCAACCATCTGCAGCACCTGCCATGACCTCAGCCACCCCACCCTCCTCTGAAGGCTCCTCCCCTCAGAAAGTGTGCCACTCTCAGACACAGACAGACATCACCAAGCCCCTGCTGGGCTCCACAGGGGGGACCGGAGGTGCAGGAGGAGTCACAGGAGCCGGAGGGCCCAGTGCTCTGAGAAGGAGGCGCCGTGTCCTCTCCAAAGATGGACGAAGCAATGTACGCATTGAACATGTAAGCGGACGAGGAGCCCTGTACCTCCGTGACCTCTGGACAACATTTCTGGACATGCAGTGGCGCTACAAGTTCTTCCTGTTCTCTGCCACCTTTGCGGGGACCTGGTTCGTGTTTGGGGTGCTTTGGTACCTGGTGGCAATGGTGCATGGAGACCTACTGGGTAAGCAGGAAAGCATCAGTGGAGGACAAGAGGGATTTAAACTGCAGAGACAGTAGGATTAACAGTTAAAAAAGAAAGAGTGTGTTTCACCCCCTGGTTCCCCTCAGGCAATTATGTAGTCGACACGAACTCTTGTTATCAAAATAAAGGCAAGAATGTCCACAATTGCGTTTTTGTGCATGAAGAAAGATGGATAAAAATAGAGTCTGGCCTTGTGGAAAGAGCATGAGAAAAACCTGGCAGAACACTGAGAGATTAGTTTACATGTCCAGATGCATGATCTTCTGTTGTTCCTCCAGAGTTCGACCCTCCTTCCAACCACACTCCGTGCGTAATGGAGGTAAAGACCCTGACGGGGGCCTTCCTCTTCTCTCTGGAGTCTCAGACCACAATTGGCTACGGTTTCCGGTGCATCACAGAGGAGTGTCCTGTTGCCATTGTGCTGCTCATCTTTCAGCTGGTCATTACCATGGTGATGGAGATCTTTATCACGGGCACGTTTCTTGCAAAGGTAGTCAAATTCATTTTGTTTAGTGTTTAGTTTGAAGAGATGGAAGTAATTAATATGTGTAGCATGCACTCAGATGCCTTTTGAATCTTTCTTATCTATTCCTTTTTCATCGGTGCAATAAACATCTGCAGTATCAGTTTATCTGCACAGCTCATCATCACCGTGTGGTTATTATTACCACTCAGGACCGTCTTTGTTATTTCAGTAACATCCTGTCGCTTGTCTAAGCATCTTTTCTTAATCTGTATGCCTCTTCTGCAACTCTTAATGTAGTGTTATAAAATTTGAGGTTACTGCCTGTTTCCTCTTCTTGCAGGTTGCTCGTCCCAAGAAGAGAGGCGAGACAGTGAAGTTCAGTCAACATGCTGTTGTGTCAAATCACGAGGGGCGACCCTGCCTCATGATCCGAGTTGCCAACATGCGTAAAAGTCTACTTCTAGGATGCCAGGTACAAACGCTGATCCCTCGCTCATGGACATGATGTATTAATTGTTTATTGTGGGACTGTGTAGTGGCAAGAATCTGATAATATGATACATATAAAGCAATATATATACAACTTTTTTTTTATCTTACTGTTGGAAAACCTTGAAAACTTTTCATTGTATATGTAACACACAACTATATGCAAAGAAAACACAAGTTATAACACACAAACACTCTGGTAGTCTGTTTCAGTGAAATGTTTGCACATGAATTATTAAATTCAAGTCAATATAGGCAATTCACAACAACATGTTACACAACAGAAACATTGTGATACTTGGGCGTGTCGCGTTTTATGCTTTACATATAATTTTACAACCTCAAAGAACTGTCTTAGACAAAATGCCTAAATAGACATCTCCTGTCTGTGTAGCGCTGATGTGCACCCGCTCTTTGAAATGACACGTCCATGTACACTCATTGAACCCATAACTCCTTTTGCTATAAAACGTTAGTTAACGTGAGCTGTGGAAATATGTGTGCGCGTGTTTGCATTTATTCTACACTACCTCTTCTGCTTGAGTGAAGTGTGAGTATTATGAGTCACGTCCTGTGAATAAAAATCAGTCACATTATTGCGATGTTAGCTGCAGTAGTTCTGCAAAACACAAATCTATTGACTTGATATGTTAGCGCCTTAGTCGAAGACACTTTGCTATTGACAGAGATATTGGCCGTTGCAGGTTTTAAACCTGGGGCCTTTTGGACACAGGATGCCTCCTGCAACCTCTTGGCCTTATTACTGACTGCATCTTGGCTCCCAGGTGACGGGGAAGTTGCTTCAGACGTCCCTGACAAAGGAGGGCGAGACAGTGCGGCTGGATCAGCGCAATGTGCCTTTCCAGGTGGACACATCCAGTGACAGCCCCTTTCTCATCATACCGCTGACCTTCTACCACATCATTGACGACAACAGCCCCCTCAAAAACTGGGCAGCAAAAGGTAGATCATAGCTCTGAGCTAAAGTTGTGTTGCATGGCCGATGAACAAACAGAGAGAGAGACAAAGAGAACTGCTCAACTCAGACTGGAGCTCCAGTTACATGATAAATGTTTTTGCATGTTACGTAGTATGAAATTGATAATAAAGGCAAAAATATGGGAACTGAAATATTCCTGAGAACAGCTACTGTAAGCATTCAGTATGTATGTACAGTACATGTAGGTGTGCTGGTATTTACAGTCACGTGCTGCGTCTTTTGATCCAGAGTTGGGTTGCTTTGGCACGGGAGCAGAGTGGAGGGTTTCTCCGGCTGGAATGTGTGTGAGGGAGACCAGAGACACCTCTCACTGGAGCACAAAGCTGTACAGTGAAGGGTGCTGACAAAAGGCCCGCAACACTAACAACCACTAACAGCAGTGTGGATCTGTGTCAAACACTGGACCCATTTTATTTTTTGCTTTATCTCATTGAATCTTTAGTTTCTGCATTATAACATAAACTTTCATTTCTACAGCGCGATCACAAAGCTCTGCTGCGGTGTATGACAAAAAGATGCCTGTACGGAAAGATGCTCAGATCTGCGTACAGGAAGTTTACAGAGATGAATGGGGTTAGGTTAAGGGTTAAAGACCACAGCAGGAAGTCACAGACAGGTATACTGCACATGCACACTACATGGTTTTCAGCGGGGGACCGGTGGTCTGACATTCATATTTACAGACAAGGTAGGAAGACTGAGATGGATCCCATCGCACCATCAATAAGAGATTTAAATATGTGGTGCTGTGGCCTTATTAGGGACGTGCTGGGTCTGGGTTGGGGGAAAGGCTTTGTGTGCCTCTTCCTATGTCTTTTTAATCTGTGTCTTATGCTTTTTAAAATAACAAAGGCTGGATGTTAGAATTCTCTTCTACAACAAATCACCATCAAACACAAACCATCTCTGTAAAAACATAAAGCTGCAGATAAATATGCTCTAAGATGTAATGTGCTGCATGAAACCCAGGCCCGTTACACATCCTGGCAGCAGCGGCCCGGAGATACTTCCTTGTAAAGTGTTTCTGCTTGAAGCTTTGTAGCTTATTATTATTTACTGTAACTTAAAGAAACCACAGAGTGCAGTGGAGCAGGGATTGGTTTCAGTTTCTGTTCTTCACTGAACTTGTTGTGGCAGAAATGTCTGCAGTCACAGTCCAGTGACTGTCTATTACTGTCTCCAGCAGAGTGGAGGTTCAACAACGTTACAATGAAAACAGTCGCTAAGCTGTAACATGCAGGTTACTTACTCCTCACTTCATCAAACCCAGGTAGTAGACTGTGACCAGTCCGACCTGAAAAGGACTTATCTAACCTCACTTCTCATCTGTCTTGCAGGCGGTGGCTGGACAGACCCTGAGCTGTCTGACTTTGAGCTGCTGGTGATAATGAGCGCCACGGTAGAACCAACCTCGGCTACCTGCCAGGTTCGGACATCCTACCTCCCAGATGAGATCCTCTGGGGCTACGAGTTTCCTCCCGTTGTCTCTCTGTCCCCGTCAGGAAAATATGTGGCCGATTTTGCCTTCTTTGACAAAGTGGCCAAAACCAAAACCCCTCCCTCATTCAAGCAGGCCCTTCCATCATCACAAGCATCACATTATCAAGGAGGCAAGGAGGAGGGGACCGACCCGGAGAAGATGCGACTGGAGGAGAGCTACAGGGGAGACGAGAAGGGGCGAGAAAGGAGGCGAATACGAGATAGCAGCCCGCTGAGTGTGCGGATTAGTAATGTTTGAGGTCACAATTGCAATTTGGAGTGGAAGCTTTGGGAACCAGGGAAGGAAAATCTGAGCTGTATCTGCTCTGCCCCCGCAAACAGGGGCCAAGAGGTAACAGAAAGTAGATGTGAAACTGACATAAGAAACAAGCTGCTCAACAGAAGAAGTCACACTCTCTTGTTAAAGTCCCTACAGTAGTGGGGGAGGTTCATAACATGCTGCACCACACATTTATTTAAATTGTGGACCACGTGGTGGAAATTTAAACACCTGGCTGCTGCTTTACTGAACCCACCAACCACACACTGCCAGGATGCTACCGTGACCATATACTGTAGAAAAATGACTGTGACATGTGTGTCTGCAATCAACCAAGTTAGAAACCCAGCATGAACAGCACACCATCAAGTCACTCACTGAGACATTAACTAAATCTACTCACTTTTACTTTTTGGAAATTACTTGATTTACTGAAACTAGAGGATACTGCAGAAGTCGCTTCTGTTTCTCTTTCTGTCTAAGCTCGATCCCTGGGTGAGCAGCAATGACTCAACCTGACGCCGATAGAAAGTTATCTAAGGACTTTACTAGAACATTATCTCTATTTCTTGAACCATGACTGAACTTAACACTGAAAACACAAACAGTGGTTTTGAACTGAGACACACTGTTACGTCTTTAAGGAAGCATCTCAGTTTCAGAGAAATCGACTTGATAAGATGACTGTTGCAGTGCTGTAAATCTGACGTGATGTTAACCACTGAATTACAGTTTTCTATTTGTATTTTTAATTTAATACTTGCAAACAGGTAGAAAAACACTGGAAAATGTTTTTTTGAATAAAATATTTTAAAGGAATGTATCTCATGTTCTAACATCATTACTTGTTAAATCTTAAAATATTAAATGTGCTCTTTTTGATGAATGTCTTCATTATTGTGGTAAATATGTTCAATAATATTACTAAAAGCACTTTAACTGGAAAGTGGCATTTTACAGATAAGGGGAATAACTGAACTGAACTAACTTTGGTACTTAATGCACTGTATTATAGGATTGAACATGTTATATTTAACCTGTGTGTGGATGTGTACATTACAAATGGGTTATTGTTCATGTGCCAGTTGTGTTGCCGTTTCTGTTCAAATGTATATAATGCGTTTTATTATGATATGGTACATGTGATATGCATATACATGCAGCCAATATTTTTTTTAAACCTCTTCATATCTTGACAACTGATACACAACACAGTGACACACAATGCTATTTGAAAAGCACAAAACATTTTACCTCTGACCCTTGAAGAGACATTGAACAGTGAAGAATGGGAAAACATTTACAACAAAATATATCAAATTGGAACCTTTTTACTGTCATATAAGATTTTCTTTCTAGTTCTACTGAAGCGATTTATCATTTATCATCCTGTAAGTATTCTTAATCTGTTTTTGCGTTCTGATAACATGTACAATATGCAATAAGTGTCACTATTCAGATAGAAAATTCTGCTGTTTAATGCATGCCCAATAAAAATTTGTTGAAAATATTTTACTTGATTGGACTGTACAGTGTAATGTATATGAGTCATTTATAGAAATGGAAGTTATCTAACTGGTAATGTACTTCATAAGTGCCTACTAATAAATGTATTTACAACATGTACGTGTGTGTGCACAAAACAATACTTGAATGAAGGATTAATGATATTATTATAATCATCATAATTTCATTATCTTACTATGTAGATATTGAGATTTGAATTTAGTGCTAGTCCTTCATTTAGAGGCCATAAGATGCATTTATTTCAGTTTTTTGTTAAAGCTACATGTATGTAACTTTTGTTTTGCAGGAATCCACTGGAAGGAAGGAAGAAGGAAGAAAGGAGGGAAGGAAGGAAGGAACACTGTATCAAGTCAGGTAAACTTCTGGGATATTGATTTGATAAGTTAAGTAGAGGAGCTGATTATTAACCGGTGTCAGTTGTTTTATGTGTTATTTAAATTAAGAATAACCATAACAAATGTAGGGTTCTCTAGTTTTCTATTAATTGTGTGTATTTTTATTTTTTTACATATCCTTACATTAGAAACCTTAAATAAGACTGGTACATTCATCACATATTAACTTATGAAGATGCCTGCATGAAGTGGTTGATGTGAGAGGATATTTTCTGCAGTTAATGATGAAGATGTCCTGGATCTTCATCATTAATCTACAGAGTAAATGTTACTGTGTGTCCTGAGCGTTTTTATAATTCTGTGAAGTATGGTTCTTGAGGCATTTCATTAAAGGTTTGCGCTTCACATCTCTGAAGTTCACACAGCATCAGTCACTTCTCATGTTTACTTATTCTTATTTTTATGAATATGAATAGCAATGAATAAATTCTGAAGCAGACTTTCCCTGAAAGTTAAGTTATAGCTCCGCACTGATCAACAGAAAGGCAGAAAAAACAGTACAGCAGCCACGGCAGCACACATGGTCAAGGGTTGTAAGAGTTTAGTTCCATTGCATTGGTTTGACATTGTTAATTGGAACAGTGTATTATTTTCCCATAAACCTGAAAAATAAAAAAACAATGTTTGTGCCCAACCCTAACCCAGTTGTCTTTCTGCCTTAACTGAAAAATGTTTCTAAAACATTACGATGGCAGGTGGCAGGAGGCAGCGGTGTTACACTAGATGACAGCGCAGAGAATGATCAATAACCGATCAATGGCTGTAAAAGTTAAATCAGAACTACACTTGTAATTGGATGGTGAATTTGACCTCAACCAGTCTATAATGCTGAGGTGATAGTTTTGTATCATTCTGACTAAATATATCATCTAATCACAAATAGACCTCTCATAAAGCGGCGTGTGCAGAAAAAGACTTGTCAGAGATTTCCTGTAAGTCCTTGATCTTTATCTACAAAGCAAAAATAAGAACGTGAGTATGTTCTTCAGCTTTAAGGACCAGAAAAAACAAGAACAAGAGCGCTCTAAAGGTATTTTAGACCCTTATTTCCTTGATTCACACCTAAAATCCACTTTAATGTTTCATGGGGATTAGCATTAATCAATAAATGTATGTATCAATCTTAGTCATTTTTAGATGAACTCTAATAGGAAATTATGTGTCATTTATCGTTTGGTGGAACTTTATTGTGATCTTTACTTTGACAGCTGTAGTATTTTTTTTTCACTTCCTGAGCTTTGAACTATGCAGCACCTGTTTAGCTATGCTCCATCAAACCTGCTCAAAACTTTTGTTTCCTGTTGAGCTGCTTCACACATTAAGAGTCTTGCGTGGATTGGAAATGTTTCTTCTGATTTGCTGGATTGTTACAGGTACGATATATATTATTATATAAAGTTTAAATGCCAGAACCATGTAATATGTGGTTTCATAAAGTAATGGACTGTGACATGCGTAATGCAGTGAAGTCTTTTTTCCATCTGCTGTAGGTGAATGTTGGAATTGTGTTCATTTTTATTACAATATGCATAAATAAATATAATCTAATCCCATGTGCTTCTGGTTCTCATGCACCAATTACATTTTATAAGATAAGAGTTAGTTTGACTTCAACGACACTACAGAATTTAATGAATAAATATAAATATAATATATATATAATCTGAATTTTATTTATATTTAGGCATACTGCATTCCATATTGCAGTATATGTTTTGTATGTAAGATTGTATTTTAAGACATTTTCCTGTGATGTTTCTTGTCAGGTATCATGGCAGAAGACCCACTGGTGGTTTATTACAAACTGAAAAACACTTCAGTTTGTCTACATCCTAAAAATCCACCACCATATGACCAGGTTCAGTGGCTTTTGGCCAAAGATGCGATTGCTTCTCCTTCAAGAATGAACCCTGCATTTAAAGACAAAGTGGACTTTAATTCTCAGAACTGTTCTTTGTGTATAAAAGAGCTGACTGACAGTGTCATTTATACATTCTCATTTACTAACTCAAGCTTTAAACAAGTATCTGAGACACACAAAATAATTGTTGAAGGTAGGTTCTACAAATCTTTGAATTTTGAGTATGGCAGGCTTTTATTTACATGCATTTATGAATACAGTAATGTATTCATAATTCATATAATTAATAAAAGACATGCCATGCATTTTAAAGTTCAAACACATGAAAACCTCTAATGCATGTGTTGCAGAAATGATTCCTACACCTGTCATAGTAACATCAGTACTGAGCTCCAACCTGTCTGCTGGAGTCTGCAACGTCTCAGTCAACTGCTCCATCCACGAGGAGTGGCTGTGGTCTTTCTGTGATGAAGACAGTTGCAGAACATCTCAGATATCACTGAGTAAGGTCAACATCACCATCTCCACTGACAACAGAACTGTTGTCTGCACTGCAAACAACCATGTCAGCATGAACAACGCCTCTGAAAGCACAACAGCAACATGTGAGTATCATGTGTTGTTCTTTTAAAAATGAGCTTATGTTTCTTTGTCACTCAATCAAGTTAATTAGTGGACGTTGTTATTTAAGATCTGTTAATAATGTCCTTTATGTCTTTCCAGGCTTTAATAAATCTGATCCTGAACACAAAGAAGCATCACAACAGCTCCTTGTAGCAATAGTAGCATTCTCAGTGACTGTATCCCTACTTGCATTTATTACCTTTGTGGCTAAGAAGCTGTCTTCAACTAAATCTGATCAGGTAACCTTTAGTGAGCAAATGTGATTCATTCATTTACACAGCTAAACAAGGTTAGGATGACAGGTCAACTGGACCAACGTAAACTGTTTTACAAGGAAGTGAGTTTTATTACTAGGATGCATTTTCTGTGTATGTGACATTTTGCTAAAATTGTTTCGAAAACAGATTTTGTTGCTTATTTCCATGAACAGACATCTACTGCTCATTTAATACAAAACCAGCAGGTTGAGGCACAGACGGAACCCGAGCCTCAAGTTTCTGCCTCTTCTGTCAGTCAACCTGAGGCTGCTTACGAAAATGTGAACTTCGTACATCCCAGTCAAACCAGCAGCACAAGACAGGGACTGGCGACTACGTCCAATCAGACTGTGGATACTGTCTACAGCGTTTTAAAGGCACCAAAAGTAAAAGAGAGAAAGAATAAAGACAGAATTGCACAGAAGACGGGAAACACACCAGCTTCAGAGTCTGTCAGCCCAGGAGAGGCAGAGAAGCCTGTGCAGATTGACACGGTGTACAGTATGCTGCAAAAGCCCAGACAAAAAACCTGAGGTCACAGCGCCACCGATAGGCCACAGAAAGAATTCAGAAGGTGAAGACATGAACCTGACTATGAAACAACCCCAGGGAGGAAAGAATGATCATTGCAGACAGTTACACAACATGTATAAGATCGTGTAATTATTTTGTGTGATATACAAATAATATACATTTCTTTATTTTAACATGTTCAAACAGCAAAAAGAAATGTGCAAATAAAAGTCACATCAATCAGTCATTTCAAAAATAATCTATTCTGGTAAATGGCCACAGGATGGAGTCCAACACAACAAATAGGACAGGAATCGGGACTGTCTAAGTTACATGGTGACCTGATGTGAAATAATTTCCTCACATTAAAGTCCAAGGTTGAAATGATTTCTGTATATACTAGACAAATCACACTTTGTTCAAAATAAAATATTTTTTAAAGATTCCTTATTAAAGCTTTTTGTTACAATTGCCATTAGTTAGTTCTTTATTATGGGTTTGTACCAAATGTCTATCTGATATATAAGACTGATAGATTTCAGAAAAAAGATTTAACAGCAAAGGTTAAGTACAAACGGACACACACTAAAAAATATATTATAATTGTGACAGTTATTTTTATTTGTCAATAAAATCACTCAGGATGATCAAATAAAGAACTAATTTCATGGTCTGTGATTTGGTCAGTCTGCTGTTGCAACGAGCAGTAAGGGCACTGACTGATAGGTTTGCTGAGGTGGCCGGACGACTCTGGTTTTGGTAATGGGTGCTCCACTCCTGTGTAAGCGTTGTGTTCAGACTGGTCATGATTTCCAGGGATCTGGCCATTGTGCCAGCCCACTCCTCCCTTGGATGAGGTTGTGTGGTGTGGTGTGATTTGGCCAACATGCTTTGAGGCCCATATCATCTTCAGTGTGGCCCGTTATTGATACTGATGGCATGTGGCTTCGCATGCTGGCTGTAGTTTTGCAGCAGGTTAAGATAATCAACAAAAACAAAGGTTTCATCCTTCCAGGCAGATTAAAGGCAAGTGTAGGCTCGTGGTTGTTTGGTTTCTTGATGATGTTGTTAAGAAACCAAACAGGTCCAGTTGCTTTGGATAAAACCTTTTTGAGATGCTGACTAACCTGCTAAAACACTCATATAGTAGGAATGGGGCCAGAGATGTGTAGGGATTTGCTACATTGTTTAAGGACATTCAAAATCAGGCCAAATCCATCCACGAGGAGTGGCTGTGGTCTTTCTGTGATGAAGACAGTTGCAGAACATCTCAGATATCACTGAGTAAGTTCAACATCACCATCTCCACTGACAACAGAACTGTTGTCTGCACTGCAAACAACCATGTCAGCATGAACAACGCCTCTGAAAGCACAACAGCAACATGTGAGTATCATGTGTTGTTCTTTTAAAAATGAGCTTATGTTTCTTTGTCACTCAATCAAGTTAATTAGTGGACGTTGTTATTTAAGATCTGTTAATAATGTCCTTTATGTCTTTCCAGGCTTTAATAAATCTGATCCTGAACACAAAGAAGCATCACAACAGCTCCTTGTAGCAATAGTAGCATTCTCAGTGACTGTATCCCTACTTGCATTTATTACCTTTGTGGCTAAGAAGCTGTCTTCAACTAAATCTGATCAGGTAACCTTTAGTGAGCAAATGTGATTCATTCATTTACAGAGCTAAACAAGGTTAGGATGACAGGTCAACTGGACCAACTTAAACTGTTTTACAAGGAAGTGAGTTTTATTACTAGGATGCATTTTCTGTGTATGTGACATTTTGCTAAAAATTCGAAAACAGTGATGTTTCTGAGAACACAGTCAAGAGTCGAAATTTGACTAGCTAACTAAAATTGCTTTCTATTGGTTTGGGTGTACTTGGCTGAAAAAGTAGGTACTTAACTTAAAATTAGATAGTTTAGATAATTTATATGTTTATGATCTAAATCTGATAATAAATGTGCAGTAACAAGAAAGTATCTCTGTCCCACAAACGATAGTCAATCTGTTGGAGCAGAATAAAAACTAAAAAAAAAACAGGGTGAACAGGGTGATACCTGTTGGCAGAGTGACTTCCTGGACCCTTCTTATCACAGCAGAGGTGAAGAAGTCTGTGACTGAAGCTGCTCTGCTGTTTGACCAGAAGACATTTAGGAGGATGTGAACTGCGACACATGAAACGTCACTGATGTTTAAAGACAGGCAGAAAAACATTACTAATATTTCAATACTTTATGTACATATCATAACTATCACCATTACTATTTTAATATGTTTTTCTTTGTGATTTCCTCTTATGTCTTAAATTAAGTGAGAACTTGTTTTTTAGTTAGTGATAATGTTGCAGATCATGTCTGGAGGTTTCCTGTTTCTAGATGTTGCTGCATCCTCGCAGCCTTTTCTCTGGCTGTTTGTGGTCATGTTCTAGGCAGCACTGCCACCATGTGTCTATGCACAGTTTAGTTAGTATCAGTGGCAACAAGCCAAGTTCCTAAATGACTCTACAGCTGGACTCTGCATACATTTACTGTTGTGCTTAATTGCACTATATATTGGTTTTTAGTTTGATTTTGCACATCAACATGATATCCTGTTGCCACAAACCTGGATGTGATGAAAGTGGATCTCCGCCCTGTAATGCTCTAATTGAAACCATTTTGTAAGCTCTTAATCATTAAGCCCACATATCATAAAAACTAGATGAAACACTGCATGTATCCTGCTGTCATCCTGCTTAAGGAACTGTATTTAACCCGTGTTCATCATTGTTCATCATGAGATTTGAAGATGCTGCACACACTGTCTTGTCTTCCTGTCTTGTTATAATTTGTCTGTAATTTGTTTTTCATGTATTTGTTTTCAAATCAAATCAAATGTATTTATATAGCACATTAAAACAACCGAGGTCGACGATAAAACAAGTCACATAAAACATCAACAGGTAAAAAGTTAAAAAAATAATAAGGAAATGAAAAGCAAATGAAAATAGGTGAGTTTTTTGTTTGACCTTAAAAATATCTAGGGAAGCTGAGCCTTTAATCAAAATAGGGAGACTGTTTAAGAGCTGCTACAGCAAAAGCTTGGTCACCCTTTCTGATTTGGTTTGTTGGGGGAACAGTTAAAAGTAATTTATAAATCGATCTAAGGTTTCTTGATGTGATATAAGGGTCTATAAGTTCTAAAATGTAGTCTGGTGCTAAGCCATTTAGAGATTTAAAAACAAGTAAAAGCATCTTGTACTCAATTTGGTGTCTTACTGGGAGCCAGTGCAGCGTCATTAGGACAGGGGTGATGCTGTCTCTTTTCTTAGTTCTCGTTATTAGTCTGGCCGCCGCATTTTGCACTAGAAACCTGGGAGACACCAAAGTGCAGAGAATCACAATAATCGAGCCTCGAGAAGATAAGTGCTGTGGTGACAGATTTCAGATTCCTCAAGGAGAAGACTTGGCCAAGTTTCTCAAATGGAAAAAACAAGACTTAACCACAGTGCTAATGTGTTGGTCAAAAGTTAACTTTGAATTACAAATACAAATATTATTTGTCACATACATCATTATACAGTGTACAGTATGCAGAGAAATGTGTTCTTCTGCATTCAACCCATTCCCCGGTGGGGGAAGCAGTGAGCAGTCACAGGCGGCGCTCGGGGAGCTAGCGCTGGGTGTCTCGCTCAGGGACACACCTGGTATGTGGGTTGGCCTGGGTGACTCAACCGGGAATCGAACCCGGGGCTCCTGCTTTCCAGCCCTCCTTCGCGCGGAGACCGCGGATTCTTTTGCTAAAACGACCTAAACGGTTTCCCATTCATTTTCAATGGAGTTCCTAAACCAA
>JAUMTR010000010.1:7652044-7680131 GCA_032270685.1 Microctenopoma stevenorrisi
TGTAGCGCTGACACAGGTCTAGCAGCTGTCCAAACAACAATTTCCCCAAGGGGATCAATAAAGTATTCATTATTATTTTAAACTATCAAGAGATGAACAGCATGACGTGTGACATGACGAGAAGCTGTGAGAGTTTAGTTTTAGTTCATGTCGACTGGCAGCAGTGTTGGAAATGTGAGTTTCAGCACTTGGAGTGATGGATTATTTGGAGTCTCTTTTGCCAACCTGGCACGGTTAGATCCGTTCCTGCCTCAGGGTGGGGTTGCAGGGTGAAATGAGACATAATAAATAAGGAAACAACATAAAGTGCAGTTATAACAGCAGCAGCAGCATCAGACTGAAAATCTTGTACATTCATCTCATCCAGTTCACAAAGCAGCAGCCTTTAAAAAACACGCTCTGATGTGGTTTAAGTCAAAGAACACTGATATTCACAGGGTTAAAGGAGCCGTCACTGTTCTACAGAGTGAACTTAAATCATGTGTCTCCTGTTTCTCTTCCATTGATGCTAGTTGTACCACAGAGATTGATCAGTTCTTAAAGACATATCTGACACTCAGCTTTTGTCTGATGGAGGTTTAAAGCGTTTCTACGTTCTGTGAGTTAGATGATGTCAGACTATGTGTATTTTTTAGATGGGTAGATGTACATAATTACCCTGCATCCTCTCAACACATGTTTTACCACTAAGTGTTTAAGAGAGGGAAAAGATGTGGGATCAGTATCAGTATTGTCAGATAATCAGGGTCATGTTGTCAGTATCAGTATCTGACATGAAAAAGTATCATCGACCGACATCTGTGAATAAACCATGTTATTCTTTATCTTGTAGATTCAACCTAGAAAGTTACTGTTTCATGTTGTATGTTACTAGAGCCTTTAGAAACACAGCAACACTGGTTTAATGCAGGCTGTCAGCAACAAAACATCTCTTACTGTGTATAAGTGGAACATTTAAGAAACTTGTCATTTTAACAATGTAAGAAAAATGCAGCACATTTCTCAGCAAGAATGAACTGAGAACTTCAGAATTCATGATCTTCAGTGAATTTATTTAAGTTTGTTTAGCCAGTTTGTTTACTTTATCAAACTCCACCAATATTTTTTTATTAAGTCCTACATCCTCAGTCACCACTGAAATAAAAGATGATCTGTTCTGAATTTATGGATGAAACTGAATCAACTATTAACATTTGTCAGTTTGTTGATATTTAGACACCAACTGTAAAAGTGATAGAAATGTACATTTACAGTAAAACACATTGAAGTTGTATGTTCACAAATGTATTTGTCATGTTCCTCTAACATGTGTGATCTATTCTGATCTTTGAACACAAATTCATTCATTCATCAATTCTGCTTTGATGTAAACTTCATAAACTTTGATTTACAGATGGTGACATCATCCTGCTGAGTCCTGTCCATCCTGTGACTGAGGGAACATCTGTGACTCTTGGCTGCATGTTCAGGACACTAAATGTTCCTTATACTGTGTTTTTCTATAAAAATGATCAACTCATCCAAAATGATACCAGCGTGGAGCTGAACATCTCTGCAGTGTCAAAGTCACATGAAGGTTTTTACAAATGTGAAGTCAAAGATTCAGAGAGGAAACTGATGTCACCACAGAGCTGGATGTCAGTAAAATGTGAGTATTCGTATCATTTCTTCATTAGCATCTGTCTATAAATAAGAAACTAATCATGAGTTAGAAGTTGGATCATTTCCACTGAACTTCTTTCTTGTTTGTTCGGTGTGTTTCACTATTTATCTGAATAGTTTCATTGGTCTGAGGGAAGTTGGTCAGTGACCTCCAACATATCCTCCATGTTGGTTTCATCTCACCACTGCCCTGAATAGACTCGTTAGGTGACACACAGAAAGAGGAGGGGTGTGGGTAGATGTAACAGCAGCAGTGAAGTGAAACCAACCTGGAGGAAACATGTGTGGTCACTGAGCAATGAAGCTATTTGGAGAAATAGTGAAACGTATCAGCTAGAAGAAAGACGTCCAGTTCCCACAAAGCAACGTCCAGACAGCTTCACCTGGACGACTGAGAATCTTCACACGTTGTTTTAGCTGATTTAACCTGATTAGTGTTTTCAATAGAAATGTTTCTATTTATTTCACAACATTCAAAGTGAAGCAGAAATACAAAAGTAAACTTGGTAGATTTTTACATTTTAATGTGATGTGTTGTGATGCTGTGTTTTATGTCTAAATATTCATCCATATGCACCAGATTTAAGTGAACTCATAAGTTTTGTTTTCTACTCTTCTTGTTGTCTTCTCTGCTGAAATGATTTGTTAAGATTTTCACAGGAACCATTTCAATGATTTCTTACAGTGGTGCCTGAAAGATCTTCACCTCCTGTGTCGTTGATTGTTGGTTTGGTTTGTGGACTTTTACTGATTATTCTCCTGCTGCTGTTTTTGTGCTACAGGAAGTCAAAAGGTGAGATCTTTGTCATCTTATATTTGATTTGGGCCAGAAACATGTACATAAAAGTTGATGTAGTAAAATATTAATAACAGCAAATGTCTTTTCACAGATTCATGTTTCATCAGGTAACATCTGCTTCTCTCATTCTGAACATAACATATGAATTGTTTCATCATCACTAAGTGTATTTACTACACATGTTGGGGGTTCACCAGGTCCCAGAGAACCAATCAGAGCTCTGCTACAGATCACATGACCCACCAGAATGAAACTCCACAAGACACATATCAGTCTCTTCTCCATGGTCAGTTTTAATATACTTTCTTTTGTTAACCATTATATCCTTTAGAAAGTTAATGAATTCATACGTAAATAAAATGAAAAATATAATTCTTGCTTGGTGTGTGTTTGTGTGCGTGTATGTATGTATTTATGTAATATATAATTTTTATTTTACTATAGCTGAGTCTTGTCTTTATGAATCTGTCAAAGGTCCTGAGAGCACAATTACTGTTACTGGTAAGATAATCAGTTAATGTAAATTAATTATTGATCATTTTCTGAAGATTAAAAGATGTTTATATTTCAGATGAATCCAGGGATGTGACGTATTCTTTAATTGATCTTAAAAACATCTCTAAGAAAAGTGAGTATCTTATTTCATATAGTGAATTCATAAAAAATAAATGGGATAGTTGTTAGATTAAATAACAAAATAAATGATGAGAATTATTTTTATTCATTCATCTGATCTTTGTAGCAGAAATAAAATATCCAGAGAAGAGATCAGTTTACTCTGATGTGAGGATTGGATCAGCTGCAGGTACGGTTTATTCAAACAATTTAGTTGTTCTGTGTTTCCATGTATATATTTTATTATTGGACACTATGATGATGAAATAAACTTTAGGGTATATATTTGTATCCATCAATCCATATAAATAAGTTGTAAAAAATAAAATTTTTACTTTAATTTAGGTGATAACATGATGTACACCCAGGTTCACTCCCACAAAAAAGGTAACGTCAAGAGAAAAAAGTAAAGTCACTGTTTATTGGTAGTATTTCTTTATTAGGTTTTTTGAACATTATTCCTTAATTATTACTCAACATCCCCTCTGAAAGATGAGTGCTTCAGAGATTGTTCTCACAATCGTTGTTTATTTTGCACCCCCCCCCATCTCTCTTACTTGACATTAAGCTACCAGCTTAGGAAAAAGTATTGTTACCTGTCTGTTGCTAACGAACGCAGCCACTTGGTATCAAAGAGCACAAAATCTCATGCTGCTAAATAGACTGAATTGATTCTCAACTTCACTCACCTCCATATGCAAACACACGCACTCACAGTAAGATTTGTGACCGGACCCCAGCCAATTTACTAAATGTTTTTGTAGTCTATTTGAAGTTCAGCTAAAGAAGGCGGGTGATGAACTTGAAACCGTTTAGTTATTTACCGTTGGGTTCAATAAATCCTATTGAAATAAGAGCGTTTTATGCACAGGCCTACAATAGGTATGATATGAGTGATTTAGTGGTGAACCTTAAAAATGTTAAGTTTAACTACTTTTCTCTAAAATGAAACCCTAACATCACAAAAAGGATGATTATATTTTCTTTTGGCCATGAGGTAAAAATATGTGGTTACAATAAAAGTCTATGGGACATTTTTGGCCGTAATGATACAAGACGGTAGTACATTTTCAAATCTAATGCTACACAATTCAATTCAATTCAATTCATCTTTATTTGTATAGCGCCAAATCACAACCAAAGTCATTTCAGGGCACTTTACATAGCAAGGTTTAGGACGTTGCAAAAATATAAGTGTATATATAAACAAAATAATGCACAGATCACCGTAATCAGGTGAGCTTCAGACGTCCATCCTAGTGACGTTCCTGATGTACGGATTGTTACAGAATTTCATTAAACATATTTAGATTTGAAAGGTTCATCTAACATTATGTCAGCTGGATGTTAATATTATCTCTTAGCTAACATTATTGAAGTTAGGCCAATGTACATAACACTAATGACACTAATGTGCACAAAAATCAAATCTTTATATTTATCTAAATAAATCAAAGTGATATTAAATGATCAAACTTTTAATAACGTTCCTTGTGTCTGATCAGTGATGTGATGATAGAGCGCTGCTCCCCTAGTTAAGTCACTTCAGTGAGGGACACCGCGTGTAGGCGCCTGGTAGCAGAGTGGTTAAGGCAGAGGGCTGGGAAGCAGGAGCCCTGGGTTCAATTCCCTGCTGAGGCACCCAGTTGCCCCCCTGAGTGAGACACCCAGCGTTAGCTCCCCGAGCGCCGCCTGTGGCTGCTCACTGCTCCCCCCAAGGGGGGATGGGTCAAATGCAGAGAACAATTTCGTTGTAACATGTAAAAATGTATCAATGACAATAAAATGGTTCTTCTTATTATTATTATTTGACAGTGTGAAAAAGTGTTGAACTACACATTTTAAAAGTATCAGGTGCTTGTTTGGCTGCTGAAACATTCTGGCAAACATTAGCTACTCTCAGTGATGGGTTGCTCGCGAACCTGCCGCCTCTAAGACACGATGCTTTAGCTGACTTCTGTTGGGGAGAGCCGAATGTTCAGCTGCTTAGCTCAGCTGAGAATCCATGTAGCCAGGGGATGGGACTTTATTTTGATGGGCACACATCCCACACATACCAAATATACAGAAAGATAGACTGGATTAATACCATGATGTGAAAAAGGCGGGAAATGCTCTGAGAACAGTGTCATACATGCCGGATTCACAGAGCCACGTCAAGACTTAAATGCAAGCGCCTTGGAACAAAACGTTTAGAGATTTGCAAAATTTCTTAATGCTAACCCATGCTAATGCTAAGAGCCCAAGCTTTGCAAATAAATGGATTTCCCGTCACTAGCTACTCTAGTTATTCATTGAAACCTGTTGTCATGTGTAACAAGTTTTCTCATGTGTTTTGTTTTGTTAAATTATCATTTTTATTATGTACTTACGTTACATTTTTAATTGTTATTTTGAATCCTTTTTATAGGAAAATCAAGTCCTGCAGCAGCAGCAGAGGAAACAGTTTACTCTGAAATAATATTGTAAACAGCTCCTGGTAATTATGCAGTTATAACATGTTGGGATTTGTTCATTTATTTTTACAGATAGTTAAATGAGAGTAAAACATTATCATTTCATAAGATTGTTTGCTTTGTTATTCTCTCCCAGATCTATGAAGATGTCACTGTTCATTGGAACAAACCACAGGAATACAGTAGATCAATTATAAAGCTGCAGCCTTACTGATGATATTTGCAGCTTTAAGATGTAGAATGCTATTTATATATTTACACAGTTAAGCCTTTTATTCATTAGTTAAAGGACATTTCATTTTCTGTGCCTATTTGTTCTGTACTGTTAAAGCTGGGGCCACGTTATCTCTTCTCTGTGTATCTGTACAGTTCAGGTGACGATGGATGAAGTTTACTTTGACTTTGATATTTTAATTTAATATTAACCACTGAATATGTGTCTACTTAGTTGCTCAGCTTATGTTTTAATGTCATTGTAGACAGGTTTGAATGCAGGTAGTAGAAGTTTGAACCATATGCTTCTCATTTTCACTAGGAGGGATTTAAATGTATTTGTAGTTTGAAAGTTTAGTTAAGCCTTTAAAAGATCAATAAACTTTAGCAGCAGTAAAAGAAAGAAAATAAGACTAAATTCACATGTTATAAAGTATTTGGGTCAAATGCAGAAGACGAATTTCATTATAACATGTAAAATGTAATCAATGAAAATAAAACGTATTCTTCTTCATCGTGTTGGGACTGTGTGTTGTTTCTGTGTATGTGTGTTTCCTCACGCTTTACCGTGATACAATTCTAACTAAGTATCAATCACTGTAGAGTAAGTTAGACAAACAGCTGTAATACTGAACAGAAATACCCATTAGGCTGCACAAATTAGAATAAAAGTACAAAAATAACTCACATATTTATGTAGATCAACAATCGTCTTCGTGTGTTTCTACTCCAGTTCAGATGGAAACAGATTCACACTGATCCAACGCTGTATTTATAGTTTCTCATCAGGCAAACTTCCTCCTCCGTCACCTCCGCTCCTCACAACTAAACAACCATTGGAGGGTTTTCTATAAATACAACAGTGGATTCATGCACCTTTACAAATTTTCACTCAGCTCAAATGAAAGACGTTAGAGATGGTCATCAGCCAAGTGGTAATAACAGTAAGGAATTTCATTATAGGTGAAAACCAATACAACCTAAGAATAGCATGATGAATACATGCTTGTGTTTCCTGGTAATTTTTTATTCTGATAAAGATTTTGATCAACCAATGGCAAATTTAATTGTACAATTGTATAATTTGTTTGTGAACCCTTTGGAGTTGTTTACATATCTGCATCAATATGACAGAAACATCATCAGATCCTCATATTAAGTAAAGTGAAAACATGTCAATAAATGAGACAAGAATATTTCACTTGGTAATTTCATTTAAGGAGAAAAAGTGTCTAATAAAACAAAAAGTATGTGAATCTCTGGCATTAGCTGATGAAATCAGTGGCGGTGTTGACATGTTTTAAAAGTGTGTCATGTCACAAACAAAGGGGCTTAATAAGGACTACAGAAAAGGGGTTGCTGATGCTCATCATGCTGGAAAAGGCTACAAAGCTAAATTTAAGTTCAGACTTTAACAATCAACAATAAGACAGATTGTGTGCAAGACCATCGTTCTCCTCCCCAAGTCGACCAACTAGTATCTCTAAGTGTAGAGCATGCACAGGGGCCTCAAGTCTCACGCTTTGAGTGTGAGACACGTACATTTCAACAAGTTCACATGCTCACATGGCATTTTTCCAACTTAAAAAATCATTAATATTAACGCACAGAAAATAGAATTTCTCAGGCAGCTGTTTCAGCTTCAGGTGCGTGTTCCATGAATGTGTAGCAGAAGGAAGCTGAGTGCAGGCACACGTTAGAGACGAACTGGAGGTGGAAGAGAACCCTCAGAATAGTCCGATTTATTTCAATCTTTCATTAGTTCATTACTATAGTTTTCCTACTCTTTAAGACCAATACCTGTTTGAATAGTGGCCAAGGCCTTAAAGCATGAATATTGTGAAGACACAATGGCCACTACAGTGTTGTCTTTGTTATAGGATAAATAAAAAGGTGTATTTAATATTAATTTGTTCTTTTTTAAGATGCTGGGTTGATAGGATACTGGGAGGGACTACACCCCCCAGGCCCAACAAGTAGATGTATTTATGACAGATAGCTGTCAAAACCACAGACTATGAACATATTACTGCTTCCTGAATGAACAGCGTGTGGTGAACACACACAGTCTAAACGCTGCTCGCCTAACAGAACTTCTGTGTAGGTGTAAAGAGGAAATATAAAACAAAGTGTATTTCTGCCGTGTCTTTTATATTTTAGTTATATGTTATTCATTCATAAGACACTGTTTTGTGAGATGCACATATTTGTAATCTGCAGTAATAAACTAATACTATGATTTAAAGCAACAGTTGCAAAAATAACTTAAGAAATGTTTATCGCTCAGATGCAGTTGTGAGTGATTCTGTATTTGATTCAGTTCTTCCTTTTTGTTTTTTAGAGAAGCATGATTTAGTTCACATTTGCAGCGACCAGAGTGTTCTGTGGTCAAACCAGGCTCAGAGGTGTGAGTTTAGTGAAGAACAGAAGGATGTAAGTATGGGCTGAAGTCAGAAAAGGAAACTGATCTCATGCTGATGAGAAATGTACATTGCTTCTCACATTTCTATCTTTGCATGTTTACCTCATCTTGAAGATGGAAAGATTACACAGAAGCATTGTGACAGTGTCAGTACTGGACGTAACTGAAGCTGTTCTGGAAGAATTATTTTCTATTTATTTTAGAAACAGGAAATATTTGTGAGCAATAGTTGCTGAAATGCCAGGTGGTCTTATGTATTTTTTCATTTGAGGATCATTAAAATAAAAAACATGTTTTGTATATGTGCATTTAGGATAATGTTTTATATTGATTTGATATTTTTAATTTTTCTTTATTAACAATGTATTTATTCAGTGGAGAAGAAAACTGGTGGATGAAGTTTAACGTGAGATTCAGGTTAGTGAAGATACTGAGTGGGAACCAGCAAAACAAGCAGCTCAGGAAAATGTTCAGACAGAGTCAAGCACATTTAAAATATATTAATTATATGAAAGTAAATGTTGTGTGGATAAGGTCCAAATAAAATCAGTGTTTGTTCCAATTAATTGATCTATCAGGGCCCCATAATTAATAAATACTGCTATAGCACTTATATAAAATGTTAAGAGACTGAATGTAACCTGTTTTCATTCTGAGAAAAAAACAGATAACCACAGAAAAACTACAGTGTCTCCACCGTGGTTGAGTTCTGGAGCCTCAGACACACAGATGAATAATTCAGTGGGTGAATAGATGAGTGGATGGATGTGTAGGTGGGTGATTTTTTGCCAATAATGCATCCAACATGGTTGGTACAGGTTGTCTTCAGATTCACAAACAAACAAGAATCTAAACACACGCTTTCTGTCTGAAGGTTTTATAACTTAGGGGAGTGTCCAACTGAGTGAGAGGAGGTGGCTTGAGGCCATACAGGTATGACACACACACACACACACACACACACACACACACACCTGACAGTCTGAAGAAAGCATATGAACCCCAAAAGCAGACATGGAAGGATGCATAACATCCCAACTCTACATTTTTAGCAACACCTACTTGTACAAGGTTTAAGAAATTATGCCAACAACGAGACAGAGAACAATATTTTCTCTCCAGCAGTGCTGAAAGACTACAAAGAATTTAAATATGCCACTGTATGCAAGATAAAAGCAGCGAAAAAGAGGGAAGATGTGGTTTAAATGATATCACTGTGTAACTTCTGCATTTCATTCAGCGCAAATACAAGCATCACAGAGACTGTACTCAACAGTAGCAAAAAATGACCAACACATTAGTTTAACTGTTTGATGACATCTAGAGGCATTTTTGAATATTACAAGACCACCAACTATTAATAAGTGCACTGTTTGCCAGGGGGAGTGAGGCATCGGTGGATGAGTGACACAACAAAGCACAACTTTTGCACAGAAGACTGGACTCTGATGTGTGAAGAAGCAGTCAGCTTACTGTAACCTGGTTACTTGTACTAAGTGCATATGAATGTAAGATAATAGTGACCTGTTGTTAATGGTCACACATATCTACAGGAACTCTATTACCTTTTATTCTTCTCCTCTGTTTGTGCATTGGGCAGAATTGTAACATGTATGTCCACTAACAACACACTGAAACAACACTTTGTTTTGAGTGAACTTTATTTTGTCACTTTTCCACAGTGAGGATGCAACAGACCTGCTCAGAATGAGTGTGTATGTTGAATGTGGGACACGGCTGCAGATTCATTTGTGTATTCTTTATTATAAACATAAATGCTAAATTTAAAAAACATTTTCATTATAAATACAAAAGAAACTATGTTGAAACAGGCAACAGCTGTTACTCAGACGACAGCTGAAGATCTGCTAACAGAGACACAGTATTTGCATATGGTTCCTCTCAGATCTGCAAATGAGAGGAGACTAAAAAATCTTATAATGCTTCTTCACAAGGAGTCTGATCCCAATCATGATTATTAGTAATAGAATGGGTTGATCTCTAATAGCTGAGACTATAACCACCTTTAAAAAACATTTGAAAACTCACTTGTTCAAATGAATTTATCACATGCTCACACACATTCACCACCAGCACCTAACAAATTCCCAGCATGTTCTCTATCTTGACGAGTTACATGACTTAGTTTGTAGTATCTTAACATTTACACAAACCGAATGGTGATTGCTGCTCCTTGTACGTCACTGACAAGTGTGTGACAAGGAAACTAAACCAAAGTAAGTAACTAAAGAAGAATCCTGAATGCTTGACACCAACCATGACGCTATGTGGGAAGTTTTCTGGGCGTTGATTGGATCCATCTCAGTAATTGTTTATGTCACTTTTCTGCAAGTCCAGCTGGGAACCCCTGTTGCATATTACATCCTCTCTCTCTCTCTCTCTCTCTCTCCATATTTCCTGTCCACCTCTTATTGTCAAACTGTGAAATAAAGGCTAAAATGAAAAACAGGAATACATCATGAAGGTGAAATCCATACCACTGCTTGCTGTGTCCCTGTATCAGGTCCCACTGGAATCCTTGGCTGCATGTCAAACCTCCCTCTCATTCTGCTTTGGCAAAACAAAAGTGACATAACATGCTCAACATACGTTATGTTGTTTACTCTACACGTATGGACATCACGTAAATCATAAGCTGTGCACTTTCTCACCTCCACTCTCTCAACACCTATAGGATACGTTGGACTGGCGCTCTCAATGAAACACCTCTGCCCTTTGAACTATCTACAGCTGTGAAAGTGCTCCAGTTTAAAAGTTAAGTTTGAGTTTGATCAAATTTGTTTCTGTTAATGCAGCAATTTATTATAAAAAGGACACAAAACAGTCAACAGGTATAATGTGTCAGTGACAATATGAGCTAAAGCTTCTTATGTATTTATCAAAGTAAGGTTCATACTATTAATGAAGCTCAGCCAACGACTTCTCAAACGATTACACTGACAATCAGAAGTAGATCCGAAAGCTACCGAGGCTGATGCAACATGCTCCTGCACTGATCAATAAAAATAAGTTTTATTTGGTGCACGTTTTGTAATGTATCTAAAAAAAAGGTTGTATTAAATTGAAAGTATATGTAATTCCAGGATAACAGTCTATTAATTTCAGTTATACTCGATAAGGAAGATATTTGTGACAGCAAAGCAATCATGCAGCGTTCAGAAACATTGATCCTTTCAGTAGCTAAGAGATTGATCACATCTGTCTGAGGAAGGAAACCAAAATGACTTTTTATCTGCAGCCTGTGAGATCATTTATGTCATCTCCCCTACTTATCTTCATCATATGACGGGAGCATTGCATCACATCTGCTCAGTAGCTGGAGGAGGAAAAAGTGAATTTTCACTGAAGAGCTAACTTGTTATTGTAGTGTCAGAGAAGTTATTATTGCCTAACAATATCCAACAAGTTCTTTTAAATCATTACCAGGTTTTACGCTTCCACAGTTATTCTCAGTGTTCGGTGGTTTGATTTGAAAATGAAGAGCATTATGTTCAGCGTGCTGGGGTCATTCTGTGAGTATAAAGCTGTTCCAGATCTATCACAGGACGCCTACACAAACGTGCTGCTTCCTGGCTGCGTCAATGGGACGGCAGAGGATTCCTACATCATTCCTGGTCAGACACACACAGCTCAATATGTGTGTAGAGGCAGAAGAGGAGCATATACCACTCACCATAGTAAACCTGTGTTTCTGTGGTCGGCAGGTCAGTTTGTTTTTCTTCTACACAAAACCGAAACCGACCACTAGAATGTAAGGTATTGACTTCGGCACCATCATAAGGCTTCTTTTCAAACTCACTCACTCATAATGATCTGCTAATGGCCTTCACACGCTGAGATCTCTCTAGAGTCCCTAGTTCTGTGTATGGTTACAGACCGATGTTTGTGGCAATCTGTGCAACCACACAGTGGTAAGCCACAATCCATTCCAGTCTGCAGATTAAATAATAGAATACAATTAACTTATTCAGTAAAAACACTGAAAATTATTCCTTTGTGCTTCAGATACAGTCAATAACAAACAAATTGGTTTTTCGTTTTTATTGCATTTTTGAAAGTTTTCTGGAAAATTGGTTTGTAAATATATCACTCCGCTTTTCATCAAAGATGGAAGCATTCAATCAGACATCCACATCTTCTGTACTTACTCCTTTAGCAGATCATTTATTAAATACAACAAAAACAAATGTAATATGCAAAATGCAAAAACATTTTGTTACAAGTTAGTTACGTGTTACACGTCCTGTGGTATAATTATAAAAAACTACATTTCTTTTGCTTGTTCTGTCTCATCCTTGTGTTTTTGTTTTACAGCATTTGACTCGTCAGCATCTCTCACAGTAAGTCCTGACAGAGTGCAGCATTTCTCATCTGACTCTGTCTCACTGAAGTGTGAGGGAAACTCGACAGAGTGGAGGGTGGTGAGATCTGCTGAATCAGCCCTGTCATACTGTCATGGCTGGGGAACAATGACGGGATCCACATGTATCATGCACAGTTTGCAGTACAGTGATGCAGTGTATTGGTGTGAGTCTGGATCAGGAGATTTCAGCAATGCTGTCAACATCACTGTACACTGTAGGTTATTTTTTTCAGTAATTACATCATCTGGACTTTTTAATAATGTGGTCACGCTAAAGTTCAGATTAAATACGTTAAACTTTGTGACAAGTATGATGCAACACTAAGAAGTATAGGATTTATTTAAAGAATTACAAATGAAGTAACTGTACCCAGGTGTACCAGTTTTCTGCTGCTGGAGAATACAATGAATTGATGTGTTACAGTTGTGTCATTGTTCAAGATACTTTGTTTGTAGCATCCAGGCCTGAAAGCGTTTCATTTACTCTACCACTGTTTGCCGGGATCATCACTGGAATATTTGTGGTTCTTGTCCTGCTCTCAGTGTATCGCATCATTACATCCCATGGTTAGAATTTAAGATATACAATTTCAAATTATGACTGATTGTTGAAAAAAAATAACAATAATTAATATCTTCTCTTTTTATCATGTTTTCAGATACATGCAGTAGCAGGTTAGTACAGAACTGTTTTCTCTCATTTGGAACACAACAATAGTGTTTTTATTTTTAAGCATCCTGTGGAATTTATTCAGGTTTCTCTTGCTTTAGACCGACACAGACACAGAGCAGCAACAGGAACCAACAGACCGACCCAGATGTTTCTCAGGAGCATGTATACTCCGGTCTTCAACAAGGTTTGTCTCCCTGAATATTTTCTCTGATATCACTGCTTTGTTTTTTATATTTATTCCATATCATAAAATGATGAATGACTAATTAGACTTTGCTGATTTGTAGGAGATGTTTGCATCTATGAATCAATCAAGGGTTTTGACACTGGACATGGTACAGATTTAACTTTTTTCACAATCGAATTCTCAGTAGTTGATTCATTTTTTGACAGATTTTTTATTGATGTTGAAAATGTTTTTTTTAGATGGACGAGCTAAACAATACAGCGGTGTCGCATTTCATCTTGTTCAGCTCAAAGCTGGGGGACAAAAGGAATGAGCTTGATGATTAGCAGAGCCGTTTTTGTGCAGACGCACAGGGCCCCACGGCCACTAGTGGGGCCCAACGCAACCGGTTTAGTCTATTTTTGTAGAATTAAATGTAATTTTGCTCTGTAATGTTGAATAAAATGTATAAAATCTTCGGGAAGTCTTTCTTAGTGACTGATATCACTGCAGAAACAGCTGCACCAGAATAGAACCTTTGATTTACTCTACTCGAGGCTTGTAAATCTCCACATAATGTGTTTGTTGGCTCAACTAGTAAGAAAATGCTTTTTAATTTATTCTGTTAAATATTTTTCTGAGAGGCCCACAGGAATGTTTACATCAAATCGTTACGTCTGTATAAATATTTTAGACATCCTGCTTTTTACATAATTAGCTTTATTGTGTAAGAATTAATCTCATAACATAGAAATTTTGACAAAATGGATTTGAATCTGTGCTTATGAATTTGCTTTGATATCTTTTGGTAACGTTTTAGAATCTCTATCAACATTCTAGTTTAATAGAAAAGTGAAGGCATAAAATAATTACAGGATGTGTGTTTGCTATTTTGCTGTTGATGTTCAGATTTTCACAATGACCAATACTATTTAAGATGACAGTGTTTACACACATGCCTAAATCATTTGCACAGTACTATTTTTTTTCAATACATGCCCAATAACGTCAGATGTTCTACTATTTTAAAGAGATCTGATTTCATACTACACTAGAGCTCAAAATAAGAACAACAGCACCATATAGAAACTTTTATTCTATGTTCTATGGCCTCCTGATTTCACCCAATTTAAATGTAATATAAATATTTGGCCAGCAGATGGCCTCATTTCTGATTATGTCAAATGTTGACATATATCATTATCATGTCCATTATCATGTCTTACGTAGGACTGTTTTAGTATGTTGCCACACCTCCTGACCCCAGAATAAGTTTGTCACAGCACAGTTTGACCACTAGAGGAAACAGTTTAACACACAGAGATGGCTGGCAGAAGTCCTCAGTGCTCGAGCTTTACGTACACTGCTCTGCTGGTGTTTCAAGTCTTCCTCCATGGTTTGTATTTATTTTATTTGTCTAGTTGTACTTATTAGTACTAATACTAAAAATATGTTTTAGTCAATATGTCAACTATAACAAAATGTGGAGAGACTGTGGTACGGAAGCCCCCTAGGGGTCATTTGGTAGAATTAAATATTTCTAAAAAGGTGGAATCTGAATCCCGGTCCACACATGCAGGGGTACCTTGTCTGGCACCGGCAAATGTGACCGTAGCAGCTACAACTGTCTAGACTGTTGCACATTACTGTGTTAGAAACTGGAAAACATTGTTTATCCTTTACATATTCTACTACTATTTTAACTCCTGCGTGTCTGAGTGGATAAGGCTGTTGTTTCACATCCATCAGTGTCTTTCTCTGTCTCTGTGTATTCTTCCTGTGTCTGTGTGTTTTCTCCATTTACCACTGTCCAAAGACAGTCTGCGTCCGTATTATCTGCAGAGGGAGTTTACATGTGTAATAGTCATCACTACCCACATCCTAGCGTCAGCTGCTTTGGAGGTAGCGTGTGATGTCATTCACTCTAAACGCCATCATAATAACTACAGAGACTTTGACCACAAGTCTTTTTCCAACATTCTCAACCTCTACGGCCCTGCCCCCCCCCCCCCCTCGGCAAAACAGAACACACCTCGTTCACCTCTCCTCCAGCTACACTCCCATTGTTAAACAGCTGACAGTGACCACATGAACTATTAGGGGTTAAGTGGTTTCAGGAGGCTATTGAGACTTTGTAGGACCTTTAAAGCCACTCACTGGGAAGTATTCTGTGATCAAAGTGGAGGAGACATCGACTCCATGACAGACACCGTCACAGAATAAATTAACTTTGTGTGGACCTCATCCCAACCAGGACAGTGAGATGCTTCTCAAACAATAAGTCCTGGATCAACTGTGACCTGAAGGTGCTTTTGGTGTGGTAACAACCACCTGACCTTAAATGTAACCCAGACAAAGGAGATGATTTTGGACTTCAGGAGGAACAGAACCAGTTTTAACACTGTCTCCTATTTGGGAGAGAAAGTGGAGGAGGTGGAGGGGTATTAACACCTGGGTGTCCACCTTTACAGCAGACTGGACTGGAAATGTAACACAGAGGCTGTGTACAGGAAGGCACAGAGCAGACTTTACTTCTTGAGGAAGCCTGAGTCCTTTAACCTGTGTAACATGATATTGCAGATCTTTTACCAGTCTGTTGTTGCCAGTTCAATATTCTTTGAACCTTCACTTTGTGGATCAATAAAGTATCTATTGAGATGACACTGACGTTTAGAATATAATCAAATGTGCTTAGTGTGGTTGCTCACATGTTTCAGGTGTGGAGGCTTCCAGCTGTCAACCATCCATCATCCATAAAAAGGTTGGAGACACTGTGGAGCTTGTGTCATGTTTACCAGCTGAAGGGGTCACGTTTGCATATTGGAAACATGAAGCTAAAAATGTTGCAGGCACAGGTCTAGACCTAAATAATAAACCATCAGGCAGAATATACCTGAACCCCACAAACTTTAGTTTAACAGTGAGGACACTGACTCTTCAGGATTCTGGTGATTACAGTTTTGTTTCAGCGGTGGAGGGTGTGCAGAGACCAAACCAGCTCATCACTCTGCAGCTTCATGGTAAGATGCTGCTACTGAGAGTTGGTAAATGTTATTTATTAATGAATAATTAGTCAATTGATTTATTAATTCTTACAATACATGGTATTGCACAAAACTAAATAGAGTTGTGTTCACATACTTATGAATCTGTTGACCTGTCACTCTCTTTGTTGATCTTTGTTGTCTCATCAGAGCCCATAAAGAAGGAGCCCGACCTCACTGTTAACTCCACCTGGATTAGCTTTAACAAATCCTGTGCAGTTTTGCTTGAGTGCAGTTCAGCCTCTGACAGAAATGTCAACTACATCTGGTCTGTGAGGAACCAAACACGAAGTGGCTCCAGGCTGCAGTTGAACATCAGACCAGAGGACGGAGAAACCACATTTACCTGCACAATATCTAATTCTGTCAGCGAGAAGTCGGCACATGAAACAGTGAAGTGTAAAAACGATACGGAGAAAATATCAGAAGAAAGTATGTGATTATACTTTACTATAAAGATGTACATGCTCCATTGTATCTATTGTTAAACTCGCATTACACCAAAGATATCCATAGATATCATACAAACACACAACACCACATATATGTTCATTTAAAGTTAATGTTTATATTGTATTTGCTTCATTGCAGAGTCCACCTCTTTCTATTTTGTCCTGTTGATTGTTGGGCTGGTTACTTTAGTGATGACTCCACTGCTGGTTTCACTGCTTTACTACACAAAGACAAAGGGTGAGACCTGCTCTTATTCCTATTAACAGTAACATAATACATTTAATAAATTCAGCAGTGGATTGATGCGCAACAATAACATGTGATTAAATATCTTTCCCACAGGTAAATGTTGTAACAGGTGAGTGTAACACACTCCAACTCAACATCAGCAATGTTCTTTTACTAGTATTGACTTGTTCACTATGTGTGTCAGGCACAAAACCTCAGACGCTCAAACAATCAACCAGGATGAACCTCAGCAACCTGTGTACTCCTCTCTTCTCCATGGTCAGTGTAACATCAAACTGTTTGAACACTTTAACCCCGTTTCTGGTTTTAAAGTAAATATCACAACATTTTTGGTTCCCACACACAGTTTGTTTTAATTATCATTAACCTGCAGGCGATGTTTGTGTCTACGAATCAATTCGAGGACCTGAAGATGTCGGAAAAGGTAAAGATGTTTATAGATGAATAACTAAATATATACACTAACATCACACCTCCACTCTGATGTACTGTCTCTTGGCAGTTCACTGAATAAATACATTATGAAAAAGAGTTCTTGGTTATGTTGATGGAGAAATAGGGAAGAAGAAGAAGGTGATGATGAACAACTTTACTCACATTGCACCATTTAAAATATTGTTGCAAAGTGATAATTGGAAGAAGTTAAAAACTATTCAGCACAACAATCAAATGATAAAGTTATTATAAGTACAAAGAAGCTCCGGGAGCAGAATCACTGACGGTGGGTTCATGTACGACTCTCCACTAACTGAGCCACTGCCTCTTTCCTCTGGTTTAGTTTCAGGTCTCAAAGAGAAGTGAACCATCAACAAGAGCATAGGAGACTCGTGGACATCTACACTCATATTCATCACATGTTGCAGTGTTTCTGTGATGTTGCAGGTGGAATAACTTTTTAAGGTTTGTTGCCAAGGTGTTTAGCAGTATTTAAAAGTAGGAGGAAATCCATTAACCCTTTATTTGAATGTGTGAACAGATCATGAGGCATGTCTGTGTTTTCATCTGTCAAATGAACTGTAGATACCTTCCTTCATAATCAAAGGAACCATTCACTGCTTTTCCTTTTGTTGTTTAAAAAACTCCTCTTTCGCCACATAACTTTCCCGATGATAGTTTTCTCTTTTAGCCACGTGGTGGGGCCACATGTTTTTTTCTTTTACTTGCTCTGTCTGGTGGTTGTGGATTGTGGTCAAATATTGCACCTGTGAGTGTGTAATGCATCGGACACCCATGTAACATGTAATAAAATGTTTTCTTTCTTTGGCATATGGTGCAGAACAATTCCAATAATTTCATGTTAAACTGGTATTATTTATTGTGGATGTTTTTAATAAAGGAAAATGTAAACTGCTGAACTCCTCTGATTTGTGTTGGAGAGATTTTACAGGTCAGTGTTAGGGTGTGTTTTTAGGCAAGGTCCTGTCTTGGTTCTGTTTTTAATGACTCACTGGACAGCGTCACTGTCCCACTTCTTCTTTTAGAAGACATGTCAGCAACAGTTTTTGTTTTGTAAATGGTCAGTTAGTTAGGTCTAACTGAATCTCCAAAAATCTCCAAGCACCCATCAACTGACATGGTTTCTTTTAATAGGGTTAAAGGTTTTTATAACGCTACTATAGCCACTCGTGTAACATTGGAGCTACACACAGTTTACACAGTTGTGTTGAAGGCTGAGCACAGACCACCTCTGCAGAAACACCACAATGCAACTTGTGCATGCGGACATTCAGACAACTGATCTTTCACTTTTTTATACCAGTGAAACCACAATCTTCCGCTGTCGGCTGCTGAGACACTGCAGCAGTGACGGGGTTTTAGCTGAAGGGCCCTTCAAACATCATTATTGTCATTTACTGTGTGGGTATGTTGTTTCATATACAACATATAAGTGTCTTTATTATAAAATGTTTGAACTATCATAAGAATATGTCTGTTTTATTTATTTCAGCTGCTCTATGCTTCACCCAGGTGAATAATTAAAGACATCACTGTCACAGTATGATCGGTGACATCTAACTTACTTCTGTGATGACAGAAAAAGATACTTTATCTTGTCACTTGTGTATGTGACTTCCGTGTTCAGTCTACACATCACACTCAGATATTAGATTGTACTAAAGATGAACATGACTACAGACCTCATCATGCAGGTGCTGAGAAACATAAATCTAGGGGCAGAAATGAGCAGTTTCCATCCAGCATGTTGTATTAGATGTTGATGCCCAGCAGATAACTGGGATCATGGATGTCTGCAAAGTACAGCATGTTCAATTTGTCATCAAAACCCCCCCGACAGCAAGGAGCCTGGGATTGGATTCGATAATTTCAGCAAACCTTGTCCATCCCATTCATCCCACCAAACTCCACTAAAACTACCTTTTTGCCCTCGATGTCTGCAGCTTAATCAGATTGCTACCACACGTCTGCATTTCAACTTCCCCATGTTTTTCCACTCTATTCTGCTTATTTTTCACTTCACTAGCTCACAACATGTCTTTAGGTTGTGGCCTGTTTTATATTTTCTTAATGTCTGTTTGTCACGTGAAGCTAAAATACATATTGTATAGCATCCATGGACCTCACTGCAGAGCAGTTTTCTGCAAAGATGTTTCACATTTTAAGGCTTCTGTCAAATAGGGAATGTCTTAATCTCTGTGTCTTTCATTATTAAATAAACAAATAAAAAAATAGTTAGGAATTTAAATCTTTCAAAGATTATCTTTTAAAAAATTGCTTTTACTATTTACACATTCATAAACTGTGTGAAAAATATCTTACATTCCCAGTTGTAAAAGCAGAATTACCCCTGTAAAGAATAAAGATATTGGAGACTTGGCAGAACATTAATAATAAAAATTCCAGGGAGGGTGAAGTTGACTCCTGTATTTCTACTGCACTTTTTTTCTCTAGCACACTATTGTGAAATGTCTGCAGAATGAACTATTACTGTGTGTTAAAGTTTATTCTTATTCTCCTCAACCTCAGCTCAGACTGACTCTGTGAACCACTATGGTTCAGCTCTCTGATATGTCACTTACTACTCTTCCTCTGGAAAACTGGCCACACCTATTCCCGATAACAGACCATGTGGTTTTTCATCTGAAATGAGACTGCATTGTTGAATCAACGGTCTTGAACTCTGGACACCAGAGTCGTTAGTTACTTCAGTGCAGCGCTGGCCTCTGGACTAGTAGAGTTTTAAGCAATCACGCTGAACGTTCCTCTGTCTACTTTTGATCTTGCACTATCAGAGACCGAGTTGCTTCTTCCTGACAGAAACCTCCCCTCCCACCCTCTATTTCTCTGCATGTCACAGCACAGTTTGACAGACGAGAAGAGGAAACAGACGTCGTTATTCTCTGCACAGAGATGGTTGGTGGTCGCCTTTGTTGCCTGAGCTACTTTTTCACATTAGGTGCTGAACTGCTCCTTGGAGTCTGTCTCCTTGGTACGTACGCCTGTTCTTATATGTTTAGAGATACCTATTGTTATGAGCAAAGCTATCAATCCAAAGAACAAACAATCCTTGGAATATGCTAGAGGTCATGTTTTCTGTTTATATGAAAGATGATAATGTTGGAAACTTCAGCAGTGGATTCAGTCTTTTGCTGTACGTCTGTAGTGGTACAAAACTGAATAGAGGACTTGGACATTCATGTTAAGGCACCATTTCTTGTATCCATTTAGATTCAGACTCAGATTTTATACAGTCCTACACAGGACGATATGCAGTGAAACGCTTTATAAACGTATTAAGGCGGTTGTGGTGCTCAACAGTACTTTAAAAAATAAGTTGCCTCTCAAGCATTGCTGACTTCATGAATAGGCATGTTGTGGTTCCCTATTTGTGGATCTCTTTTGCAATTTTGTGTCAGCACATTTTCTGGTGCATCTGCTTGGAAACTTTCCATGCTTGGTGTAATTCAGACATGGGTCGTCCTCTCTGTTTGTGTTGTGTCTTCACTGTTCTTAGGAGGATTGATATTAATATTACACCTTGTAACACAGCAGCATATGTTGTAATTAAAGACATATTGTCTGATGGTATATTATGAAATTGCTCAGACAAATACTGTTGTATAGACCTTTTTAGAAGATTTCCAAAAGTAGGGTATCTAAGTGTTGCTACTGTCCTCTTTACATATCCCAGCTAAAACAACACAGGTCATCAGTGTTTCACTCCTGTCTAGCTAAATAAATGGAGTGGAGGTCAGGCAGACTTGTGAAGCCTTTAAACAACAAGTGATCTAAAAACTGTCCCGCTGTGTGTGAACTTTTTTTTCATGTTCACACACAACAGGGCAGCTGAAACTGGTAAGTAAACCATAGTCTACATTTCCTGGGTACCACAGTAGAAGCAGCTCTGACTGGAAGTAATGAGGTCAGAATACAGACAACTTTCGTCAAACTATCGTCCGTGGGTGGACTTTGTTTCCTGTGGAAATGAAGTTAACCTGGCCTCAGTGAACACTATTAAAAATAACAGATTACATTGTCACTAGTGTCAGTGTCTAGCAAAGATGACAATACACAGCCACAACAATGGCAGGACCTGAATAAATCTGCATTTTGTTGTAGTGCTTTACTACAGAACCAAACACTTAAGTTAAGTAAATTAAAAACAGGTTTTTATGTTTGCCTTTAGACTAAAACAAATGTAAAACGTGTATTTTGATAGTAGTTAAAAAATACTAGCTATGGTTAGGGGGAATGTCAGTGTCATGGTTGAAGGAGACGACGAGTGATGATAGAAAACAGAGCATAAATTATCTTAATATATCATTGCTGTCGTGATTATGTAAACATATGTTAGAGTTATTCGTGTAATGCTGTCATTCTATAAATTAATAAGTATTTGTACTATTTACCTTTTCATATTGTTTTGTATATATTATATGTATAAATAATGTTACATGTTGATATTAATGTTTATCTGTAAGCAGCTTTTCTGTTTGAATTTATATTGTACAAATATGTACAATTACTCTGCACACACTACATGCGTGTGGCAATTTGAGTGATTGTTCTTTGTATTGACACACTGATGTATATCAGCTACGGTGTTGTAACACTTTAAACACTGACGTTTAGAATATAATCAAATGCGCTTAGTGTGGTTGCTCACATGTTTCAGGTGTGGAGGCTTCCAGCTGTCAACCATCCATCATCCATAAAAAGGTTGGAGACACTGTGGAGCTTGTGTCATGTTTACCAGCTGAAGGGGTCACGTTTGCATATTGGAAACATGAAGCTAAAAATGTTGCAGGCACAGGTCTAGACCTAAATAATAAACCATCAGGCAGAATATACCTGAACCCCACAAACTTTAGTTTAACAGTGAGGACACTGACTCTTCAGGATTCTGGTGATTACAGTTTTGTTTCAGCGGTGGAGGGTGTGCAGAGACCAACCCAGCTCATCACTCTGCAGCTTCATGGTAAGATGCTGCTACTAAGAGTTGGTAAATGTTATTTATTAATAAATAATTTTTTCATTGATTAATTAATTTATACAATACATGGCATTACACAAAACTAAATATGTTAATGTATTCAGCCTATATTTGTTAGCTTTTGTCTTTTTTTTAAATAGGCGATTATGGGTAAATACAAATTTATACAAATTAAATTAATATGAAATATACAACTGTAAAATGTATTACTGCCATATTTCCATTTTGTTCCAGTGTTTTTAGTCAAAGCAACTAGAAACCAGTCAGATTGTCTCCTCTCTTTTATAAACTCACAAATCAATCTTTGCTTGTATAAAATGGCAAATTTTCTCTGGTAGCTTTAACTCTCCTTTTCTTAATCTCTTTCCCTTTGCTAGAGCCCATAAAGAAGAAGCCCGACCTGACTGTTAACTCCACCTGGATTAGCTTTAACAAATCCTGTACAGTTTTGCTTGAGTGCAGTTCAGCCTCTGACGGAAATGTCAACTACATCTGGTCTGTGAGGAACCAAAGTGGCTCCAGGCTGCAGTTGAACATCAGACCAGAGGACGGAGAAACCACATTTACCTGCACAATATCTAATTCTGTCAGTGAGAAGTCGGCACATGAAACCGTGAAGTGTAAAAACGATACGGAAAAAATATCAGGTATTTTGACAAATGTATATATGGTTTAACTTTATAGGAAAGATACCCACACATAACGTACAAGTCACATTACAGTCACTACTACAGGACTCTAAATCTGACAGTTATAAAGGCAATTGAACACACATGTGCCCATTTTCAAGACATAGTTACCTTTAAAGCCATATTGACATGATACATCGCATTTCTGTTGCTGTTGTTTTAATTAGTTTATTTTTAACCTATTTTTTTATTATATTTATATTAGTTAGTAGTATTAGTAGTAGTATTTTTTTTAATTAGTATTATTTGACCATGGCCTATTACTGTCCTAACTATAATAATGTGAATCAGTTTTTTTTACAGATTCAGAAAACTTTATCCTTATCCTAGCTGGAGTAGCAGGAGCGTGTTTGATGATTGTTATTGTAGTTGGTATAACAGTGGGTGTTTGTCTCTGCAAACAAAAGTCAACTGGTAAGAAACTATTCATTATTTACCTTTGGACATCACAACATAGAGCATCACTTCTAAATTTAAATTTAATTTGCATTGTTTCTTATGACACCAGTCAGAGACTCAGATGACATCACTGTGTACGCTGATGTAACTGATGTTAGAAATAAAATTGTAAGTATGACCATGTAAATATATATATATATAAAGGGGAGGAAATAATTACTTGACTCGTCAGTGACAAAGAAATTAAAAGTCTCAGAACAGTATAACTTTAAATAAAAGATAGAAACTGATTTGAGTGAAATAAGTACTTGAACCCCTAACAACTATTAAGACAGAGTTGTTAGACACTCCTACTCAATTAGCCTCCCCTGTCTTAACTAGTCACCTATATAAAAGACACCTTTGCACAGAATCAAGCAGGCAAGCAGACTCCAAACTCTCCAACATGGGATAGAACAAAGAGCTTTTCCAAAAACTGTAGACCGGTACAAGGCTGGAATTGGCTACAAAACCATTAGGAAGAATCTGGGAGAGAAGGTGACAACTTTTGTTGCAATTGTTTGAAAATGGAAGGAGCACAAAATGACCATCAATCGACCCCCTCGGTCTGTTGATTCATGCAGCATCTCACCTCTTAGGGTGTCAGTGATTCTGAGAATGGTGAGAAATCATTCTGGGACCACAGTCACCAAGAAAACCATTAGAAACACATTACATTCAAATAATTTTAATATTTTTTTCCTGCTGTGTGTGTATATATATATATATATATACATATATATATATATATATTCCTACACATTACAAATGTCAGTTTTAATAGAAATTCAGTGACAGGAATGTCAAATCTCATTCCCTCTCTCTGCACATGTCAATTTCCACCGGATGTCCACTATGAAGCCATGCTCATTGTATGAAACCATTGATAACAGAGTTCACCAAATCCCACCAGTCACACCTGGGGTAGGTTCAACATTTTTATCAGCAAGTCTTTGAGGAGGTGTGAACATACCGTGAAATGTCTTATTTGTATTGCATATTGACTGTTTAAAAAGTGAATTATCAGTACATTGCTTCTTGCATCTCTTGAATTTCTTTACTTCCTTCTGTCACACATCTAGCCCCAGACTGTGTATGACAAGATCCAGCTCAACCGCGTGAGAAAGGTTTCATCGCCCCATCAAGAAATTTAGAGAACATTTGTGAGACACCGTTATGTATGCAGCTTGAACCTTTAGCTTTTTCCTCTGGGTAGAAAAACGATACAAACCTGAACTGATTATTTGATCAGAGCAAGATTTGCAATTGATTCAGCACAAAAAAATATTTGTTAAAAAATGTTTTCTAAAGTCAATCTCTGAGAAATTAGAATTTTCGTTTTTTTAGATTGTGCCTATTATATTTAAATTTTGCACGTCATGTGTTATCATATTAAAAATTAAGTGCCAAGTGGTCTCTAAAGTTTTATGCTTAAATTTTACTATCTTGTACTGTTTCTTTTGTAAAAATATCTGTAATATAAAATTATATTTCTAGTGTAAATGTGTGTTATTAAGGACACGTCATGGTGGGCTCCATAGAAAAATAAATTGCAGTGTACACTAAATAAATAAAAACACAACATCTTCTAATTAATCTAGATTTACTAATTTTTGCTCCAGGTATCTGGATAACACTTAAACCATTTGCACAGTCTCACACAGTGTATAGGACCACGTAGCCGCAAAACACAGAATACAGCTCATGCTTACCCATGTCCCCTCAACATTAGAACCACCAGGTGGAGTTAATGCTAAGGTAGAGGTCTTAACAGTCATTGTATACATATTCATGTATAAATGTGTGATGCAGCATACAGCTAACCCTGACCGCAACCCTGTGCTTAAAACATGTGACACTGTTCTTTTCATTTGATAAACTGGTGGTGTAATCTTTTTGAACACTTCTCCAATTAACTTTCCAGTATGAACCTGCAATGCATAGTTGTTTGCATCAAATGCTGCCCAGACTTCTATACTGAATTTAGCCGGTTTGTGGGGCATATGTTGCCTAAATGAGCAGCAACCTCTGAGTGCCACTAGGCTTTTATCCAATGACATTAGAGTCTGGGCTGTAGACTAGTGGGAGTTATTCTACTCCTGTCTGACAACACTTGTCGATTTTAAAATCAGATTACTCTGGATAAAATGTGAGTATCCAGAGACATTGTGGCAGGAAAAATGGCCCTGCCTAGCTCTGTCCCCACAGGTTCCCAATTAAAATCTATGCATACATTCTTTACAAATATACATAGAGAATGGTATTTGTAACTGCAGTGAAATTGTTTTGATAGTTGATGGTTTGCATGACATGCTACATTAATAATATTATACTGCTGCCATTATTCAAATTTAGCATTTCTTATATTGGTGTGCATTGACTTGATTATTACATTTAAATTTAATTATTTTTAGTATTACTAATGCTGCATGGGCAGCACGGTGGTGTAGTGGTTAGCACTGCTGCATCACAGCTAGATTTCCGGGGTTGACTGGGTGCCTTTCTCTGTGGAGTTTGCATGTTCTCCCTGTGTCTGCGTGGGTTTCCTCCGGGTACTCCGGTTTCCTCCCACCGCCCAAAGACATGCATGTTTGGTTGATTGGTCACTCTAGCTCGTGGGTTGGAGCTGATAATATGCCTTATAAAAATTGACTCTGCGACGCAAACGCAACTATATTTAGGATTCCAGCTAACAGGATTTACCTCACAAAAAAGCAATACACAGAGCTCTCTGTATCACTTTATAGTAAAACAGCACAACTCAATGGACATACTTACATAATTTACAAATATCTACTACTGATAGATGGTGATATATCCACATGCACAAACACAATTTGGGAAATTCTTTTAAAAACAAGAGGACAAACCAGACTTATTTTCTATACTAAAGTTATAAAAATTAATAATAAACTTCCCACAAAAGCTGCAAGGACAATAACAGCACACAATCTGTTTCTGGGCAGCAGCTGTGGTGGAGGGCTGGGTTGGGGTTCAAAATCTGAAACATCATGCAAGAGACAACAACACAATTAAATGCACATGACTACACTATTCAGCGTATTTTGTCAAACTACATATTACACCTTTCTATGAGTCGACTGTTTGTGTAAATTGCACATTACATGTTCTTAAATACAGTTTAAGGTTAATGAAATTATCACAGAATAAATCTTACCATCACATTTTGTTGTAAAACCTTTTGAAGACGTCTCAATGTTTCTCCTGGTGATGCAGTTGAATTCAACAAGCTGTGGTTTGGTGTTAAAAAGTGCAAACAGACGTGCAGAGTTGCCAGAAGTAAGACTCGTGTTGACAGTTGTCACATTGGGAGGATTAACCTGCCAGGAAAATGTAACACCTTCATCCGGGGAAGAACAATGTATCTCCACTACACAGCCTCTTTTTGAAGGTTCACTTGGGAACCACACATGGGTCTGTATGATTGGTGCCTGGAGACGTCCTGCAAAAGTTTGAAGTAAATTGTTGATTGGACATAAGAATGGTGTAGTGACTCAAGTGCATTGGCTGTGATTGGCGCTGCAAGCACATGAGATTGTAAATTTGCACCAGTCAGAATACTTACGTTTCACTGTGAGCCTAATCCTGTTGACTGAGCCCTGTCCCTTATTGTTGATGAGGTCTACAGTGTAGAACATGGCATCCTTTAGGTTCAATTTGTGAATCTTCAAGTCACCTAATCAATAAAAACAAATAAATATCCACTAAAATCTATAATTTACCTTGATGGATTTTTGTCTTACCTGAAGAGATGTTGAGACTGAGTCTCCCTTTATATTGACTGATGCGGTCTGTGTTTACAGTCCCATTGTCACAGGTTGCAATCCAAGTGGTGTTGGTGAAAATTGACCACTCAATCCTGGAGAGAATCCATGATGAGTCAGCCCCCGAGTGCAAAGTAATATTTTCCCCCAAGTACCCAGAGACTTCACTGAGGGAGTCACCCAATGCCACTGTGAATTTTTTTTTTCATATTTAGAATCATCAGGAAAGAAGGAACAAATAAACTCTTTAAAACAACAATTAACTAGACTTAGCAATTTCAGAAGAAATCGCATGGGGGAACATGACTGTCGCTGAAAGATGCCGGTCAGCGTCTTTTCGGCAAGTTAATTCAAGTTGACAAAGTTGAAAAAGATAAAAAGTTGACTCAAAGTTGACAAAGTCAGAAAGTTGACACAAAGTTGCTGAAGACAGAAAGTTGACACAAAGTTGACAAAGACAGAAAGTTGAAAAACGATGATAAAGATAAAAAGTTGAATACATTTGACAAGGTCTAAAAGTTGACAAAGATAAAAGTTGACAAAGTCAAAAAGTTGACAACTTCAAAAAGTTTGCACAAAGCTGCAAA
>JAUMTR010000010.1:7682828-7718013 GCA_032270685.1 Microctenopoma stevenorrisi
TTACACTGTAAAGTGCCTTGAGATAACTTTTGTTGTAAAATGGCGCTATATAAATAAAATTGAATTGAATTGAATTTTCACCTCTGAAATGATCAGTGCAATCTGGTCATATACAGTAAACATCTCTGTGGAGATTCTAATTTATCCAGCTGAAGTTGTCAGAAGGTTTAGTCGTGGCAACTGGACTTCTTTCTTTCAGTAGAGACATTTTGTTCTGCATCCACAAATTTGTGACCACTCACCAACTCACCACAGATTGAAAAAGTTCTGTGGATGCAAAACAAAACGTCTCTACTGAAAGAAAGAAGTCCAGTTGCCATGACTAAGCCTTCTGACAACAGCAAATATCACTAGTCTTCTTCAAAATGAAATGCTGACAACACAGAATGCACATGTGGCAGTGAGATTAAAAAATGTTGCTATAATAAAAGTCTTTTTTTTGGCCAGCATTTTTGGCCACGAAGGTCCAGTGTGAGTATTTGACACTACGTAAAATAATAATAATGCAATCAAAACAATTTTGCTGCTAAACTTGCACCAATGCAAGACTCTAAAAACCAGCAAAGCCCCATCTCCCTGGTATTTGTTATGTGTAAAATATTTCATTTTGTGTCATAAATATTGAAATACACACAGTAACCAGGCATTTACTTTACTTTACTTTACTTTACTTTACTTGGCAGACGCTTTTATCCAAAGCGACTTACAAGGAGCTAGCGCTGGGTGTCTGGCTCAGAGAGATTATGAGTCAGACGGGGTTCGAACCCACAGCCTCTGCATTCCAGTCTGACGCTTAACCCATTGAGCTACCAGGCCACACCCACTTACCCACATTTAATATTAACATGATATTCTTTCTTATTTTTTACTTATTTCATTTTCAGGGAATTTTCTCAAATTTAGTCTGTTGACTTTCAGTTTCTGTGAATGACAAACTTGATTTATTCCCACTTAATGTAAGTTTTACTTCCTCTTCAACATGTGAGAATATATATTTCAAAAAGACACATGATTCTATAAAGAAATTAGTTTGGATAAAAGTGTTTATTTAAAAGCTTTGCATCAACTCACTGCTAAAAAAACTGTACAAAAAATCTTCAGAGACAGAGTTAGGAACTTCATTCAGTACAATGACCTGTAAGCAAAATGTATTAAAACATTTAAAATGGAAAAATACGTTAGAAAACTGCATCAAACTGCACGTAAACTGCTTGTTGGTATGACTCTGAATGACAAGACACAAATACACAGATTATCTAAACACAAACAATTTAACCAGTGAGTGAAGTGGGACACCCAGAAACCAACTGGTATTTTACAAGAGAGATAAGTCTGTTAATTATAGAGCTTCGGGGGAATCTGGTGATAGGACACATATCACATACAGTGTCACACAATTATTCTAGGAGGACAACAAAAACATCATAAAAACCCAGAACAACATTTAAGGAACTGCAGACCTCATGTGTCTCAGTTAAGGTCATTGTTCATGATTTAACAATAATAAAGAGACTCAGCAATAAGAGGATCCATGTGAGAGGTGACACCCACACAAAGACTGGCCAAGTCAAATCCAGACTTAGAAACTCTTGAGATACTGTGGCATGAACTTTATGCCCCAAAAACCCTCTAATATGGATAAATCCAAACAATTGTGCAGATGATGCAGGGCCAAAATTCCTCCACAGCAAAGTGGAAGACTTGATACCTTTGCACACTTTGTGACGCTTGATTGCTGATGTGCAAGGTTGTCACTGTTATGAGATTTAGTCATCATTACTGTGTTGTATATTTAATCAGGTTATTTTTGTATATTATATATAGGCTGAGGCTGGGGCATTTTCTAGTTAGTAATCAAACAAAGGTCAACCACACACACACATATTCACAGAAAACATTTAGAACAGTAAATGACATCAGGCTGTCAAAATAAGGACATGTTGGCAGTACTTGTGCTGAAGTTATTCAGATCACAACCTCATATGCAGAAGTTAAAACATGTACTAGCAGTGATACGTGACACAAACTGGTTCTATGCTGTTTTTATAGTGTGCTGTAGTGTGTAACACTATAAACTGTTCTACATGTATCTTATATTTGTTCTTAGTCTAAACAGAAAGACAAATAAAGTAGATTTAATGCTCCGTGTGTCGAGTCCATCAAGTGTTTTTACAGGAAAGTATGTGGAGTAATGTCCACTTTCAGTCGGGTTTTGAGTGGAATCACAAATAGAGGAAGTTCCAAATGAATAAGTGAATCCAGCATGATGTAAAAAGAAAAAGCAAGGAGAAGTGATGGCAGACTGTTTCAGTGACTGCTTCAAGACGAAACAGCAGCAAACACGAAGTTCAAACAGGAAATGCAAGCGAGATAACGCCAACCAGGGAGCTAAAAGAAGCTTCTTAAGTTTCACAATACAAGAAAAAGGTCAGCTGTACACTGTTCCTGTGCACACAGGCCTGATGCTTTAGATTAACAGCACACAGGTGAAATAACCCTCTATGAATGGCAAGTATGTATTAGTAAGGAAATGCTCGGCGTATCTTCCTTTTTTATGTTACTAAATTTGCTGTGCTTTTAAATATCATCCTTTTTTTCTAGTATTAGTATCTAGGCAGCGAACTAGAAACAGAAACAACGGCATTTTCCCCCATAGCATCATGATATTTTACCCACAGCCACTTTGCTTATTCAGGATGTGTCATGGTCAACAACAAATACAAATCCTGAAAAACATCTAGAAAATTCCAAAAGGATTTTTTCCTACACAGATGTCTCAGACTGCAGCTTCATCACAAACTTGTGACTTTTGGGGTCAACAAACTCTTCGCCCAGGCGCAGGAAGGGGAGGGGCGTCACTGTGACAACCAGAGAGAAGTCCGCGCGTCTCAGGGAGAAAACCTGTCCCTGGCGCAATGAGGCAGTCACTGGCTCCTCGCTCACTAGTGTCCACTGGCGCCCCCTGCTGTTGTCCAGGTACTGGAGGGTTGGGCCTGGGCTGAGGTAACGCTCAAGAAAGGCCTTCAGAGACAGAAACACACTAGATATGTGATATCAAGATAATACAATAATAATAATACATAAAAACTAAAATAAAAGTTTCCAAAACCCACCAAAAATATGTATATACACAACAGGTACATAGAAACCACGGTCTTTACCTTGGGGGTCATGTTGTGTGTGATGCAGAATTGCAGGTGGATGATGATGCTCTCCATGCTGTGGTACGTCTGCTGCCTGGTGGCGCGGAGATACTTCTGCATGGCTCGCGCCATGGGAGCAAAGATGGCCTGCGCTGCTTCCCTAGGGTCCATCACTTCCCGTGGGTGTTTGGGAGAGGATGCGAGGGCTTCGTCCTCCTGGTGACGCTTTATGTGGGTGAAAGCTTCTTCTACTGCCACCACAAGTCTGAGAGGAGGAATAATTTTTTAAATTTTAACTTACATTTGCGAGTACACTTACACTGAGCGATTTTGGAAAAATAAAGGAATATATTGCTCTAATATGCTGTGCTCCGCTTTCTTATGACCTAAACAGTGGACGGGTCTTAGATATATGGCTGGAATAATCTAACCAATCATGTTGATTATGTAAATCAGAACCGTTCCAATGTGTTTTAGTGCTGGACTCTGCAAGAATTAAGGTAATAATGGATAGATCTACTAGGTAAGCACATGTTTACCCACATATAGGGCCATAAAACGATAAAAAATGTGGCAGATTTGAGTGAAAAACTATTAGCAGATGAATAATATGAGCACATTTCTGCTCTTTACATGAGCAGTAACCATCATAGTGTTAGTACACGTCTGTTGTGCAGCATGTTTTATGGGTCCAGAGACAGAGGACAGCGGTGTTTTAGAGACAGTCAGAACCCAAAGGATTGCACCTTAACTATAGAAAGTGATTGTCAACTAATCAAAAATAACGAAAAGTCTAAGAAATGACTTTAAAGCTTTAAGTCATCTTTCCTATTAGGAACCCAAAAATAGTATTATTTCAGGCATTGCATCATTTACACTCATACTAGCGTAGCTTTAAAAGTAGGATTCTTTCTGTGTACATGTGTTTGCATGGGCATATTCTCACCTGGCCTTGCGTTTACGGACCCTCCGCTCCAACTCTGCTTCCTCATAGTAGTATTCATTGTGGGAATTGTCTCGTCGACGGGCAGCAGCTGCAATCATGGCTCTGGACTGCCCCGTTGAATTATTGGTGTTGTTCTCTATAGACGGAAACACTAAAGTTAAACACCGCCAATCCTAATTATCAGACGGAAAATGCTTGTTTACTGAAGTACATGATTATATTACTATAGACATTTATTCTGGTTTCATTGATATCACAGTTATGTATTGGGTTAAGTTTATTTTATATAGACATGTTAAAAAGTGTGATCCAGAGGGGGTTAAATGGAAAAGGTAAAAAAGCAGATTTGACCTTCCAGATTGTAGACCTTGAAGGCAGACATCTTCTTAGTGAGGATGGACTTGGGTAGGTTGAGAAGGGCGGGGTTATAGATGGGGAAGTCACTGTAGTAGTGGTCCAGTAGCCACACTGCTGCTCGTTGAATACTGCGTTGCATGACAGAGGAAGAAAACAAACTTCCCCGTTAAACGGACATATTTCAAAGTTGTTATCAGGGCCCAGCACCCTCCACAAGCCCACAGCTTTGTGGTTACATTAATAGCCACACGAGGAAGCGGTGAACTATCAGAAGCAGAAACTGGTACATGCACGATAACCAATGCATGAGAAAAACATGTCTACAGAACAACATAAAACCCAGCACCAACTGTCTCACAGAGGTGAAGCAGTGAAACAAGTAGTAATACATAACATTTTCTAGCGTTAGGTGAAATTATTACTGAGTGCAAAGCAAAGTTACCACCAGAAAAATAAGTGTAAAACATATAAATGTGAGCCTGCCACTCGAACCTTTGCTGCCTATAAACAGGATGTAGATTATTTATGCACGTGTCATCTCTATTTTCTGGTCATCTACTGATAGGTGGCTAAAAGGTTGCCTGATTTTTTCTCTCTCTATGCGCATGTTTCAACTAGAAGTTTTGCAGCCGAGCATAAAGATGACTGAAGTCGGCTTGGATCGGTCAGTTCACACACACTAACCTGAGATGCCCCACATTATAGAAGCGGCTGGCTCCATCTGTGGTCCTCACCACCTTGAGACTGAAAGCAGGCTGCAGATGTCTGACCTCCAGTAGCACCAAGGCCAGGTACTGAATGAACAGCAGCGCATCCACCAGAGACGCCGCATATCCCACAATCCCCCGGTAGTCCGTCTCTCTGGGCTCCAGCACCCGCACCCCGTAGAAGAGCCAGTAAGATGCGATGAAGAGGAAGACCAGGGCCAGTAGCAGGCAGCGGAAAATAAAGAAGCGCGGCAGAGCGGCTCTGGGTGAGCGAAGAAACAGCGCCCACGTCGAGATGAGGAGGATCAGGAGCTTGAAGGCCAGAGAAATGTAAAGTCCCTCACACGGCGTGCCACAAGGGTCCAGCGTGTCCCGCCACAGGAGCTGTGGGAGGGCTAGAAAGGCCAAAGGAGTGAGCAGGGAGAAAAACCCCAGAACGCCGCCCAGCACCGGGCTGAGGTAACGACGGCACTCCAGGGGCAGAGACTCCTCCAGGTCTTTGGAGATCTGCGTCAAGTCCTCGTTAGAGATGCTGTCCACTGAGGTTCCGGTGACCACGGTGGTGGTCTCGCCCCAGTTGTCATCCTAAAGAGAGCAGACGAGTGTAGGTGTTATTAGCTCAGAGTAGAAAACATTAAGAGATATATTCACATTTCCAGACTGACCCTGTCGTCTCCTCTTGTGGACTCTGTGTCCAGCAGCGGTTCACCGGGAGCCTGGATGGTCACTGATTTGTCTCCACGGATACTGTTGTCACGACTCTTTGACCGATGTCTGTCCCTCCTGTCTCTGAGGAGAAAAAGTGTACAAGGGATGGTTTATTATCTGTACACATTAAAATCATCTCATACCACGTCATAATCGACATATTCTATTAGAATATGAACTATTATAACTATTATTAACTATTATGGTAAATCCAGGAAACAAAAACAAACCATGAAAAGGTGTCAATATTATGTACTTGTTATTTATTGTTCTTTATTATGAAGTTTATTGGTCACTATTAAGTTAACTACTGAGTGTACATTATTTAGGAAACAGTGAGTGATGAATTGATTTTAAATTAGATTAGATTGAAATGATTGATCCTGCGTTTTATGATGCTACCAATGGGGGGAGCCAGATTATGAGGGTGAGAGAAATAATACATTTATTAACTGCTTAATTTAGAAAATGTAACATTTATATTTTTATATATATTTATTAAAAATCACACACTTATGAAACTAGAACAAGAAAGTTTGTTTTTCAAAAAAATAAATGAACCAGTCAATGATCCACTGAACACATACTGAGGAACAGTTAGTCGAGTGTCATTGTGCATTAAATGAAGCAACAGTTTAATATTCGAGCAACAGAGCTTGAGTCATTTTATGTAAATTTCATATAATAAAGTAAAGACTATTTACAGGGAAATTAATTTACAAATAAGTGGTAATGAATCAGTGCAGTGCGACCTGAGGTCCTCTACCTGTGTTTGCGGGACGTTCTAGACTGGGACGACTTGTAGGAGTACGCCGAGTACATCGACTCGTTGTCCATGTCGGAGGCTGTTGGTGGGCGGGGTTTCCGGGCCCCTCCTACCCCCGAGCCCTTCTCCCAGACCACGCCCAGCTGGCTCTTGTGATTACTGATGGACTTACAAGACAGAGTCAGAGGGAGGCGCAGCAAGTCCACTTTATTCCTGAGGGAATCTATCTTGGATGTCTGGGAAATGGGGGGAGGCAGATATGAATAACAGGGTGAGTTTGGAAAAGGTAAAGAGCATGGCAAGAAAGGAAATGAGGAGAGGGGACAAAGATAAATGAAGGGAGAGTGAGAGAGCTTAAGATTTTAGTCATATCAGACAGGAGGAAAAGTGTCTCACAGGGAAACACAGCAACAGGAAGAGAGACGGCGTTGTTCAAATGTTGGCACTGTGAGGTGCGGGAGCGTCTCAGACTCATTCCTCTGCTTTGAGGGAGTTTTTACGAGCAAACACTAGTGATTTTGCCCTGAGTGCGTTCCTGGCTAATGAAGAGCAAATACACCACCTTCTATTCTTCTGTTCTCCAGCTGCAGGAGACAGAACGTCTGAGCAGCCGGACACTGTTTTCCATGTGAGCAGCTCAAGCTCTTTCCCACAACCAAAAAGCACTCTGTTTTAGCCAGTTTGCCTCAGTTTCACCAAGTGTTGGGGTAAATGTGTGATACATACTCACTCAGACGACACATTCCCCAACTGTCCCCTGTGGTCTCCAAGGGCAACAGAGCTTAGCTACTACAATGGGGATGAATGGGAGGCTCTGGGTGAGTAGAGACAAGAGGGGGTAGTTTCCATGACAACCAGAACATCAACTTAGCACCCCCCCCCCTCCTCGTCTTACCCCTCACACCTCAGAAGACAGAAACAGGCGCATCTCATTTAGCAGACTACGATTCTGACCTCATTTTAAGAACAGTCCTCCTTTCATCTGATGCCCTGTTTTTCCGTTCTAGATCATAAATGTGTCTTCTCATCTGAACATAACGGCATGTTTCCTACCAACACGGGACTTTCCAGACTGGCTTTGTAACAGGTAGACTCTCAATCTAATAACAGAACTCCTCGCGCTCACAATTTGTGCCACGAACTGCTGTGTTCCCCGTCCACGTTAGACACGAGTTCCAGCAGTGTCCGTCATGTGATTCACCCGAGGACTCTTCGTCTCGGCCTTCTGCAGGCAGATGCTTGGGAGAGAACACAAGGCTGTAGTTGTAACCTCACAGAAACGCACGACAGTCCTGATGGTCTTCAGTGATTAACAGATTTGGAAAATGCTGGTGTGAAATCCCACGCCCACACGGTGTGTTTGTGAGAATCTTCAACACTGACGATCTGATATTAGGACGCAGTGTTTAAAAGATTAAAGCTTCAAGTCAAAGCATTAATACAAAGCTACACAGGCTTAACAACAATGTCATCTGAGAATGTGTGGCGTGACTGGAAGAGATTTGTAGATAACGAAGACTAATATTTTACTACATACTATTATTCTACTGCAGCAAATTGTGAAGTCACAACGCCTCTGTCCAGCTGAACAACATGTTCGAGTTTAAAAATATACTTCTGTCTCACTCTCTCTCTGTCTGAGACAGTCGATGTCATCGATCATGCTGACGAGCCTCTCTCACTGTAATCAATCCACAGCTGATTGATTTACACTGCAGTCTATGTTCAGCATCATCTGGGATGAGATGACTTATACATACAGTGTGGAAACAGCACAACAAAGTGTTGTCACGCTGGAAAACAATGCTGCTTTTACAAACAATTTGGTTTGTTTCATTGCACAGGAGTCACCTCTGCTGGTGGCGAGAGGTTTATCGTTAAACAGATCAGATCAGCCCACTTGTAAAGTTGAGTGAACGTTTATTTACTGTGTCAGTAAGTGAAGCGTGGGTTCTTGAATGAAACCCTCCCCGCGCATCCTCAGGTTGGTGTTGTGTAAACAGGCTGCATGTGTGGCTCCCAGGAGCCTCCAGGCCTCAGGGTGGCAGTGAGCCAACGAGGCGTGGCTGCTGCCTCTATCCCGACTCCCGCAAGCAACCCAAGCCCGGTCTACCACGCATTTACATTACAAACACACGGTCAGCGTGAGTACAACTTTGCCCTGAAAGTCCAAAGCCAGCGTAAGAGCCGCGCGCGCTTTGATTCAACCGGTGGAAACGTAGCAAACAAAGCGGAACACGCCCAGGACGAGGTGATGCCGCTGTGCGCGACATGCTGGAGACAATACACAAGAAGCTCACATGCGTCTGAGCACCGTGGGAAATAACACGTACAGAACGCGTGAAGAGCTTAATTTGGCGCACCGTGCGTAAAAGCGCAGAGTGCGCGGGTAGGAGACGCAATTTAAGTAGAACTATGGAAACCAGTGCGTGCGCGTTCACACCGAAAATCAGCTGTAAGTGACTGATCAGTGGTGTTATCTGCCAGCTCATCAGTCCCTACAGGGGACAAACAGAGACTAATAGCGTAAAAGCGGACTAACTAAGAACACGGTGCATCCACGATGCCCGCAGGGACTTCTTACCTTTCTGCCCCAGAGGAACAGACCGCGAACAGCAGCACAATGAGCTCAGCAGCAGCAGCGATTCAGCAACAAAAGTGCCTCCAAATGCTCCTAATTCACTTTATCCCGGCGCTCAGTCAGTCCGCAGCTTCCCTCTCACCCGCAGCCGTAGTTCACCTTCAGTTCTCTGCGCGAACACAGTTCGTTTCTCGCAGGTTAAAGAAAAACCAAAGCAGCGAAACAGCACAAAAGGCAGCGACACGCATCTTCTGCCGTGTAGCAGCGGAGCCCCACTGAGCAGAGAGAGGGGGGGGGGTCTGCACGGACACCCAGCACCGGCTGAGACGGAGCCGCACACCATCCACGGTGCAGCGCAGCTTCCGCTTAGGCCTTTCAAAATAAGACCAGTAGAAACTAAACGCGCCTCAAGCCTGACCTGATATCGTCAGTAAGCAGTCACTGGACATGAAGCATTGATTTAAATCAGCAAGATAACTGCGGTACTGGTGAAAAACTTAATACATTGGAGTGTCAAACTCCTAAATACAACATAACCATAACCAACATGCAACATTACCTCTTGGCAACTTGTCCCGAACCTCACAGTCCACACATTTTTTATTTATCCAATTTATTTTTAATCTCACAAAACACATGAATCTGAGACATTAACTCTTTTTTTCCTTCTGTGCGGCTAACAATCTCACCAATTGTAAAAACAAGGGAGAAAAAATAATTTTTACATCCTTTTTAAAATCATATCTACAAAAATAAAATCAAATACAAGGACTAAGGCTTTACAGAAGAAATTAACATATATAAAACAAGTGGGTCTGATCTCTCTATATTACACGAGTGAAGTTAAAAAAAAGAGGACGAGATGAAAGTTAAAGATGTGTGTATGCATACAGTAGTTTGCACCGTGCAGGGAAGTTTTGTGCAACATTTTCTTTTATAAAAGGGAATCAGTTCTATCTCCTTTACAGCCACAACCTTTTATCAATGTACGAGACAAATGTACGAAAACAAAATCCTTTAGGAAACATAGAAACTGAAGTGTAGAGGTAGAATTTGGAGATGAAAAATGCTGTAGTTAGAGGCAGGAGGAAGATAAGAGAAGATACACAAACAGAAGAGGATTCAATCCGTTCAGACAAAGAAATGAAACCCAACAAATCCAACTCATTTTCTGTGTAAAACTACTGCCAAAAACCTCTATTGCAAGTGAAGATTATGTTATTATTTTCTTTTTGTTTTCATGGCCCAACTTCAGTTTCCTGCTGCGACATACTTGAAAATCAGCAGTCGAGATGTGCTGGGGAAGAAAAGAAACTATTTTCCCATCAGCACCTCTGGAGAGATATTTCACTTTGGTAAAAACATTTTTACATTTAGCACAACTTCTTCTGCATTACGTAGCACTACTTGTGTTGTTATTTCTTTTGCACCTGTACATGTGTGTCACACTCATCCTATCGCCCTCATCAACCCCTCCCTCTTCAGACTGGTTTGAGTAAGAAGTAAAAACCTTCCACCAAGCAGCAGAGCGTTACTTTAATGGTAGAATTAGTAAGAGTGTAAGACTCAACTGGCTCGTGGTTTGGTTCAGCTTTTGTCAGTTGTGCAGCTGGTGAAAAGGCCGAGCGAGTCACTGAAGCGCTCGCTGTTAGTATTTGAATCCAGCTCAAATAAATTTCAGTCCTGTGTTTTTCCACCGAGCTCTGTTAGAGAAATAAAGTCACAAGGACAAAAAAAAAACTCAACAGGTACAAGCAAAAACCTCTCGAAAAGATCCTGTAGGAACTTAAAAAATGAAAGTATATAAAAATATTTTCTGTCTAGTGTTTACTTGAATTAGATCCAGACAAAAACAAAGGAGAAAACCGCTTCCCTTCAGTGTCTTTGCTGGTTACACATGTGTCTATGAAGGTTTGAATGTTTCTGAATGTCAAGAACAAGGGTTTACTATGACACATGAGCCAACAGTCATTAAAGGAGTAGTTCAACCTTTTTTAGAAATAAACCTCTCTCTGTGTCGAGTGGTTAAAACCCATCCTCGTGTCTGTACGTGGAGTACAGAGCTGACACCAGTAGCCGATTAGCGTAGCTTGCAACAAACACGAGGTAAACAGCCATAGCCTGATGCTTTCCAGACACAAAGAAATCACTAATTACTTTCCACATCTTGTTTGTCTGAAACAAAAAATGGAGCTTAAAGGTCGAGTCTTTATGCTAAGCTAAGGTAAGCAGCTGCTGGCTGTAGTTTCATGTTCTCTGTACAGACACGAGAGTGGTGTCGATCTTCCTAATTAATAGACAGAAAAGCAAATAAACAAATTTCCCAAAATGTTGATCCATTTCTTTAAATGATATTTCGCTTAATCCAACTGTGAACAGTTGTTATATTTTGATATGAACCATGTGCATATACTTACGTAGTTTACAAAAACAAAACGTTACAACGTTTTTCTCAGGATAAATATAGGATGTTCTGTGCAGTTGTTGTTGTGTTGTTATTTTTTTCCCATATTAATGCTACGTGAAACAAGAGGTCCTTTCATGACTTTGCAAGTGGTCTATAAGGATTTCAACACTATCTATGCATTAGCATTGGATGGGAGGAAGGGAGAAGATGCTGGTTCACAGTATTTACCGTGGTATTTACACACACACACACACACAATGCACACACCGGGGGGGGGGGGGCTAAAGGATGCACAGTCAAATTTTTACGGGTAGACAGGCAATGTCAACATCATTATTTGGCAGCAATATCACTGAGTGGCAAACAGGCTTTCACTCAAAATTCAAGTATCTAGGTTTGAATCTGCAGTTGCCCCGTTTCCTCACACATTGTTGACGTTGCATGTCTGAAATCATGCTCCCAAACGTGCACATCTTCACAGGATGGGAATCCCCCGGGTTTGCTATTTGAATCTCTGAGATGCCTCTGAAGCAGCACTGAAGAAAAACAAACAAAAACCTGCAGCCAGCATTTCAGTAGTGTTTCCAGAACAATTTAAATAAACGCGCAATGACCCATATGTTGGAACGATGGACACCCATCATGTAGCTTAAAAGAAGGCTTAACGATATGACAGGATGGCTTCAGCGAGTGTTCGCAGCGATAGGAACGTCTGAGATGAATAGTGTGTTTAAACGATGCTCGTTTGTGCACGATATCGGTTTCCTTACCCAGTGCAAATAACCCGACTTATACTGACACAGTCCCTCGGCCGCGGTGGCAGGTGAACTCTGTGTAAAGCAACCAGTGAAGGGCGAAAGGGGAGAGGACCCCTGACGTGTCAGCCCCCACATAACGCCTGAGGTGACTCCAGTTCCAGATCTGTCCGCTGTAGAGGATGAACGCGACAGAGGGATGCATTGTGAGTAAAGTGCTGGGGTAACGGGTCCCTCAGATTTTTCCTTACGTCAATATTTTAACACGTTTCCGCTCCATTCCTTCAAACCGCTTCAAGACATACAAATTTTCCATCACAAATATCACACTTGGTCATTTTTGTACTTTCGGTGCTCCCAACTTCTCATTTTTCCTTCACTAGTCGACTTGTCTTCTGCCTTTTCGTTCCTTCATCTAGTTCTTCCTTCTTCTTCTTCTTCCCCTGGACTTTGTGCTCTGACAGAACTCAGAACTCGCTCTGACCAAAGAAATCCTGGCGAGTCTGACCAATATTCCTGATATTCCAGGACAAGCTGAAAAACAGTTACGGCCCTTTTTGGGTTCTGCTCCAGTGACCGGTGCAGGGACGAGTTGTGAGGGGGAGGTGGGGGCTGGTTGTGTTCTTATGGCAACGATCAAGAGACAAGTGGCAGAGAGTAAATCCACCCGAGAGCGATATCAGAATCCTGTCGACAGAATCTTGGGTTCTGTTGTACTTCCTTCTTTGCCTGGTTGTACACGAAGAAAGAATGTTTTACTAATCAGGCAAAGAAACGACTGCACAGCCTGCTACTGTGTTGCAAAGACACGAACTGCTTACCGTCTCCTGAGCCACGATCCAGAGAGGGTGTTCCCGAGACCGAGCGACACTGTTGGTCCTCTGACTGCGGATGGGCAGAGGGCTCTCTGAGGGTTTTCAAAAGCTTGTGATGGGCCTCCTCTATTTCCTGTGGAGTGGAGGAGGTACAGAAAAACCTACATTTAACACCAGAGAACAACAACGTTGTGCTACCTGTTGTGAGTTGAAAAGCAAAAGCATCAAACTACTGTGCGTTAAATCACAGGAGTATCCTGCTGCTTGAATCACTTTGGACAAATAACGAACTAGTGGCTGGTAAAAAAGAAACTATAGTTTGACTGCAGAAGAATTACAGAGAACAGAAAACTATCCATTAACTATACAGACATCCAGGTGTGCTTCATGTGGGGGTTTTGGTTTCTACTGGGTACACCTGAATGTCAACCCTCCTACAGCCACTAAACTCACCTTCAGCTCACGCAACTTGCTCATCAGCCCCTCGATCGTGTGGAAAATCTCATCCACGCTCTTGATCGTGTGACACTTGTTTCCTGCCTGCGACTTTCCCGCGTCCTCTTCCTGTTCCAGTTGCATAGTGTCTGATTGGTTGGACTCTGTACCGCAGGTGGGCGTTTCCTCGAACATCTGTGGTGCCATCTCTTCCTCCAGAGGGAAGTGAGTGGCGGTGGGGGTGGGCGGGTCGTTGAGGTCATCAGTGACACTCTCTCCCTGCTCTGTCGGCATTACCAGGTAGAATGTGTTCCCTAAAGCACAGAGGTGTGATCAGCAACGTGTGGAACAGCAGAAGCAGCACATGCAAATAAAAGACTCCTCATGTTACACGAAACTACACAACTTGACCGATTCGGTCGTCATTACCCTGAGCAGTGGCCTCATCTCTTGGCTCGGATGATTGGTCTGAGGGGAGGGTGACATCATCGGTGATGCCATCAGGGACAGAAGAAGAAGAGGAAGGACCCGCAACCACAGCTATGCACAGAAGATAGAAGGTGTGGCAGGGACAACCGTGTGTGGAGGTGTTTGTGAGTGAGGGAAGCGTGTAGAGCAGTGAGGAAGGAAGAAAGTGCGGGATCAGCGTGTCATCGTGTGGTGAATAACAAGCAGGAAAAAAAACAAAAGAGAAAATAAAGTGTGTAAGGACCAAAACAAAATCATTGTTTAGAGAGAACATGCAGAAGAAGGCAGCCATTAAAGTCACCCAGATTAAATCCAAAAACAGGCAGCGAGCAGCGAATCCACTTTCAGTTCAACCAAACTAACTCATCTCAAGCGAGCTGACGATTAAGAATTTCATCTTTTGGGTGTGACGCCGTCTGATCACTGAATGAACTTCAAACCGCACCGAAGAACTGGGCCTTCTCAGTCTGATCAGTTACCTTTCCTCACAACCTGCACGGCTGGCTTTTCAGTGTCTGATGGCGGGACGTGTTCGGGCTCAGACTCCCACTCGTTGGTGCAGTAGCTGAGGACAGTCTCCAAAGACTCGGGCCGCTGTGTTTCTGCGGATGAACTCCTGTCATTGACGGTCTCGTTGGTGGGCGTGTCGTCTGAATCGTGGCTCCGTCCGTCCTCTTGCAGATCTTGTAATATGAGCTGCCGTAGTGTTTCCACTGTAGATGTGTGTGCACAGAAAAGTTGATTCGTAGGTTTTCAAGGTGATTACTAATTACACTTAGCTTAGAAAATAAACGGATTGTCCTTTAAATCATGATGAAATATAAGAATGAACAACTTTCAGCTCCCTCCTCACCGTCCTGTAAGGCGGCATCAGCCACTCCAGCTACTTGTTTTTCACCACAGGTGAAACCTTCCGACTGGTCCGTAGGCGTCTCGTCCCCGAGCACAATCTCGCTGGAGGAATGCGTCTCCGTGGAATCTGACTGCTCTGTGAGGGAGTTGTCTGGAAGTTTTCAAACAATTGGAAAATTAAAAAAAAAAAAGTTCAAATCTGCCGTTGGGTGAAAAACGCTGTATTTGTCCACAGACTGTTGAAGCTCATGATGTGAGTATTACCTGCATAGACATTGCTGTCAGAGACTGGGGATGCACTGCGTAAACCTGGGGAACTGTAGAAAATACACACACACACTAAGCATACAGAAGACTGCACAAAGCTTCAAATTAGAGTAAGAGGCTCAGACTGTTGCGTTTGTGGTAAAATCTTTTACAGTTTGTGCATGTTGTTGTCTTTTAGTGCTCAGAAAGTAGAACGTAAATTCTATTCATTACAAGGTGATTCTAAAACTAGGACTCTAGTCTAGGACCAAAACTCGCTACAACTTGTCTTCCTGCTTTTCACCATGTCGGTTTTACTCACACTATTGGATTAGATCCATGATTGATCAGCGGTGACGAATCACCAGCTGAAGAGATGGTCTTTACAAGTAAATCTTTCCATCTGTAAAACAGAAATCCAAAGTCAACACAACCTCCAAATGTACTGCAAAGCAAAACCTACATGCTCCTAAGACGGACGAGCTTACGTGTTCTTCTCTGATAATGTCCCAGCCACCAGCTCATAGATCTGACTCTCTGTGGTGCTGATGATGTACAGGGCTTTGTTGTCTGGAGGGAAACAACACGAGCACATTTAATCAGAGAAACCAAAGAGAAGAGAGAGTAATACCTATAATACATACAGTGCTGTGAAAAAGTATTTGCCCCCTTCCTGGTTATTTCTGGTCATGATTATTTGTCTCCCCCCTAGATGATTCGGGTCATCAAAGACAACCTAAAGTTAACAAACCCAAGTGTGACAAAGTAATTGACCCCTAAACCTGATTGGTGTTTGTGGTACTTTCACGTCTCTATGGAGGGAATGAATGACCTGCCTTGTTAAAGTCATGTCACAGCATCTAAATCGGATTCAGGTCTGGACTTCGACTAGGCCGCTCCAAACATTCATCTTGCTTTTTAAAGACATGGACCTGCTGGTGTGTTTCGGATCATCGTCCTGCTGCCGAGCTTAAGCGTGCTTCAGATTGAGCTCACAAACTGAGGGCCGGACGTTCTCCTTCAGGATATTTTATTCCTGAATTTCTTTGGCATGATGTCGTCATTTGTGGTATTGTTTGCCCTACTTTACTTTGTCCAACGCGTTAAATGAGTTTCCTGTGTGTGGCTACTGAAATTAACTCATCTGTCCTAAAAAATGCAATTAACCACAATTACCTCGTGACTTAAGAAGGGGGGCAAATACTTTGCCACAGGTGTAATTTTTCTCCCCAATGCTCACAATTGTGAATCACTTCAATGATCTTTGTCTAATACTTTAATAAGATTGATGATTTAAAACATTTAGGTGTGACAAACAACTAAAAACATGAACAACTCTAAAAACAGACATGTCTGAGGGTGAAACACTTTAATGTTAAAATCTGTCTAAGAGGCGCTGTGTGGTCACCTGTAGCTACTGGGCGGACCAGCAGTGAGTCCAGCTTCACAAAAGGACTGAAGGAGGTTTTGCTGTCTCCGCTGCCACCACCCAGCCAGCGAGACGGGTAGCGCAGCTGCAGTCGGTCGTCTGGGCCCTTCTGAAGAAGGAGGAGGCAGTCTGACAGCAGAAGTGCCTGGATCTCTATTGGAGGAACACAGAGAAAGTCTGAGTGCAAGGCCTGAAAACAAACTGATGAGCGCATGTGTCAGAAAGATCCAGAAACTGACCAATCTGTTTATCTCTGCTAAGTTTCCAGATGAGAGGACCTTCATGGATCATTCTCTTTGTAGCGAGGTTTAGATTCTGAAAGTAAAACAAAATCAACTGATTATAATGTAAACAATGTAGGAGAAAGATCAGAAAACAATAGCTAAAGAGCTGAACCATTTGTCACCTTAAACTGAGGCGCAGGATCCAGCCTGCGCTGGTACTGGCTGAGACTTTGACGGTGTTCGGTTTCCCTCACGACCTCGTTGACGACCTGCAGTATACCCCTGCAACAAGCCTGGGCACGGTGTAGTGAGGGGAGGTCCGACGAACCAGCTGAAGAGGTGAGATGGAATCATTATGATAAATCACATCATACACACACACACCAGAAAGCCTGGTTGTCATTATACACTTTGTCCCCACGCATACTATGTAGCTTAGACTCCTCACCCTCCGTGTGCTTAATGATGTTGTCCAGCAGCAGAGGATACTTGGTGAGTCTCTGCATCTGTGACACCAGCATGTCTTTGAGCTGCAGCCTCCGACAGTGAGGACTCGCCTCACAGTCCTGAACAAGGATCAGAAATAATAATAAGACAAAGACAAGGACAGAAGAAACAGGCAAACCACAAATAAGCAAACAAGAATCAATAGCCCTGTTTGTTCTGCTACAACTGATCTATATTATGGGAAGAAACACCCACTTAAGAGAAAAGACAATAATACTTTAAGAAATGAATCAGCATCAAAACTGTCCTCTGGTTTGATGAGTCCTAATATCAGGTTTTTGGTTCTAACTACTGTGTCTTTGTTAGACAGGGGTGAATGCACGGCTCCTTAACGTGCGGTCAACTGTGGCACATGTACGAGGATGTGGGCGCTTTGCTGGTGACGTCGCTGACTACGTGGAAATTCAGGGCACACTTAACCAGCATGACTACCAGATTATTTTAGTGACACGCCAAGCCATCCGGTTCACACATTCATTTTCTAACAGGATAATGATCCCAGACACCTCTAGTTTAGGTTGCATCAGACGACCTGTCCTACACGCACACCTTACTTTATGCAATGGAGTCGTGTGAAGTGAAGCAATAACAGTGAACTAGTAGTGAACACCTCTGGGAACTCGTTTAAGGTTGCTGGAAAACCATTAAAGGCAACAAGCTCAAAAGCAAGCTTAAAACTAAAATTATTTCTGGTTACTCCATAATTCCTGGATGTGTTTAATATGTTGGAAATTACAAAAATAAAGAAGAATTAAAGAGAGGCAGAAGGCAGTAGTGTACAACTAACGCCAAATACAGATGGACAAATAAATTCATACAGCGCGTGTGTGTGTGTGTGTGTGTGTGTGTGTTTACCTGAATGATGTGAGCAAAGCGCTGGTCTTTCCGTTGTTTGTTTTTGATGAGCTCCAGAGCCTGGGACTGCTGGCTGCACAGCTGGGCTGCCTGCTCCTGAAACTCCTCTCCTGCTGCTCCTTCAAACTGACCCACAAACCCCAGTGTTGACCTTCCAAACACACTAAACATTCACATCACCAAAACACAAGGTCATGAGAATGTAGGTAAGGAGGCGGAAGGTTCATAAACTCACCCTGGACAGCATGACGTCACCAATGTCCTGCACTATAGGAGTTTCTCTTTGCTTCCTCATTGCTTCGCACAGACTTGCTGCAGAGAAAGAAAGAAAAAGAAATCTCTCACATGGATGTTCACATAAAACGTGACATACATATTCAGAGTATAATATTCCACATCCTCCTCTTCTGCAAGAAATTGGTTACCCACGCGTTAATTTACATCTGACAAGCGGGATTTCATCTCCTCCTGAAGCTGCTCAGTGTATATGTAATAATATCTCCACCACTTAATTAAGCAACAGTGTGGCGGGTCTCGTCCTCACACACCTGTGCAATTATGTGATTGCTCGAGCTTCACAGTTCACACTTTTAACCACAGTCTTTCAGGTTTCATCTGCTTCCTCGCATGTGTGTTTGCTGGTCGGCGCTCGTCAAAATCAGGCAGTGGACAGATTAACACCGTGTGCGTGTCTTTGTCCACATCGTGATGTTTATTGTTACAAAGAAATAACGCTAACCTCTCCAACTTCAGTGTTCTGACTTTAAATAAATACGTTTAAAAATGTATCTTGCCCCCTTTAAAATAGTAAATTCCTCGCGACCCACTGTGAAGCTTTGGCGACCCCTAGTGGGGATCAGGAGCCCCAGTATACATGTACATCATTACTATAAAGCACCTAGACAAACACAAACACTGCAATTCAAACTATTTTATATTCAAATTTCTGCCAAGGATAAAAACGTCCAGCTGGTATCTGCTACCACCTGCAGGGTCCGCAGTCCGCAGTTCTCTTAGGCTGTGCAGCCCCATGCAAAGCAAGCTGTGATAGACTGTGTTTGACTGTTGCCAGTTTTCAGCACCACAGTAACTCCTCTGCTGTTTTGAAGATGTCTGGAATTGCTCAGGTCGTTGCTTTGCCCATTTTTGCTTCCAAGACAAAAACTATAAGAGATCCTCTGTACATCACTCCTTAGGAGGTTTCATTGGAGAGAGATAATCAGTCTTCACTCTAGTCTAATCTAGTCTTATTCGCTTCACCTTCTGGTTTTAATGCTGTGTTTTTATACTGTATCTAAAAGCCTCACACGCTCCGTATCCACAGATAACACAGACTGACCGTGGAGTTCGTAGACCTGTGGCAGGTTGGGAAAGATGCAGGCCAGCTCATCAGAGTTCAACACAGATCTCATCTTCTGGAAGAAGACCTGGTCCAAGACCCGTAAGGTTCGCAGGTGGGACACCTCAGTGGTGAACAGTTCTGAGGATCAAAAGCAGAAAGGAGCCGGTGGAGGTGAAATTACTGTCAGTGGGAACCAATGGAATTATAAAACGTAATACGTTATAATTCTGTAATAAGTAAGTTCTCAAAACTGAAGCTTCTGTGAGGTTCAATAATGTTCAAAATCATCTTGGAAATAACTTTTTGCAACATGTTAGGAATTTGTTCGTACCATATATGACAGCCTGTCTGTCCATCTCCCTCTGGCTGAGCGTGGCGAGGAGGTGAGGAGGCACGGTGTCCTTCCAGTTTAGACTTTCACAAACCTCCTCCTCCAGTGGTGCAGCATCCGGTAGTAGGGCTAATGGTGAGTCTATACTCCTACACGGTCACACACACACACACACACACGTGAGCGCACAACAGGAGGACATGGATCCAAACACTGTGCATGTGGATATGTGAGGAGGTAAAAGGACAGTGGCTGAAAAGCTATGATGCACGTGTATGGAGCAACAAAAAGAAATAAACACGACCATGAACTCACGATACACGCTGTGTTTTAGGTTTCTCAAACGTTCTTAACTGGCACACGACAGAAAACACATCCTGTGTTCACCTAACAGTATGTGGAGACTTGAATGATCAGCTGCGTGAGGGAAAGCCGCCTGTCTCTCCGTGTTAACTTCAACCACATCACTAAGTACTAATTACAAATCATCCATGGGGACAACATGAACGTACCTGCGTCTCGATCGAGGGGTGTATGGGGGTGTAGGGTTCTCTAGAGACCTGAGTTTCAGAGAGAGTGGAGAGAGATGGCATGAGATGAATCTTCCCTCTTATCTGTGATCTAAATCTTCCATCCCAGACGTTAACGGAAGCGATGACGAACAATCCGTGCATGAAGAATGTCTGCTAATAGTTTAGTGTTGTTACCGTGCAGAGCTGCTAGAGGCAGACGACGAGGCGCTCTGCTGCAGCAGTCTGAGGCCTGGGCTCTCCCTTTCCTCCCCAGAGTCCTCCATGTCCACATCGCTACGAGAGCGCGGGACAGACTCTGTCACCAAGGCAACGCCCCGCCGCCGTCCTTCTCCGTGGGCCTTCAACGACTCGCTGCGCGCCAAGCGGACCAAGACCGTAGGGCTGGCAGAGAGGACAAGGCTTTACTACAGTATCAGTATCAACACTTTTAGGTGAATCCTGGATATATACTACATGTTATGATATTAGTTGAACTTCACAGTTACCTTTCCATCTCCTCTCCCAGGCTGCTGGAGGAAAGTCTCTGGGGATCAGCAGCATCACCTCCCTCCTCTCCTGTCGTATCCGTGTGATTCTCAAACTGCTGAATGATGTTCCTCACATTGCCCGAACGGACTGTGCAAACACACACACACACACACACACACAGATATTACATGTGCAATTTGAAAAATCAGCCTTAACCCTGTCAACTAAGCATGTGCAAAATTCAACCTACACACAACGCATGAAGAATAACTCATGTTTGTAGAAAAGCAAAATGTAACTTAACGAGTACAATGGTAAAAAGAAAATACCTTCGGTTGGTGACAACGGGACATGGAATGCTACAAAAGCAAAACGAATGAAATCAGAAAAACATGGCAATGACACAACTCAAATGAAACACGTCACACATTGGGCCAAAGTGAAAAAACAAAGGACATAAAAAAAATCAAATGTCATTTTGTGTGAATCTATATTAGTGTTAGTGTGTGTGTGTGTGTGTGTGTGTGTGTGTGTGTGTGTAGGTGCATATTTACTGGACTGGGATGTGCTCCGGGGTTTGCCGATATACTTTAGGATGGGGTTCCTCTTTTTATCCTCCCCATCTTTCTCCTTCTTCATACCAGTCAGCTGTTGAGAGAGGAACTATGTCAAACATACAAACATCTTTTACATTTTTTCTTATCTACAGAATTACATACAAACGTATTTGAACACAGACATATTTCACCAACATTGTCAGGTTGCTTAATGGATCTGTATTTTTACTTTATTTTAGTTTCCAGCCATATTACAGAGGGAGATTCTTTGATGTGAGAGGATTGTGTGGGAATATGTGTCCGTTTCTGCACTGATGCTGCCGTTTTCTTTAATTTCTGGCTAAAAACTAGCAACAATATAAAGTTAAAGAAACCATGACACAGTTTCTTTTACTACACACAAGTCAAGTTTTTTTTACAACTTGTCATGTTCATTTAGCAGAACTTATTTAAGGAAGTAGTTTCCACATAAACTAAAACAGCTTTTGTTAGTTTGTCTTTCTTGGTAAAGGCCGGACATTATACGGTCTTACCTTTTTGGTCTTTAAAAACGGGAGCCACTTCTCCTTCTCTGTGCTCAGACCAGGGAAGACCTTGGAGTCTCTTAGCTTGATACCAGAGTGACGCAGATACAGGAGCACTACTGATGCCAGGGGAGAACTGAGGGAGAGAAAACAAAGACGTGGAGATAGAGAGAGGTGGGACAAAGATAGCGGAAGTTACATTTGAAGAAAATTAAATAAAAAGATGAAATATGGGGAAACAAACAAGGATAATGTGAACGATAAGTAATCAAACCACTAGAGCAGCTGCAGCTGTTAAATCACATTTCACTCCAATAGGAAAAGACACTTTTCGTACCTTCTGTCCTCTTCGTGCTTTGATCTGGAGCAGGAACAAAAAAAGAAACATAGAAAAATATAGTTAACGTCCACAACAAATAAAAGGCCAAAGAGGTATGCAGCGTAAACCACGTCCATTCGGGTGCAGGCACAAGGTAATGCCACAGTCATGTGATGCCAAGCAGCCTCTGTCTGTATAAAGTCAAAGGCGTAAATGTCATGTGCTGTTCAGTAACGACAAACGTTTTGACCTTTGTCATGATAGCGTGCGTGAGCTCCTTCTGTCGCTTTGCAACAACTGTTTTATTGGGCCCAATATGGACTATCCACACTCTCGCCAGCATTGTCCGTTTCAAAAGTGTGAAATCACGTGTTCATATTCACTTTGAAAGCCGAAGTTAAGACCATTAAATCAGTTTTAATTTTTCTTTCTTGGTTAATTTTTAGGCACAAAACAAAAAACATGGAATTTATTCTCAAGGAAATATCTGATCTGATCTAGTCTGACATGATTTGCCTTAAACTTCTCTTGAGTCTTCCAGTCTTTAAAAGTAATTTCACAGTTTTTGGGATCAAGTGATGCAACAGCATCACCTGAATGAGGCACAGACTTACAGTATCTCCCACAGGGCGACGGCCTGTTTGTCCACAACCTGTTTCTCCTTCGCTGGATCTCCATCAAGGTGCTGAAGGTCTCCTTCCCCAAACAGAGAGCCAAGACCCATCATCTGCTTGTTCCTAAAAAAGACCAAAAAAAACACAAGTTAATATCTATTTTATGGCCATCATTTGGTAAAAGCAAAATTGAAAAAAACTTTCACTGAAAATCGTCCAGTACTGATATTACTACCCAAGAAGAAGTTAATCACCTATAGTCTTGTATCTGCTCTTGGAGGTCTGGTAGCACCTGTAGCTGCAGGTCAGACAGAGGTCCTCTGATGTCCTCCTGGGCATGAAGGCGACTTTCTGAACAGACGAGGGAGAGATAACATTCAGTCAGTGAAGAGCTAACAAACAAGCTGAACATAAACCAGTTACATTAGACTTTAGTAACGGATTAAGTTAAAAACTTGTTGATTGATTTCCATGTTTGTATTTATACACAAAGTTAATAAGAGTGTAGTTGTCATGAACTTACCTATGTCTGTAAGAAACTCCTCTCGAGCTTTGATTTTTAAGGGCTACAAGCAAAAGAAAGAATAAATAAAAATCAGATACCAACACTTGTCCTGATATTCATCACAATAATCAGATCAGATTCAAGTTTGCTTTTTGTTTTAGGCTCACATAACGTGGTCTCATTCTCTACTCAAGGATATGACTACGTTTATTCGCTGCCTTTTTACAATATTGGCAAAAATAGAAACGTTACATTGAAACTGTAAAACATATTTGAGTTTTTAAAAATGACAGTTTCCAAATTCAGCAGTATGACGTAGTTAGAGAGCAAGATGTAGGCTTTCACAACATAACAGAGGAAAAGATGCAGAGTACACATAACCCTGGATCCTTTAGAGAAACACAAGCAAACGATTATTAAGGTAGGTTGATACATACAGCGTCCGGGTCCAGGAAATGAGAACAGATCTGGGGGGCAAGTGTACGTGCATCTTTAGGAGCGGAGCCCAGGTAGGCCTCCACTGACAGGTAGAACAGCTATAGCAAACACACAGAACCGCAAAGGTAAGCAGGTATATACACACAATATACAAATCCAGGTATAAACGCTGAAAATCAACATTGATGTTTAGCCCAGTGCTAAAACATTTAAGTTGAAGAACTAACTTAGACTATAACACGGACTGACCAGAGGGTTGGGGTCCAGAAGCTGGGTGAAGACGTATCGCATGAACACCATCATGTGAGCAGGTCGAGACTTCAATAACTCGATGTCCTGGAATGGGCCGTCCATCTGAGGGAAGGTCGGAGAAAAACATCATTAACTCCAGTGTGCACAGTTCTAAGGCAGCTTTTCTGCTGCAAGGAAAATATGTTGAAAAGGAGAATTAAAAGTAAATCAGGAGACCAAATCTGACAAACATCGTTCACAAGGATTATTGGAAAAAACTAAATGAGGTGACCACACTGTGCAATCATAATCTCAGTGACCACTTCCAGCATTTCACAGAACTCAAACCTTCCTGGAATTAGCAGAAGCAGAAGTTACCAAATGCTTCAAGCAGCCTCCATGAGAATCAGAAATGGACACGAGACTGACTTGTCTATTGTTCTCTGAACCGATGGGATGAGAGTGTCTCTAATAGACGGGCCCGGGCCTGTATCGTTCAACACAGGCGACAGGGAGGTGGTGAGGGTTAATGGTGTGGGCTGCTACCAACAATACCCTGACTAAACGTTGCTTAGAGGCAGATATCTTGAAAACCGAAAAACTACTGCAAGGTTTCTGGACGACATCGTCTTCAAGCACTGGGAGAAATGTTTTTGCAGTGCGCATACTGAGCATGATATTTATGCATCTCTGTGCTCCACTGACTCGCATGACTGAATGATGTCCTGTCCCACGAATGTAGCTCTCACCATATAACTCTTGGTTAAGTTGGCTATACTGTATATGAATCAACCGGATCAGCAGCTCCTGAGGAAGCTGAAGAAGTTTCACCTTCCTAATTTGTTTTTATTTATTATATAGCGACTTACAGGGAGCTAGCGCTGTGTCTGGCTCAGGGATGTTTATTGTTTTACATTTCACGGTTATTTATGCAGTTATAGGATTACTTTAATTATTCGTTCGTTAGTTTATGATGTCAGGAAAAAAATTTTTTATAAGTATCAACAATCACAAACATTTGCTTTAAGAATTGTTATAATTCTCACAGATGAATGTAACAGAGTAAAAAAACTGTGTCTGATAATACTGATAACTACTCCGTTTAACATCAATAAAAATGATCCATGGAACTGCAGGTCAGCAAAAGAAGGACGGCTGAAAACCACACCCGTGTGGGTCGACTGGAGTCTGCAGGACACACACCGAAGCACTTCTCACCTCATTAAACGCATAGCCATCATATTCTTCATCCTCTTCCTCGGGGCCAATGATCTGAGCCTTTCCACCCTTTGGACACAAAAACAGACAGATTTACCACTGACACTACAAGGTCCGAACACATCTACAGTTTTCCTTCAAACACTGCACAGTCCAGTGGTCAGCACCAAGAGACGGAGGAAATGAAATAGGAACCAAAGGCCGTGGTGATCATCTGTTCTGCCACATGTATTTTAAAAGGCTACATGATGCACGGCGATGAATGACAGAAATGGAGAGGAAGAGATGAAGAGGAGCTACGTCTCTGTCAGTGTGAGTGTGTCAGAGTGGAGCGGTGAACTATATCTCCACACCGTATGTTTTGTGTAAAGAGTTATTAAAGATTGGTTTACGTTGAATTAACATGCAATAAGAACGATAAAATAATAAAACACTACTAAAATCAGAGTTTCTTTGTGTGACAGAGGTGAGCAGTAACTGCAGTTTCAAACCGTACGCGTCGACATGAGTCTGAAAGTGCACGTGTCCATCTCACCGATTCAGGCAGGGTTTGTGTGTCGGAGCTCTGGCGTCGGTGTAGAAGGGTCCGGAAGGAGGGTGAGGGGGAGGAGTGGGGACTCTCAAAGCCCTGGTGAGGAGGAGCGAGGGAGGGAGGAAGGGAGGACGAGGGGGGCGGGATGAGTGGCTCCATCACATACACAAAAACGCACACATACAATCGCACCAGTTCATGAAAAGACAAAGACGGCACAGCTTACCTCCACGTCTCCTTCACTCGAGTCCACTGACAGCCGACCTGCCGAAGCACAGAGTGGTTTTAAGCCCCTCAAACAGAAACTTCTATAAAAATGGTTATATTTCTATTCAGGTCTGTTATATTTAACCTCTGGGGAACCACTGACAGACCCAACTGTGGAAATACTGAGATACAAACCTTCTCCTGCCATGACGTAGTTCGTGACAGGTTCTGATCGCGTTCCCTGGAGAAGGATAACAAAACACTAGGTCATTTCCCACACTGGAACTTATATGATGTTCTCATTAAAGGCAGATTCATTGGAGCTGGAACAGACACTTAATACAATACCAACATATAGAGTTTACAGAAGGACTAAAGGTAAGACGATGCAGCATTCATAACGACAGGATCTCGTGCTCTATGAGAGGAAAACTATATGTTAAAAATAAAAGGGCAGTTCTGTGTCCTCACCATATCTTGCTGAATCTTGACCCTGACTTGGTGAGCTCTCCGTTTGGCACTTTCAATCTGCTCCTCTAGTGACGGCGACGGACTCTTCAGCCAGTCCTCCATCAGGACCTGTGTAATGATCATGTTTTGGTAATAAGGGGTATTTTAGCTGCAAAGCGTGACTGTAACTGACTAAGCAGAAAGGAGTTTACACCTGGAATTGTAATTGTACTTTTTCTATCTACAGGAGCATACAGCAAAGATCGGACACAAAGCAACAAACCTGTAGTTCAGCCTCTTCCTGCTCCAGCATTTTCCTGAGTATCTCAGTGGCATGTTTCTGTACTTCTGGGTCCTAAAGAAATTCCGTCAACAGTAAAAACACTCGCTTTGATAATGTACAACATCTGTTTTTTGTTTAAAACAAGATTCAATCAAACATTTCAGATTTTAACCTTTGTGCTGTTTGACAGAATTAGACAATTACTAATATCAATATATTTTTTACCTGTAGTGGTTTGGGTCCAGTGATTCTTTGGGAGGGGGTGCTACTCGCTCCAGAGGGCAGGGGTGGAGGTGGAGGGGGTGGGGTGTCCCCACCCATGTGCATTTTTTGATTGGATGAGAGGTCAGTAGGGAGGGGCTCTAATGGCAACGAGGCAGCTGACGGGGTAGGGCCTTGTAGCGTCATAGCAACATACGGTCCAGCTACACAGAGACAAATTAAAAAAGACTAAATAAAATCAAAAACCAAAAATGTGAAATAAAAACAGGCATTTTTAAGTCACGCTTAATTCCAACTCACATTTGATTAGTTTCACCACCTCCTGATGGGACATGGAGGACACCAGCGAGCCGTTAACCTGTGAGCAAAGAAGAAAATCAACACTAAATACAACAAGAAACCGCAAACGTGTCTCTACCAGAAACAGAAAGTAGCAACAACCTTTATGATTCGGTCGCCTTCTTGGACCCCCGCCTTGACCGCTGCGCCGCCTGTAAAGAGGGAACAGGATGACAGCAAATCACATAGAAAATGAAGTTTTAAAGTCATCTTTTTTGTGGCACAATGTACAACTTATGTATTAACCATCAGGCTTATCATACGTGACAGTAAACGTGTCAATTAAAACCCAAACTATATGTTTTTTCCACAGTTTTCTTGACATTCACTTTGATGTTTTTATAGCTGAGAAAAGTCACTTTCTTTATTTCCTGGACCTCCATGTTGTAGTGGTTATTTTTATTGTGCCAAAAATAGCATTTTATGATGATTTTACTTTGTTAGCGTCACGAACGGTGACTCACCTGGTCGGACATTCTGCACTAGCTTGACTCTCTCTCCACACACTGTAAAGCCGAAGCCAAGTTGGTCCTTCTGCACAACCACACATCGCTGGACGAGACCGGGACCTGGGAGCAGAGGACATGACGATGTAAAAGCCGACTGTGGGATATTAAATTATGTTAATGCTGAACATGAAACCATCACAGTTACCCGTACTCTCAACAAGGGGGTCAGCTGTCAGCTCCCTCTGTTGTGGGGCAGAGGATTTGCGCTCCGAGTCCCCGATGGTCAGACTGCTCAGCCTGAGTTTGAGAGATAAGAGAGAGAGGCTCAGCATGAAACTACACTAGACAGGCTGACTAGGAAATGATCAGGCTGGTTGGCGTATGAAAGGAAGGGGGGGGTCTGAAGAGACCAAGTGCGGAGATGGTGGAGCAGTGAGATATAAATAAAAAGTCACGGAAATAATAAAGGAGGAGAAATAAAACTTACAACAGGATACAGAGCAACAAGAGATGCGAGAGTGGGAGTCAGGAGGAGTTTTTTCAAAGGAGGCAAAAGGTCAGATACTGGAGAGAAGATGAGTTTATGAACAGCATGAGAAAGTGACCAACATGGAAACTCACCAAGCAGCAAAGGGGCTGTGAGCAAAGCGTGACAGATCAGCAGAAGAGCAGGGAAAGGAACAGAGAAAAGAGAGAACAGAAAATGAGAATAAAGACCTATCTCAAAACAAATGGTCACAGAGGGACGAACCAAATCATCCCCGCGCCCTTTACACTGACTGGCAAATCTATTTAAGCGCGTATGATGCAAGAAGAGACAGCGTAAACACTAAAGTTGTTTGGCATGTATCCGGGGGTCGAATGGCTGGTCGGCTTAAAGGAGCAACTCAACACAAAAACACAGAGAAACATTACATATAGAAAACAAGATGAACTTTATATTTAGGTTCATTAAGACGTAGAGAAACTGAGCTCCTATATCTGTACAGCAATTGGTTCTTAAAGGTAAGCTAAGACACATAGGCATAAATCATTTCATGACCAGCAAAAGGGTTTAATTACACGTATTTTTATAAATATATTCCTCTTTAGCTCATACATAGAACCAGACCCTCCGGCTGGATGGCTGTCCTACCTGAACAGGTGGGCGTTTTTCTCACTGGCCGCCCTGCCATCACATGACACACACAGACAGAGCAGTGGGAAGCAACGGGCACATGCACAAGAACACACACAGAAAAAGAGTTGACGGCAGGAGAAGCAGGAGGACAGACGTATAATCAAGACAACGAGGCGTCAGACCAAGGATCACAGAGACACGGTGTGGTGATGAACAAGAGTCACGACACAAGATGATACTCAAGCAACACAAATACGCCAGAAATTATTAGAAGTGTTTTTAAAGTTGGTTTACATTGGGAGGTTGCCAGTTTTTCATGCAGAGCATTCAGTATCGTGTCCTTCTCCTCCACACACAGTTAACAGCTTGTCTGACTAGTTCTTCCAGTGCTCAGACTGGACCACGATCAGATAAAATCCTATCAGCCTGCTGATCTGTAGGCAGGATTTGCTGTTAACCACAGAAGCCGTGTGTGTGTGGTGGATGTGAGGTTCATACCTGTCCAGCGTGGAGGTGGGCTGGCGTAGACTCATGTCTGCAGCCTTGTGTGACTCTCCTCTGCTTCCTGGTGCGGGATCAGAACTGTCACTGGGCCCCTTTCATCGTCATCGTCTCTTTCCTCCTCAGTGTTGAGTCCACACAATGGAAGTCCCTGTGGTGCTTTGATCACAAATACAAGCCACTAGGAAGTCGTTTCAGATCAGACAGAGTGATCTTCATGTTCCCCGTCCACCCAGGTGGCTCCACTTAGGTGTCGGCAGGATTAGAAAAGAAAGTGCTGCTAAAATCTATCGTACTCTTATATTCTCTTTACTGGGTCACAATAGTGGTTTAACATAAATATACTCTTAGTGGCTTGATGCAGTGATTCAATGGAAAATGCATAAAGGACAGTCTGCTTCCTCACAACTCATCAATGATGAATGATACGTCTCGCTGTGCTGCAGGAGCTCAACAACAGCCGTGCATGTTAGTGTCTGTCTGAGGCTCAAAGTTCAAAGTAGCTGCTTCAATGTGCATAGCCGAAGCCCAGGTGACGGCACAAACTCTCCTTGACTGGTATTTGGTGAAACCTGCAATGAAACACTAACCAGAAGGCTTATGCAGTCAGACTTGTTTACATGTGTGGATTTCAGGAGGTGTGCCAATTTAAATAATCCCAACACACGCTAAGTACTACCTTACTGTTAGGTATCTTCCCAGTCGTATGCAAAGTTATATTAACTGTGGCATCACATGTACGCCGCTAGAGCCGATGCAAACTACTCCACACTGAAAACACGCCAGTGTGCAAAATAAAGCCTAACTTCACCACAACCTCCGCTGCCACTACCTCTAAGTGGCAAAAATGTACGTGCAACCACGCCGTAAACAACAACCAACACAAATCTGGCCTTGCATGAACGTTATTTAACATGAAACAAACTAGCTACCTAATTAGCAGGTTGCTCGGGATTAGCTAGCTAGCTCTGTGTTCGGGCGTCCAAAAACGAAAGCACTGTGCGGGATGAAAGTTAATGGGACCTCTCGCTCCGGAGCCCCACGTATCTAATTATCTGACTAGATAATAATAATGGTCCTCTGAAGCGGCCTGTTGTGTCCAGCTAGTGTTAGTTTGCTGGAGTTAGCTCTGTGGTTGGGCCAAATTCATGCCACGGCATGGCGTGGTTCTCTCCCCGTCCGAAAGCGCCGCGTCCCCGCCTCTCCGCTCCGCCACGCATCGGTCCTTGTGAGCTAGCAGGCTAGCTAGCTAGCTAGCTAGCCAGCTATGTCTGCACGGTGAGCTCCCTAGCAGGAGTTTAACTGCCTGTGAGTGTGTGCGGTCGGGACAGGGGCCGCGCATGCAAAGTCCATCTTAAATCATCCAGGAGTCCTGTTTTCGTGCAAATTCAAAAAGCAAAAGCTGCACGCTAGCCTGCTAGTTAGCAGGGCAATGCGATTCCAGTAAAGCTCCACCTCGGGGTCTGCGTTTCAAAACACAGTGGAACATATGGGCTTTGTTGTGGTTTGCCAGAAGACGCAGCTGCAAATATAATCCTGTCGTACACATATATATTCCCTTATTTAGTTCCAGTTCTTCACCCTGAATGTCTCTGCTGTGTTGTTATCCTTCTGTCCTGCCTGGCTGGCTGCCGAGTCTCCACCAAGTCCTCAAGGATCGGACGTACAAACAGGACCCAACAGCGCCCCCCCGTCGCCAGACTCTGGAACTGCAGTTTACCCAACGACAGTCTGGAGACTGTTTTATAAAATACATAAATCATTTATAACACACGTGAAATGTCCACATACAATAAGCCAGAGTTTTCGCCTATTTTCGCTGTATTATGCCAGAGGAGACTGAGTTGCAGAAAAAAACACTGCTTTTAAAAGTATTCACTATTTATTTACTTGCTATAACGGTCGATTCAAGAAAAACACTGTTTTGCAGGGAAGAACAGAGCTGGAGAGGTAGGCCACCAGGACACTCCTCTAAGACTGTGCCGCTGACTTTTTTACAAATCAAAGCTTTATTATAAAAAAAAATCCTAACACCAACTCTGGCACGAACTCATGGAAGGGACTTTTTTTTCTTATCAACTGACGTCATATGAAACATATGAAGAACGCACGTGACGTCACCGAGGCTTTCGAGAAGTTGAGCACTTTACCAAATATAGCCAGCGGGGGGGCGTGGGGAAACCTTCAGCCCCTGAGCTGTAGCTGGATAAAAAGAGAGGATGCGCCTGGAAGTAGGCACGATGTCGCGGGGACTTTAGGCCTACAGTAAAACAAGGAAAGATAACGAGGAGCCTACAGGTTGGTAAGATCGCTCTTCACACTAATGTGTTTCTCCCACAGAGTTCAGCGTTTCTTGTTTCCTGCACAGATCGCTGCGCAGTTGCACAGCACTGTGTCCGCCTCCTTATCCGTGAATGAACATGCCAGAATGATGCCTCTGCTGTACACAGTGTAGACATAAGAGTAAATATGTGTTGCGTTATAATGAACGTATTCTGTTTGCAGCCTCCATTCCTTAAAAGAATGAACATTTCACTTAGTCTTGTTAGTTTGAAAAAACTTTTTATTTTTTCCTATTTCCTCATTTAACACTGCTGTGATTTATATACTGTAACATTTAAGGTTCATACAGTTATATATATATCTGTTATACACATACAGTAGTACAGATTATTGTTAATTTTAAGAACCAAAGCTTTGGTATGTATGGTATTCACATCTGATCGGAAATAAAAACCAAAGCCTGAGCCACAGAAAGTACCACAGTCTCTCTAGTACGTTTAAACTATCAGCAGGAACTCGAGGGTCACATACCTGACCAGGAATTCTTTGATTAATCAACAGAAAAGATTTTATTCTGTTTCTAGGATCAGTTCCTCTCGTGTTACGCCATTAAGAGTTATTTTGGTCTGTGATGTCGGCTGCAGCAGATGTGCTTCCTGTGTGTGAGTCTCATTACGCCCAACAGAAAGGCGCAGCACAGAGATAAGCAGTGCTGCTTGCATGAATTACGTGGGCTTGTTTGGAGCTGCATATCAGTGGTCAGAGCTTTTCTATCATAACCCATTTTCACCTTTAATGCAGATCACGCTTCAGTGCTGTCACTCACTAAGTATAACAATGTGTTAGAAAAAGCCACCGCTGCTTCCTCCCCGTGTAGGAAGTTCTTCTTTGTGCAAGAAGGAGAACCTGTGTTCAGCACATGAAGCAACAGGAGTTCGTTTCCCAGAATGAAACAGGATCTGACTTGAGGATAGGAAACGATCGACCACAGTCGTCCTCAGTAAATTGTAAAACGTGGGCTGGTCCATACTAGGAAGAAGCTGCAAAAAACGTCTTAGTATAAAACCACTGTTCACCAGAGTAGATCTCAGGCCTGTTTTATTCCAGTTGCCCCCAGGCATGACAGAAAATTAAATAACTTAAACATTAATTACACATTCTTCAGCCTTTTTAGTCAATTTTAGTTTGAGCCAAAGACGAAACTTCACCTTAGAGGAATCATTATGTGACAGCAGTAAATCATGATTACACCACATTAATTCATTGTAGGCTATAAAGTTAAGTAACGGGCACATAATTCTATTTTATTTTAAAACCTCTCCTCTTTGTCGTCTTTTTTGCAGAGTATGTGACGAGCATTAACTGAGTTTGTAACGAGCAGCCAACACAGGATCTCACATTCAGCTTTAAAGACTCTTCATAAACTCTGCTGGATCTTTGAAGCCACTTTCAGTTCCCCGCTCATTGTCACATCCCACCATGCCGCTGATTGTGGTTCCCACTTCCAAGCTGCTATGGGCGCGTGTGGCCGGCATGCTGTTCAGCTGCACAGTGTTTAGTGTTGTAGCACATGGGGCCTTTCTGCCAAATACAGGCATGGCTGACTGGTGTATGTTTTGCTGGGTGTTCAGCTTTGCCTGCACCCTGTTGGTCCTGCTCGTGGAGCTGTTCGGGCTCCAGGCTAGAATCCCAGTGTCTTGGACCAATTTCCCCATCACTGTTGCCTGCTACGCCGCCCTCCTCTGCCTCTCTGCCTCTGTCATTTTCCCATATTTTTTTATCAGGGGCAACAGTTTCTACAGCGACCTTCACATAGTCTCCACGGTCTTCTCATGCCTGGCAACGATAGCCTACTTGGTGGAGGTGAGCCTGTCTAAAGCGAGGCCAGGAGAGGTGGCGGGTTACATGGCTACAGCTCCCGGCTTGATGAAGGTGTGCCAAACCTTTGTGGCCTGTGTTATCTTCATTCTGGTCAGCAGCCCTGTGTTGTACAACCTGCATGCAGCACTCAAGTGGTGCATGGCGGTGTACTGCATCTGCTTCATCCTCTCCATGGCTGTGGTGGTGCTGTGTGTGGGAGAGTGCACCGGCTGGCTCCCCATCCCCTTCTCCCAGTTCCTGTCAGCATATGGTCTCCTGGCAGCTATCATGTACCTGAGCGCTACCATCATCTGGCCTGTGTTCAACTTCAACCAACAATACCAGCAAAGCAGTTTATTATCAAATCAGATTACTGTGACTGTGCTAACTGCGATCAACTTCCTGCTGTACGTCGCTGACCTGTCCCACACTGCCAGGCTAGTGTTTGCCAGTGCCTGAAAACAAACAACAGGCGTGAAGAAAGGAGACAGAAATAAAGGGAATTCCAGCTTGATTAGTTTTGCAGCGCATTGAAGTGTAGCTCATTTTATGATGACGCTACTGTTTTCTTAACTAATTATGAAATGCTGAAATGCAATGTGCTGTTTATACAAAGAAAGCTGGAAAAGCCAAAAGCTCACTTATACTGTGTGTGTGTGTGTGTATACTGGCACTTATATGTAAATTCCCAGATATCTGCAACAGAACTCTCTAATGTGAATTGACTTTTGTTAATTGTGAAGCCTAAATGTGTAAAAAACAAAAACTAGGTCTGTTTAATCCACTGATGTCAAACACACTGGAGAGCAAAAATTCCCAAAGTACGCATTAGTGTTTTTTTTTATTGAAATTAAATGTTTTCATTTAAGTCAGAAGGATGACATGTTGAGTGTGTTTTTTTATTTCTTCTTTTTTTAGTTAGGTTTGGAAAAAAACTGCTTCTGTCTTCACATAAAGATATAGTAGAGGTTCACACCAACATTTGAAAGAATATAATTTGAGCACATTGTTTTTACTGAAACCAATAAATATGGTTTGTTGTACTGTACATGCGAGTCAGACAACTGTCATTTTGATTGTGAATTAGGGTTGCAAAGAGAAATCTAATCATCCAATCATTATGTTCCGCTTCATCCGCAAAGCCTGTCCCAGCTGTCTGCAGGCGAGAGGCAGGGAAATCTAATCATTTCACATGAAATTATATGTTCCAGGAAATATCACATGATAATGTGAAAGAGACAACTTAAATTATAATGTAGATTCTTTTGGTCTTAGTCTGTAATGATATTTATAGAACTCTGTTTTTATTTATTATAGATCACCATCAAAACAGTTTACATCTGCTGTGAGATAGATAGATAAGACAAACATGTAAAGCTGTTGGGTTGGTTAGGTTTAAGATGTATGGGTTAAAAATAGTGACTTTAATGTGAAGAGTGGTGAGTGGAGACATTACTGTCAAATAAACAAGGCCAAGATGGAAATGTTTATTAGGAACAGGAAGAGATAAGATATGACACATGATTCATTCATTTTTGGCATAACACAAGGAACTTTTTTCCAAAGTCCTGTGTAAGCATCAATTATTATTATTATTATTATTATTATTATTATTATTATTATTATTATTATTATTATTATTATTATTATTATTATTA
>JAUMTR010000010.1:7718113-7728302 GCA_032270685.1 Microctenopoma stevenorrisi
ATTATTATTATTATTATTATTATTATTATTATTATTATTATTATTATTATTATTATTATTATTATTATTATTATCATATTAACACATTAAATGCATTAAACATGATTTGTTTGAGTTTTTGACCATGTCAATAACACACTAGGTAGGGGGGGAACCAGTGGCAACACGTCCATATTTCATCTTTTAAGGTATGTGATGCATGGTAATGGTGCTTTTGTTTATACGCGTGCAGCCCCCCAAAAATAATTTCACCAGTCCCCACTGGAGGGCGGTAGTAAGGTGGAAGTAAGATGAAGAAGAGGCAGGGGGCAGAGGAACAGCCTGGGCAAAGCAGATGTGAGTGACACCTAATCCTGCTTAGATAAAACATGTTATAGACAGACTGACACAGCCAAAGTCGAAACAGACAGAAAACCTATAGACCTTACATGAAAAATGAAATGCAATAAAAAAAACTATTGTCCTGAAGTAAAGGTAAGCTTAAGTAAAAGTAAAACATGTTTTCAAGTAGCTCTATTAAAACGTATGATCACACAATGCTTGGAAACTAACATAATGCAGGTAAAAAAAATCATACCATTGTCACATCTATCAGTAAGGGAAGTAGGTGGGTGTCAAGGACAAGATGAGGCAGCAACAAACAGGAAATGTAGCCACAGGCATGCAGCACTTTGTTTCACACTGTTGGGCACTAAGTGAGCACAGCAAACATTTGTTAGTTTGAATTAATAAGAGGCAAATAACTAGCTAATAACATAACCCAACAGAACTGTTTGTGAGTGAGAAGGTGGTGCTACGTCTGAAAAAAAATAGAGTTAAACTAACATCTAAAGTTAAAAGAGAAAAAAAAGAATGAGTGAAAGAGATGTTTCTGGGTGGTGTGCAAATTACGAAATATTGAAACTCAGGAAGTGCCCAGGAAATATTCACATACACAGTCTTGCTACTCCACTGTGAGGATACTTCACGTTTGCAGCATGGACGGTAGGTTTTTATACATTTCTCTTTTCTGTCAGGGCGGAGTAGTGCACATAAATTTGTACAACACATATCTTTAGGTACCTGCTTTGTTGTAAATATTTTATACAAAGCATTTTTGCTACACACTTGTTTTTACTTCAGAACTAAAGCCCGAACTTACTGTCAGTGAATACTTTAGTATTAGAAGGATTTAACATGCAGTTATGCTGCTGTGATCATCAAGTCGTCAAGTATTTTAATGGCTTTTGAATACAAAATATGAGAATGACTATAAAATAAATGAACAATATCACTGATGGACTGATTATCCTCTTCTCGTGTCAGCTACAAAGAGGATCGTCATCATAGGAAAGACCGGAGCTGGCAAAAGCAGCTTGGCTAACACCATATTTGGAGAGAATGTGTTCACTATCGACCATACTCTCAACTCTGAAACCAGAGAGTGTCAAGCAGAAACCAAATCAGTCAATGGAAGAAACATTACTGTGATCGACACTCCTGGTTTCTTTGACACTGACAGATCTGAGGAGGAGATGAGGGCTGAGATTTTGAGGTGTATCATAGAGTGCGCTCCTGGGCCTCATGCTTTTCTCATTGTGCTGAAAGTGGAGAAATTCACAGAGCACGAGAAGGCTGTCATCACTAAAATACGCGAATACTTCTCTGAAGAGGTTTTCAAATACGCCACAGTTCTCTTCACTCATGGCGATCAGCTCCCCGAAGGACACACTGTCAATGACTTTGTCAGCCAGAGTGAGTTCATGAGTGATCTTGTGAAGAAGTGCGGCGGCCGGTGCCACGTCTTTGATAATAAATACTGGAACCAAAAGTCAGAGGATACGTACAGAAGCAACCAGTTCCAGGTGGAGCAGCTGCTGTACACAATAGACGAGACATTTCTGGCAAACAGCGGCGGCTGCTATACCAATGAGGTGTTTCAACAAGTGGAGGCAAGAATACAACAAGAGAAAGAAAAAATTAGACAGCAGTCAGCAGGAAACATGTCAGAGGAAGAGATCACACAGCGGGCTAAAGACAGTGTCTTTGGGGAGCTTATGATCATAATGGCAGGTGTTTTAACAGGTACTTTGTTGGGAGGATTATTTGGTGTAGTAGTGATGGTTGGAATAATTACTACTGCATTAGATGTTTCCTCAAAACCAGGACAGTTACGGCATGCTATAGCCAGAACAATGGCAGTAGTAGGAGGGGAAGCATTGGGAGCAATAGGAGGAACACTGGCAGGAGGAACAGCAGGAATAACTGGGATTACCTTAGTCACAGGTACTGCCCCATTTGCTGCAATAGGAGCAATGAGAGGAGCATTAATAGGATATGACATGGCTGAAGGAGCGGATACACCAAGGGAAGCAGCAATTAAGACAGTAGAGGCCATCAAGAGTGAAGCCCAAGCCATCTTAAATAAAACAAATGAAGCTTTGGACAAACTGTCACAGCCAAAGTGAAACAGAGATAACATTTAAATGAGATGTGAAACACTGGAGAGAAAAATCTTTACAAATGTTCTTGTATCTTGTTTCAATATTGTGTCTAAACTCTCTCTTCATTCTGATGTTTATCCAGGCGTAATGTTTATTAAATGGTACTTTTTAGTTGTACTCTGAGTTTCAAAGTTAGTTTCCAAAACATTCTGATGCACCAATAGTAGTTCTGTAGTTATTTCAGCATTAGACTTTATCACTGCTGTGGTCTGAGCTCATCCCAACCACTCCATGCTCCCCTGATCTACATCTAGTACATCTAGTATATTCTGCTAATGTATTGATTCTGATAATTTCTTTTGTTTGATGGTGCTGAGAACATTATAATTGGAACTATTTTCTATACCTTATTTTGCTCTCATATTGGTATATTGTTTTGAGATTGGGTTCCAAATAAATGTATAATTAAGAAGTTTGTTTTCTGTATTTTTAATCAATATGATCAAATGTCTTATTATACTACATCAGACACATTTTTGTTAGTTTAACATAATCATGGATTATTTTTTATTTTAAACTTATTTTTTCGATTCGGCTCAGAATTGAATGTTTTCATATATATAATCATCACAGCTGTTATTTTGACAATTAGTCTCTGACAATTGTTCATATTTTGCTTTGCTTCATCATAGCTCAGACTTTAGTTGGAATAAGTAGTTAATAAGTAGCAGAGTGGTTAAGGAAGAGGGCTGGGAAGCAGGAATCCCGGGTTTGATTCTCAGCTGAGTCACCCAGCCAATCCCCCCCATATGCAGCTGAGGGAGCTGAAACCCCCCCCATACCAGGTGTGTCCCAGCGCCTAGCACCCAGCGCTAGCTCCCCGAGCACCACCTGTGGCTGCTCACTGCTCCCCCCAAGGGGGGATGGGTTAAATGCAGAAGAACACATTTCACTGCGTGTTGTATACTGTATAATGATGTATGTGACAAATAAAATTTGTATTTGATCTCTTTGTAAAATTGATTCAAGTGATTTTGTTTTCCCAAACTGATCTCATGGACAATGTATTATGAACTTTCAGTTAAATCTGCACTGGTATTGGTTCTGGTATTTATCCAGGCAAATATGAACAATACTTTAACTAAAAACATGTCATTATAGCAGTCGTCAACTGCTAAATACGAAAATCTGATAGTTGTTGAAATATTTCAGTCTTGACCAAAGTAGTTACAAACTCTGGCATCGCCACAGCTTTACCACTTTAGAGAGTAATGACCATTTCTCCAAACTTTAAAGTGAATAAGAACCACTGAACTTACAGACCTTTAAATGTATTCTGGTGACAAACAGGCTACTGTTTTGTGGTATGTGGTTCAATCCCGGGCAACGTCGATCCTCTCATCAAGAGCATGCTGTTTGTTTTCATACATGCACATCAGCACATGGGAGCCATACAAACTACCATTTTCAGTTGCAGAAATGATGTTACCTGATATCAGATTAGATCCTGTATGCCACTGATATCAAAAATATTCTAGCAAAAAATAACCAAACACACAATATCACACAGTAAAAGGTTTTTCTGTTTTACGTGCTAACGTTTCAGCTCTTCCTATAGCTGTCATCAGAGCATTGTTTTGAGGTTACTTCCTCTTCCATTTATCAACAGGCAGCAGGGGACGATGTCACCCCCTGAATGCTTATTTCTTGCTGTGAAGGTATCCAGTATCTCTTTGTCTCGATTAGCATTAACACTTTCTATCCCAGCAAAAAGCTTTAAATATTTCTTCACAGACGCTTTGTTTGGCTCCAATGAAAATGTCACTGTGCAAAATAGTCTCTTTTCCATTGGGCATGTGTATACACACAACACAGTTTCTCTTTGAGACATATATCCTTTCTTAGAGTACATGTTTTTAAGATTTATGCAGGAGAAACTGTAGCCCCTTTACTGTCCTCAGCCCGGGGAGATTGAAACAAGGGTGAAACAGCTAAACTTTAATCCCAAATATGTTTTTGCAGCAAATGTATTTGTTGTAACGTTACATTTTCGGCCAACGTAATAATCACATGTTCACAGTTTCCATAAATGACAAGTTGCAAAAAAATAAAAAAATTAAAATGAAATTTTTAGAGCATACACATTTTCAGGCCATTTATCCAATTGACAACTTCTGCTTCTCTGTTCCATTAAACATGATTGTTCCTTCTCTCTCTCTCTCTCACACACACACGCCCACACTTACTCAAATAGAAAGTGAAAGAAAAAATACACAGTGGACCAGAAATACGGCAAACACGCAACGATTTGATCCTTCTAACAACATGGGTGGTAAGTTATCGTTTCTTCTTCCAGGTTGTCTTTTGTTACCACTTCTCATTGCATATAAATCTGTCAGCTGAGAGGTGCTATAGTATGTGGCTTTTTAAATTAAACATTTATCAAATATTCTTTGACTTACTGTTCATATTAAACATGCGGTATTTATTTGAGGTAGCTCCTGCAATCAAATAATGAAAATGTCGTTGGGAGTTTTAGCTGATTTATAATATTTATATATAAGAAATTAATTTTAGACTATGTACACACCTCATGTCTTTCACTTTCACTATTAAAACAGAGCTACAACCTTGTTTTGATTTGAGTATGCACTAAGCGACAATGGTCAGAGTAAAAACTGTTTATAAAAGAAACAGAATGGTGCAGTGTAACTGAGTTACAGTCTCTGGATATATTTTTGTCATTTTGAGAATGAATTTATACTGTAATTCTGATATCACACAGATAGAAAAGCCAAAATGCATGGTAATAATTGGACATTGTATTTTGTCTCTTCTAGTGCAAGCAGTAGAGAAACAGAAGAAGTTATCAGAGAACATGCCACAGGAAGAGATCAACAATAAGGCAAAATGGGTCAAATTAACTGGCCAGGCAGCAGAACCACTGCTGGAAGCATTTCTGGAGCCAGAGGTTGTAGTTCAGTACGGAATCATGCAGGGAGAAGTGGAAGACGTAACTGCAGGATCAAACAATACACCGATCAAAGAAGAGTGCTTCAGAGCTGGACAAGGAATCGAAGAAGATCCACAAGTAACTGAAAAAAACATCACGGCAGAAGGTAAGCCAGTGTCAGGTAAATGTTGGTCATTGTCAAAACAATTGAAGGATTTTGTTTTATATATAACTATCTGTGATGGTTCTCAGTCATCCAGGATATGGACACCTCAGGGTTTATAAACCTGCTACTCACACAACCAGTCAGACTTGAGAAAGCCCTCTGGAATGAAAGGGGGAAACGTCAAGTCGTCAAGAAACTAAACAAGTCCAGTTGCTTTAGATAAAACCTTTTTGAGATAACAAATACAACATTTGCGGTCATTTAGAAGAACATATTTAGACGGATTATAAATAGTTATATGGCCAGGAATAGCTTTATGCTTTTAATATTAAAACATTTCAGCAACAAATAACAAAACACAAGTTTTCAAAATGTCTAAGTAAAGTCTGGGCTTCATCTCTACAGTGATTTATTTGTGTTCATACAAAATATTTCTTTGGATGTCCTGTTATTTTCCTCAGGCTAGAAAGGTAACCGAGCCTAAAGGATCCTGTATAAACTTGTAAAACAAAAGCAAATAGTCCATTAAGATTATTTGCTGTTATCTGTCTGCCTAGTGTCACCAACAAGGATTATCATGACTGGAACAGCTGGTGTCAAAAAAAACATCAAAGGTAATTTTTAGGATTCAGTCTCTGGACTTGGTTGTGCGTGTTGTGTGTTTTCTCTTTCTCCCTGACCTCTTGTTGCTCTCCTGTCCTCACCCTCTGCCTCTGTCTTCACCTGTCTCCACTCCCTTGATTGCTCTGTTCTCCCCTACTCTCTCAGCTGTCCCCAATTATCTGTTCCTTCCTCTCCCTTTATATATATTTAAATATAAATATATTATATTTACTGTTCCGAGTTATCTGTTTTCTCTTGGTTAGTGTGACCTGTGTGATTCTGGTCTGCTTAGTTTTCATGTTCCTTGTTCCTGCTGCACCCTGCTACGTTGTCGTCTTGTTTGGTCAGTTGTCTTGTTTGTGGAATTTGTCTTCTCCTGTAATAATTTGACTATTAGCTATATCTCTGAAACATGTTTTTATGCATATATTTTTACCTACGAAAAAACCTTAACCATAATTTTAAAAATATAATCTCAATATGAATACAGATTAACAATGTCATTATTTATTCTCTTCTAGTGCTGAAGTCACACAGGATTTTCTTACTAGGAAACACGAGCGCTGGGAAAAGTAGCCTAGCTAACACAATACTGGGAGAGGACGTGTTCAAGATAAATCAGTCCACCATCTGCAGAACTAGTGAATGTCAAACAGAGTCCAAATCTGTTCATGGAAGAAGAATTACTGTGATTGACACTCCTGGTTTCTTTGACGCTGACAGACCTGAGGAGGAGATGAAGCCTGAGATAGTGAGGCGTATCACAGAGTGTGTTCCTGGTCCTCATGTCTTTCTCATTGTGCTTAAAGTGGAGCAGGAGCAAGAAATAACCACAAAAATATGGCAGTATTTCCCTGATGAAGCTTTCAAATGTGCTGCAGTTGTTTTCACTCACGGCGAACAGCTTCGTGAAGGAATGAAGATTGAGGAGTTTGTGGCGCAGAATCAATGTCTCAGAGATCTGGTGAAGAAGTGCAGTGGCAGATGTCATGTCGTCGATAATGAGAACTGGAAAAATAATGAACAGGGTGATTACAGAAGCAAGAAGGTACAGGTGGCAGAGCTTCTCAATACAATAGACAAGATAGTGATTAAAAACAGAGGAGGCTGCTACACCGCTAAGATGCTGCAAACAGTGGAGATAAAAACAGAAGAAAAGAGCAACTTGGCATCAGAAGGTGACACCAACAATGAGGCTGTAAAAAGTGTATCCAAGAACGTGTGGCTAAAATTAACTGGTCCTGCAGCAGAGTCCTTGGCAGAAGCTTTTTTTGGTCCAACTGTCATAGTTTTGCAGGATGTTGGAGATAAAAAGACAGAAATAGAAGGCAAAGGTGAAGAAGAAAATGGAATAGAAGAAACAGGTGAAAAAGATGAATCAGAAACAGACAAAGGAGAAGAAGAAGAAGAAGGAGAAGAAAAAGAAGAAGAAGAAGAAGGAGAAGAAGTAGGAGGAGGGGAAAATGAACATTCAGAAGGATCAGAAGATATTTCTAAAGATAGTGAAAAAAAAGAAACTGGACAAAAAAATGAAAAAGTAAAAGAATCCGAAGATGAAACAGAAGAAAAAAATGTTCCTAAAGAAACTCGCAGTAGCACATCAGGAAATTCTACTAGTAGTCTTTGGAATATAATAGCAGGCATAGGAGCTGCATTTACAGTATTAGCAGCAGGTTTGGGAGCTGCAGTGGCATCAGTAGCAGGTTTAGCAGCTCCAGTGGTGTCAGGAGCAGCAGGTTTAGGAGCTACAGTGACATCAGTAGCAGGTTTAGCAGCTCCAGTGGTGTCAGGAGCAGCAGGTTTAGCAGCTCCAGTGGTGTCAGGAGCAGCAGGTTTAGGAGCTCCAGTGACATCAGTAGCAGGTTTAGGAGCTCGAGTGGCATCAGTAGCATCAGGTTTGAGAGTTGCGTGCAGCATCTTAGCATCAGGTTTGAGAGCTGCATGCAGCATCTTAGCAGCAGTTTTAAAAGCTATAGCGGTAGTAGCAGGAGGAGTAGTTGCATTGATCTTGGCATGTGTTTTCAGAGCAATATGGCAAGCATGGCAATGGATATTGGAAAAAAAAGAGTTATTGCAACAACATGGAGAAAGCATATTAGTTGTGACTGTCTTCTACTCATTGCTGTTGTTGTCATTTTATGTGCAGGAACCTCTAGCTCAGACTCTACTGTTAATGTTTGGAGTATTGTTACTGCTTATATTGGCAGTGGATTAATTCTTCTTAGTGATCCAGTAATCACAACAGCTTAATGTGGTCTGTAACCGCAACAACCCAGAACAATCTGCTCACAATTAAAAGTAACTGTGTTTTTATGTGTGTGTAACTTTGTTGTTTATGTGTGTGTTATGTTATGGGTCATTTGAAGTCCTCATGGCCCAGGGGAAGAAGCTGTTTGTCAGTTGATGTTAATGTATTGAAAAATTTCCCAAAACAGCCTTTGTGTATTTTCATACTTTCCTGTGGCTTTAAATTGTGACACTATAAGATCTGCTGACTAGATGCCTCACTGTGGTGTCTAATTGAGATGCAATATCATGCATGATTTAAAGATACAGTCTGTAAGTATATAGTTACAGTTGCACACATTGTTGAAATTCAAACTTTGAAAAAACATCAATCATGTATCAAAAAGCCTGTGCTGTGTGTGCTCTGCCTTTGTTTCTTTCTTGTAAAAATATTAATAAAATAATGAACATATTTCCTGTGTTAGGTGTTTATTTTAAATTACCCATGTTTAACTTAATACATGTCTTTAAAACTGCATGACTGTTACTATCTCCTAATTATTATTTTACTGTATATACAGTATATTTACTTGTAGTGATAACAGGGAGTGGTGACTATCATGCAAATGAAATTAAGCTGAAACTGAACTTAAACTATGAAGTGAAACCAGAGAAACTATTGTGGAGTGTGACGGAGGAGTGTTTTGTCTCTTAACCTGGTAAAGCTATGTCAGCTTTTCTACATCAAATGCAAAAGATATTTTATGTTATTATAATTTATTTTCTTTATTTTTTTATAGAACAACATGAGATCTCACATCTTACATCTCATTTGTCATCTTAAAGCTAAACATTTCACCTTAAGCTAGCATGAGTCTCAGGCTCAGTTTACTCTGCTCTGTCTAGCCCGCACTCCACCACACTCTAAAATTTCAATAAACGAGAATGTTACAAAACCTATTTGTCCAGTATAAATCCTTGATTTTACTGATTGTTTAGAATGACGTGTCTCGCTCAAAAACCTTTAAACAAACATCTCCACACTGAATCCTTTGAGAATTAGACTTTGGCAGCACCAAACGGAGATAAGTCAATACATATATTTGTAAACAATAAACATATATATAAAAAGGATGCATCCTGCAGCTAACTCAGTGTAGAAGTTATTCATTTACACGTTGTTTTGTGCATAATGAAACTGAGCCTGTACAACAATATTAATATATACTGTAAATACAAATAAGATCAAGAACTGCAAATACTGATGTATCCACTAGAGAGTAGCCTAGTGTCATGATTTGGAGTAAGGTCTGGCATTGAAATATATGCTTCTAAAGTATTTTAGAAAAAAAAACAAGATATATAGAAAAACGAATCCCATTTAGGCAAGCACTAAATAACAGTGTAGATTAAAAAAATTCCCTTTGACAGAATACACTGAAAACACTGGGTTGGATCAGAATGACATGAACATGGAATATAAATGGTTAATGTGATGACTGGAGAGGAAATAGAAGAGAGGAGTTCATTAAACAAGGTCCCACAGCAGTATAAATCTATTACCCAATCACCAGAGCTAGCTCTAACTTTAAGCCATGTCAAAAGAAACAGTATTAGCCTGAATTGAGAACTGGTTCTACAGAAGAGGTGCTTGACTGCGTAAGACATCTGGAAACTCTTTAGAAACCACAAGTAAGGCAGTACTGTGAAAGGATTTGTTTTGCTAAAACAATTATAGTTCTCCCTTCCGGGATCGAGGCCTTGACGTGGCAGAAGGGCTTGCGTGGTCTAGTGATCCTCAGAGCTATGTTGTCGGGA
>JAUMTR010000010.1:7729438-7749361 GCA_032270685.1 Microctenopoma stevenorrisi
CTGGGTTTCCCTACTTAGGCTACTGCCCCCGCGACCCGATCCCGGACCAAGCGGAAGATAATGGATGGATGGATGGAATTATAGTTCTATCAGGCCTTTAATATATGGTGGCACTTCATCATTATTTGGTTTACAGGTATAGAGAAGGCTGTTGGAGGGAGCTGATGGAGCTTTTCTCTTGCTAGTTAATGTCAGAACTCTGGCTGCAGCATTTTGGATTAACTGGGCGCTTTTTAGGAAGACACTGGGACATCATATTAGTGGAGAATTAACTAGTTTTTCAGCATCACTTTAAGACTGTATTCTTCTTCTTTTATCATGTTAGCTAATGCATATTTATTAATTTAACTGATCTTTAGAAAACATGTGTGTAATGCTGATAACACAACCAAAGATGTATCTTTTCATGAAATAGGGTTATGGTTATTTCTAAGTCTGTCCAAACATCCAAAGACTGGAAGTGTGTAAATCCTACTGTAAAAAAACTACTACTACGCCGGTGGACCTCCTGCCATTGGCAGCGGCCGTCCAGGCACCCATGGGTTGAGGTCCCGAGAGCGGCACCAGGCCACAAAAGCCGACTGGCTGCGTAAGTACATGGAGCCTGGGCCGCCTGCATGGTGGCCACAACCGGTGATGGCAGATCTCGGGCCAGAAGCTTGTCCCGCTCAGTGGCCAGGCAGTCAACCAGAGCCCGCCCCAGAAAGGACGGAACAGGGTCACTGATAGACCTGTGCCTTATCTGCTGTATCATGTCTGCTGTGAAGAAGGTCTAACTCACCTTTACCCGTTCTTCCTCTTTGAGCTGGTAAAAAAAGTTAAGCTGTGTTGCGGATTGATGAAGAGAGTTTAGGTATCGGTACCTGAAACGTAAAGTTAGAAACTCCAGAGACCAGCGTCACATGTTTTCCCAGGACCAGAGCGAGTTACTGGTCCTACCAACCTGTCCAGTGCCTCGCCTGCTGCTCCTTGTTGTTGTAGTGATCTATGGTGCCTACTGTTCTCTCTGCTGGGGTCAAAGGAAGAGCTGAACAGAGGAGAAAGGATGTTATTCTCCTCTCATTCAGCTCTTTTTCATCTCCTTCTCTTTCCTCTCCCTGAGCTTCTGTTCTTTCTTTTCCCTCTTCAGCCTCTCTCTCTCCCTTCTCCCTTTCGTCCCTCTCTTTCCTCTCCTTCTTCAGTTTCTTTTCCGCCTCCTTCCTTACTGTCTTGGCCTCTTTTTCAATCTTTGCCTTGTCCTTGTCAGACAGTAGGGCAAGCTACTGAAGCTTTCTTTTGATCAGCTTTTCTTTCCAGCTCCTGCATCCTTCAGAAACAGGTCACTTTCTCAGCCATCTCGTATTTCAGCTGACCTTGCTGAGTGCAGTCTGGCTGTCCAGGGTTTGGCCAAGTGGGGCAAGTTCTCTATTCAGCTCCTGCTTTTTGTTGGAGCTGTCTGTGTTCCAGTCTTGTTTCAGGATTGTCATTTTCTTCGTAGTCATTCTAAGACACGTTTCTCTGTCGAGGGTCTGTCAATTAGCTCTTCTTCAACCCAAAACCGTAATGAAATCTGTTGCCTCCAGCTTCCCTCTCAGTAGCGTGGGCTGGATGGCGTTATAAGCGCTCGAGAAGTCAAAAAACATGACCCTCACAGTGCTCCCTGCCTGCTCCAGGTAAGAGGGGGATCGGTGCAGCAGGTAGATGACAGCATCCTCCACCCCGATTTCAGACCGGTAGGCGCACTGCATCAAACATCTTTCTCTCTCCCACACACACACTTTAAGCAGCAAGTGAAAGTAAAATAACACTCACAGCAGAGCAGACATACAGCAAACGACTTTTTCTCAACGGTCTTTTCCTTTAACAAGATGGGTGGTAAGTTATGGTTACTTCTTCTAGGTTTTTATTATTTGTAGACATTCCTCTGCATTTTAATCAGCAGAGAGGTATTGTGAGTTTTTTCTGATAAATTTAGCAAACATCTTTATACGACACTTGCTGTAGAATCTAGATAACTGCTGCAATCAAATAATAAAACGGTTGTTGGCAGTTTTATTAGCTGCTTTACAATATCTTTTTTAAAGAAATAGATTTTCCAATATGTACATGTATTGAGTCTTTCATTTTCAACATTTAAAATGGAGACGCAACCTTGTTGAGACAAAGGATATCTGGCATTTGGAAACCCAACAGTCCCACATAAGCATAAGCAAACAAGTGAAAGTGAACAGAGGAAAAAATCTTTATGAAAGAAGTCTCTAGCAGAACCAGGCTTAGGATGGCCATCTGCTTTCATCAGTTGGGGCAGATGAATGCTTATCAATGTTAATATCTTTAACATCTTTAACAAACTAAATAGAGTTTTCAGACTTTCTAGTGACATTGTCATTTAAAAAAATAATATGTATACATGAATTCTAATATCACACAGATATCATATATTTAGGCAAAAATGCATGGTATTATTTGTACATTGTAAGTTGTCAGAACGGTATGTTGTCCCTATATTTGTCTCTGTAAGAATTTACAACATGTTACAACAATACTTGTTGGTAAAAGGCCCAGCTTTTTTTGCATCAGTTGGCACAAGACATATAACAGGAAGAGCAGGTTATTGCAACGGTGAAAATACCATCAGTCCTCTCACTATTTAAACCTCTGCACTTTCCCCTTTACTTTGTCAGTTCATACTCGCTACCCATCATTGCGCTCCTCATCTCATATAAGTTGGTTTGGGTTTAGTTTCTATTACAGCACTTAATGGATATTATACAGCTCTGAGCTGTTGATTTCTGCAGAAAGGTAAAGAGAGAGGACAAAGCGGAAAAAGCAGAACTACAGGAAGGAGAAGACAGTTAGCAAATGAGCTCTAACTATAAGCTTTATCACAAAGAAAGGTCTTTAGCCTAGTCCTGAAGATCGAGAGGGTTTCTGCTTTCCGCACATGAAAAGGGAGCTGGTTCCACAATTGAGGATAACTAAACTAAATTGATAACTAAAGACTCTGCCTACCATTCTACATCTGGAAACTCTAGAAAACAACAAATACAACCAGCACTCTGGGAGCGAAGTGCTCTGCTGGGGCAGTATGGATCTATGAGGTCTTTGATATATGATGGGGCCTGGTCATTAAGTGCTTTTCACCCTCTCTTGGTCTCTCTGTGTCTGTTCAACCTCCTCTGTGTTTATTTTAGTGTTGTACTTCTGCCTCCCTCTGGGTGTCATTCTTTGTTCCATGTTATTTTTTGTTATGTTAATTCATATTAACTTCCCCTTGTTTGAACCCTCTCTTGTCCTGGTCTGCATTTGGGTTCTTAACGTAGACATTAATGACACACATCCAGAAAAAACACATACACTGCTTAGCTAACAAAAATTTATTATTCTCTTCCAGACTCAAATCCAATGAGGATCGTCCTGCTGGGAAAAACTGGAAGTGGGAAGAGCAGTTTGGCCAAAACCATGTTTGGAAAGGAAGTATTTCCCATCAACCATGATGCTAACTCAGAAACAAATAAATGTCAAATCAAAACTGGTAGTGTCAATGAAAAAGAAATTACTGTGATTGACACTGTGGCTTTTTTGACACTGACAGATCTGAGGAGGAGATGAGGGCTGAGATAGTGAGGTGTATCATAGAGTGCGCTCCTGGGCCTCATGCTTTTCTCATTGTGCTGAAAGTGGAGAGATTCACCAAACATGAGCAGGACGTTGTCACTGAAATACATCAAATATTTTCTGAAGAAGTTTTCAAATACGCCACAGTTCTCTTCACTCATGGCGATCAGCTCAATGAAGGGCAGACAATCAGAGATTTTGTCAGCAAGAATGAGTTCATTAGTGATCTTGTGAAGAAGTGCGGCGGCCGGTGCCACGTCTTTGATAATAAATACTGGAACCAAAACTCAGAGGATACATACAGAAGCAACCAGTTCCAGATGAAGGAGCTCTTAAAAACAATAGAAAATACATATCTGACAAACAACGGAGGCTGCTATACCAATGAGATGCTTCAAGCTGTGGAGACAGAAATACAACAAGAGAAAGAATATATTAGACAGTCATCAAGAAACATGCCGGAGGAAGAGATCACACGACAGGCTAAAGACAGTGTCTTTAAGAAGTTTTTGATCAGAGCGGCAGGTGTTGCTACAGGAGTATTGTTGGGAGCTCTCTTTGGTGTACTTGTGTTTGTAGGAGCAGCTGGACTTATAATATCATGCAAACTCAAAGCCGCAGGAGCAGCAGCAGCAGCAGTGGCAGCAGCAGGGGCAGCAGCAGGAACAGCATCAATAGAAACAGCAGCAGCAGCAGCAGCAGCAAAAGTGACAGGAACAGCAGTAGCAGGAACAACTGTAAAAACTTTAGTTATAGTTACAGGAACAGGTGCTGCAGTAGGAGCAGTGTGTGGTGGTTATGCAGGATATAATGCAGCTGAGGGAGCTGAAACACCATGGGAAGCATCAAAGAAGGCAGCAACAGCTGTCAAGGATAGAGCCAAAATTATCTTTGAACAAGCAAAAGATTGTCACAACAAAACATCAAAACTGCAATACAGTAAATCTTGAAGAAGGGAGAAAGAATTTCTAATTTAAAAGTCAATTCTCTATGTAGATCTTGTCATAAACAATCTTTAACTATCAGACAGATTATGTGAATAGAAAGTTTTATCCAAAAATCTAAACATTGAAGTGTTAGGCTTTAAGAGTTTTTTTCACAGACAATATAATACATTTTATGAGTGCTGTGTATTGCATGTACTACTGACAGCCCAAATGCTTCAGAAAACAGTTGTGGAGTATTACAATCAAGAAAAAATAGATGCATTTGCAACATGGGGAGATGATATAGGTGCTAAAATGATTAAGAACACATATACAGTTTTGATGTGCTATAGCCAAAACAGCAACAGTAGCAGGAGGAGAAGCATTTGGAGCAATAAAAAAAACAGCAACAGGAGGAAAAGCAGGATTAAATGGATTATGTTTTGCCACAGTTACTTCTACAGGAGCACTGAGAGGAGAAATTATATGATATGATGAGTCTGAGGGAGCAGATACGCCAAGGAAAGCAGCAAAGAAGATAGTAGTCATTGCTTCAAGAGTGATCTTATCTTACAGCCATCTTAAATAAAACAAATTAAGCCAAAGTAAAACAGAGATGAAACTTAAAATAAGAAACACGAGAGAACATTCATTAAATTGATTGTTTATCCTGGTGTAATGTTTAATAGATTGTACTTACTAACTAACTAACTGGTACTTTTTAGTTGTACTCTGAGTTTCAAAGTTGATTTAGTTTCCAGAACATTCTGATGCACAAATAGTTGTTCTGTAGTTATTTCAGCGTTACACTTTATCACTGCTGTGGTCTGAGCTCATACCCAACCACTCCATGCTCCCATGAACTCCATCTAGTACATCATTGTATTCTGCTAATGCATTATTTCTTTTGTTTGATGGTGATAAAAACATTATAACTGGTGATTTTGGCCATCGATAAGTATTTTTACATATTTTATTTTCCTATTATATTAGTATATTGTTGTGAGATTAGGTTGCAAATGAATATACTGTATACTTAGGAAGTTTGTATTCTATATTTTTAATCAATATGAAGACACATTATTATACTACATCAGACGCATTTTTATTTCAACATAGTTTTACATAATCATTTATTATTTAAAATTTTAAAGTTCACTTTTATTGCTTTTAGAACAGCCCAGAATTTAATAGTTTCATATATATAATTATCACCAGCTGTAATTTTGATGATTACTTTCTGACAATACGCTTTATCATAGCTCAGACATTAATAGGAATCAGTAGTTGATTATCTCTTTGTAAAATGATTAAAATTTTCGACTCGTTTGTTTGTTTGTTTGGTGATTTTTGGTTTCCCAAATTGATCTTATAAACAATGTATTATAAACGTTCTGGTAAATGTGCACTGGTTTTTGTTCTGGTATTTATCCAGGAACAATACCTGAACTGAAACACGTTATTATAGCATTCATCATCCTGTAAACATTAAAATCTGGCATCACTACAGCTATCAGGCTGCTCTTATGTAGTATGTGGTTTATTCCTGGGCACCATCTGTCCTCTCATCAGGAGCATGCTGTTTGTTGTCAGACATGCATATAAGTATGTAGGGGCCATACAAACCACTGAGGTGGTATTTTCGTATGGATTTACTCGTCTTGATATACTGTGTTAGGGCACAGTGGTGTGGTGGTTAGCACTGTTGCCTTGCAGCTAGAAGGACTCTGGGTCAGCCAGGTGCCTTTCTGTGTGGAGTTTGCCTGTTCTCCCCGTGTCTGTGAGGGTTATCTCTGGGTACTCCGGTTTCCTCCCACCATCGAAAGACATGCATGTTAGGATGTTATTTCTTTACATAATTTAAATTCCTTCAAAACAGGGCCCACTAAAAATGATCTTGCATAGGGCCCCGAAAGACCTAGAAAGGGCCCTGGCATCTGTCCAATTGCAGTGAGGATCTGATCATTTTTTTCTCTAATATTTATAACTTAATTTGTAAAGAAATTCTATCTGTGTAGGTACATGTCACTAGAATAAAATATTATGGAATATGCTGACAGTATTTTCAGATAAATATCTATTGTAGTGGATTGTTTCTTAATTGATGTAGTCTCAATTATAGTAAATTCAAATGTTATTAAAATGGTCAATGGACAACAAAATAACTAAATAATACTCCATAAGTCAGAACAAGATCGAGGGTGTGATTAAAACTGTGCATGGGTTTATTTACATGTTGAGTAAAACCAATAGAATCTATCAATGAACAAAATGCAGTGTTGAGACAGCTGTTATCAACATCTACATGAATGTCTGAGAATTCAGAAAAAACTCTGAGTAAGGCACAAGAAGACGGTATACTGTAACAAAATGTTTTTGATTTTTGGATAGACACTCAGTAAATTAGGTGTGACTCAAAAAAGAGATATATGTTAGGAAACACAACAAAGGTCAGTCACAGTTGGCAAACACATCTAAATCCCAAAGTAAGTTGAATGGAACAAAAACCTGTTTACAATTATCTAATCTATCACGTGCACAATTAGATCTTCTGTTGGATCTGTAAAAAAGCACATGTAGAGTGATACACACATTATAAATGTTTATTTTCAACACAAGTATTTTGGTCTGCCTGTAACAATCTGGCTGATTATTACATATCAGTGTTTAACAAGTAAATAACCCTTAGCTATATACAAAGCTATTTGACTTATGGGAATTTACAATCTGCTAAGAGGTGCAAAACCCCAAATATCTTGATGAACAAATATAAAAAATATAATCACCTTTTAGATGTCGTCAGTCATGAAGCTTTGACATTATAATTAAGCCCGTTTAAAAAAGAAATGCATTGCGTGATAAACTCATTCCATTAACCTGTCACAGAGAAACAAGTCAAACTGGTAGAGAAACAAAGCAGGGCACAGAAAACAGAAAGAAGAGTCAAACGAAGAGTCACAACATCTTTGCGTACTGAGTAAATTTTACTCTACACTGGTTTCTATTTCCAAAATCATGAATGGTAAGTCATTTATTCTAATTTATTGTGTGTTAATAGTGAGCACTTATAGAACTACAGGCATAATGGATGTTGTTGTAATTCTATGTAAACAGTACCGTGGGGTTGTTTATCAAGTTATGTGCCTCCCATTTTGGCAAATCGCATGCAAAACATTGGATTCAATCTGTAACCCAAACTCATTGCAAGCAGTAAGCCTCCCTTATAAATAGCGCTACTGTCTGCTAAGTGTCACAGTTTTTTTTACAGACAGACGAGACTCATGTATATCACTAACCAAACTATTATTGTCTCACAGTGCTAACCAGAAGGATTGTGGTCATAGGAAAAACTGGAACAGGGAAAAGCAGTCTCGCCAACACCCTGTTTGGAGAGACGGTGTTCACGATTAGTCATTCACCCAATTCAGAAACAAGTGAATGTCAGGAAAAAACCAAGCCTGTCAATGGAAAAACAATTATGTGGATCGATACTCCTGGATTTTTTGACACAGGCAGATCTGATGAGGATATCAAGCGCGAGGTAGTGAGGTGCATCACACTGTGCGCTCCTGGGCCTCATGTTTTTGTCATTGTGCTCAAAGTGGAGAAATACACAGAGCAGGAGCAGGCTGTCATACAAAAACTCCATCAGTATTTCTCAGAGGAAGCCTTAAAATATACGGTCGTTGTCTTTACTCATGGTGACCAACTCCCTGAACAACAAAGGATTGAAGAGTTTGCCAACGAAAGTAAAGATTTATGCGATCTGCTGAAGAGATGTGGAAACCGATGCCATGTTATAGATAATAAATACTGGAAAAAAAACCAACAGGATGAGTACAGGACCAACAAGTTCCAGGTGGCAAAGCTACTGAACACAATAGACAAGATTACTGTGGCAAACAGAGAAGGTTGCTATACTAATGCGATGTTACAAGCAGTAGATAGAGAAATAAAACAAGAGGAAGTGGACATTAAACAATCATCTGCAAACCTTTCTCCAGAGGAGGTCACACAAAATGCTAAAACAAAGGTTTTTGGGAAACACTTGATTGAAGCTGCAGGAGTTACATCTGGGGTACTTTTGGCAGCTTTACTGGGTGGGGCAATGACATTGATGGCATTGACAAGGCACCAGCATTAGGATTAGTTCTAGGGTAACATAGGAGCAGCAGCAGCAGAGCTACAGCAAAGGCGCCAACAACGTCTGGTACAGACAAACATCAGGGGTAGTTAGAAATATACTGGACAACGCCATGACATGGACTGACTTAATAATAGATTAATATGTTTCTGTCAAATAGTGTGAAATTATGTGACGCAAGGCTCAGGAGCAGTTCTTGTTTAACATGACATTTTATGATCAGCAAACTATTCATTTAGAGCATTTCAATATTCAATAGGCTACGAATAAATTTAACAGGCGAAAACATAATAAAAAATGTTTATTAATCAGTATTTCCATGTATTATGTTGATATTTTAATAAAATTTCAGTATTCAGTTTTAAGGATTGCAGCTGTCACAGACGCCCACGTGACATACAAATAATTATGTTAAAATGTTAAATATAAACAAGATTTTATAACAGACAAATTTAGGAGTGACTTATTTGTTTGCACATGTTCGGCAGTACCAGCCTCAACTTCTTGCTTGACCTGTCGTCTCTGTCAATGCTGCCAGTTTGGTATGAGTCAGTGTTTCACTTCTTGGTAACTGGAACAAAAAAGACAAAATAAATTAGAAATAACAAGTTCAACATCAAATTTTCATTATGTCAATAAAAATGTATGAATATTAATTGTATTTGTAAATTACATCATGTTTCAAATTTTAAAATGAATCATTGTAATGAATATTTTTTTTTTGTTTGTTTGCTTTTAGTGATACATTTTTATTTTTGTTGATACCATCAGGGGATTTTGGAAAAATATATGTGTTTGTACTTGTATGAAGGCAAAAAAATAAATAAATTAATAAAATCAGTCTGCTTGTAGCTGGGCAAACGAGTCAGACAGGAAGAAAAAAGCAAAGGACAAGTTGAAGCAAGAGCACAAGAGAAAAGACAGTTGCAGTCAAGTCTTGCGGAGTCTCTCCCGTGGATCTAAACATTTTCAGAATACTGTTTTTATAGCATGGACGGTAAGCTTACATCTTCCTGCTGGCTTTTTAAATATTTTACAACATACTGTACTTTAACCTGAAAAACTAAACCCATGCAGCACCGCTATGCTATTGGTAATTACTCTTTGTTACCATTATTTAGTTTTATTTCATTGTGATAAAGTGAGCTCAGATACAAGTCACATAAAAACAAATTTTCAAACAACCAAAATGTGTGAAGTACAATTGCTTCTCTTTATGAGATCTAGTTTTAACTAAAAACAGTCACAATTATTACTATACTAAGTGATTTATGTTTATTTATAGTGATTTTTACACGCTGTATCATATTTTTACAGCACACTGACCTCCAAATAAGTCAAAAAGCAAAAGTCAGATGTACTGCTTCACTGATAGAAACCATTATTCTTTTTTAGTCCCACATACAAGGAGGATTATCCTGCTGGGAAAAACCGGAGCTGGAAAGAGCAGCTTGGCAAACACCATATTTGGAGAGGATGTGTTTACAATCAATCATACTATAAAAACTGAAATGACAGAATCTAAAGCTAAGACCAAATGTATAAATGGAAATAACATCACTGTAATAGACACGCCTGGTTTCTTTGACCCAGGCAGGCCCGAGAAAGACATGAAACATGAGATACTGATGTGTATGACAGAGTGTGCTCCTGGTCCTCATGTCCTCCTCATTGTGCTTAAAGTGGAGAAATACACAGAGCACGAGCAGGCTGTCATTGCACAAATGTGCAAACATTTCTCAGACGATGCGTTAACATATGCTGCAGTTGTCTTCACACATGGTGACCAGCTCCCTGAAGTCATGACGATTGAGAAATATGTTGAGCAAAGTGAAGGGTTGAGGGATCTGGTGAAGAAATGTGGTGGCCGGTGCCACGTCATTGATAATAAATACTGGAAGAATAACCGTGAGGATGAGTACAGGAGCAACAGGTTCCAGTTAGCAGAGCTGCTCAACACCGTAAACAAGATAGTGAAGGACAAAAATGGAGGCTACTACACCAACGAAATGCTGCAAGCACTGGAGAAAGAAATACAGAGAGAAGAGGAACACATCAGACAGTCTTCATTTAACATGAGACATGAAGAGATTAGACAACAGGCTAAAATCAATGTCTTCAAGCAGCAGGTGGACGATTCACAACAGACCTGGGTTAAAGGATTTTTGTGTTTGGCTGTCATAGTGGGACTGGTTGCCACTGTTACATCTTGGTTGTGGCAAAAACACCGCTATGTGACTAAAAATCTTTAGTACCACAACTAACTGGACTGGTAGAAGAAAAAAGACATTTATTGAGCTGTCATGGACAAACCTTTGTATGGAAATGAATTCTTTCTACTGTTTTTTGTATACTTTGTATTCTTCTGCTCTATATGATTTTCTGGTCAATAAACTAGAAAAACACACAAGTTGTGCATTTTGTTATTACAATGGTCAATAATTTACAGATGGTTCAATATACAGTATATTATGTTTCTTTACTAAAGACTTAAGTTATGTAGCATTTTAAAATGTATATATTTAAAAAAAAATTTCAATTGATACTTAATGAAACCCAAGGCACAGTGAAAGTGGGGAATGTACTCGGAGACAACTTAAAGCATTAATGCTTTCTCTTCCTCTATTGGGTGTGTTAAAAACATACACTCCCTCAAAGATCTTATTGTTTCCAGTGTGTTTACTTGTGTGTCTGACAGCATATAGCTGAGTGTGGATGTTGCCAATAAAAACAAACTCTCCACCCTAAAAAGGTATGAAGAGGTGCAGCCTTTCTCAAGATGAATCTAAAAGGATTCATGAGGACTTTCAGTTAAACTTGCCTAACTGGAAACAGTCGTGCATTTATTGTCACCTGTCTTAACTTCTGTAATTATCATACAGATACAAAACTGGAAATTACAGCCATTTTAAATTACATTCAAAAATACATATTACATTTTTAAACACAGAACGCATATTTATATATGCTGGCATATTTTGTGAGGATTTGTAGACAACATTTTTTGACTTTACAGATGCCTGCATCAGCCACACAGATATGATAATCTGTTGTACATTGTTCGTGCTAAGTCGACCAACTAGTCAAACTGGTAGAAATTGAAAGTACAATTCAGAGCAAGACAACTGAAGGAAAAACACGGCAAAAACTTTTCGAACTACGTTCTTGACATGGATGGTGAGTACAGCTTGATTTATATTGGTGTCAGGTATATAAATACAGAACTTTAAAGAAATGTAGTATGTAAAGGTAAAATGTAAAGGTATGTAGTTATACGTTTTGTTTTCCTCAGGATAGAATAACTTTGGTAACTGCTGTGGTTGTTGATCTGATGCCATCACTATGTTGAAATACAAGCTGATTTGTTCAGAGCCATTTCTGGCTGCTATGCATGTTTATTTTGGGGGCCCCTGTTTTGCTCACTTACAAATAATGATAATAATTACAATAACATATTTTCATACATGTTACAACAAAATATGGCTTCGGTCTTTGACCCATCTCCCCTTGCTGTGGGCAGCCACAGGGTGCACACTGTTAAAACTTCTTTTTATTATTATTAGAATTGTGACTTTTTAAATGTAAAATAAGCCACATAGGAATGGTCGCAGAAATTGGCAAGTCTGGTCTTGAACCCAGCATGCAGCATGATGCAAAAGCATTTCCATAATAAGTATAGTAGTAAAATAATAGTATAGCATAGTATAGCTTTCAAAGACTGTGTGTGTTACTAAACATGTCTGTTATTAAGCAAATCAAAGCTGTTTCTGCAATGATAAAAACATGTCCTGACAGCTTATCGAAGTTTCTCTCATCAGTACAGAGCAAAACAAATCTGAGAGTTATTTGAATATAATGTAATTCTGGGCATCTTGGGGGCCCCCTAGTGGACGGGTTAGGGTTATGCACACTCTGCATATTGCAGACTACTCTGGTTATTAAGCAAACACCTGTAATTTATATTGACATAATCCTCAGCTGTATTGTTGTTAATTCTGATTTGCAGTATACATAGACTAATTGATGGGGAAAGAAAACAATGACCTGTAGCTGAACATCTAACATCTAAAAATGAACATTTGTGTTAGTTGCAAAGATTTTATAAAACTCAAATTAACAAAAGTGTCTGCTGTAATTGTTTTCTAGAGCTAACTTCAAGGAGGATTGTTCTGTTAGGGAAAACTGGAACAGGGAAAAGCAGCCTTGCCAACACCATATTTGGGGAGAAGGTGTTTAAGATAAGCCATCTTCCCATCTCAGAAACAAGTGTGTCTTGTGCTGAAACCAAACATGTCCACGGAAAAAGCATCACACTGATTGACACCTACAGTTTTTTTGACACGTGTGGGACTGAGACTTTACTGAAGACTGAGATAATGCGGTGTGTCACAGAGTGCGCTCCCGGGCCTCATGTGTTTCTCATTGTGCTTAAAGTGGAGAAATTCACAGTGCAGGAACAGGATGTCATCGAACAAATATGCCAGTATTTCTCTGAAGATGCTCTGAAACATGCTGCAGTTATCTTCACTCACGGTGACCAGCTCCCCGACAAGATGAAAATTGAGGAGTTTGTCAGGCAGAACAAGGCGCTGACTGATCTGGTGAAGAAATGTGGAGGCCGCTGCCATGTTGTAGATAATAAATACTGGAGAGACAATGGAGGGGACAACTACAGGAACAATGACCTCCAACTAACAAACATACTCAGGACCATAGAAAAGATCGTTAAAGTAAACAAGGGAAACTATTACACCAATGACATGCTGAAAGCAGTGAAGAGAGAAATCCAGAGCGAGGAAGAGAACATTGCACAATCATCAGGAACCATGTCACGGGAACAGATCAGAAATGAAGCTAAAAAAAGTGTATTTGACACATTAGTGATCAAAGTAGCAGGCGTTACAGCAGGTGTGTTGTTAAAAGCGTTTCTTGGCGTGGCAGAGCTGCTGTTCAGCACTTTACTAGCACAAACTCCAACATCAGCAGAAGCAGTTAAAGCTGCTGCTCAAAGCTTGGCAGTAGAGGGTTTGCGTATAGGATATAATGCGGCCGAAGGAGCAGAAACACCAACAGAAGCCATGCAGAAGGCAGCGGAAGAAGTCTGGAATCAGTCATCATTAAGTTCAGGATCAAGGGTTCGACCAAAGCAAAAGCAACTAGAGAAATGATTAAAGGTGGGAGCAGGAGATCAGATTTAAACCAACCACGGAACTACTTGTTTTAAGGGGTGGTAGGATGTGTAAAGATTTAGTGAACTGTAATTGCTTCTTCATAATTCCAGTCAGTAGTATAAATGAGTCCATAGTCCATAGTGACCCTGTCAACCACAAAATAATGTTAATGTCATGGCTGATATGTAATGTGATGGTTAAATGGTATCATCTGTATGTTTGATTTGGAAATATGCACCTTGATCTGAGTTTGCTGTTTCATTCTTCATGTCTCGTGCAAGAATAACAATAAAGAATCTTTGAATCCCTGAATATACTGAGCAAAGTATTTAGGAGTGCACCTCAGGACCAGGTACGCTGGTGTAAATCAGGGGTGATGGGGTGGAGAAGGGTTGTGCAAGCATAGATTTGTAGAAAAGTAGAACGACAGAAGCAATTAGATATTTAAATAATTAACTTTTTGAGGTGACTGTAGGCAAAGAAGAAACAAACAACAGATAAGTAAAGTAACATTTTAGTTAGTGCCTACAGTATACACATACAAATGGGGCTCAGCTAATTCTCCTGATAATAAAATTAAAAGTAATAGAAAGATAGCCCTGTTTGACTGTGAGAGAAGAACTCTCTCCAGAGCATGTACAGTCATTGTACAGGATTAAATTTGTTCTGTCCTGAACCTTCGCATGATTATGAAATGTTTTTTATAAACGATACACTGTTTTAATTCAAGATTCAAAACACTTTATTAAACCCAGAGCGAAATTGTTTTGCCTAGATACATTCACTCTCATTTCAGAAGGATTAGAAGACCCACAACAATAAATAGCACCAACAAATATATAAAATCAAAAAACAAAAACATGATAACATGGACCTCTAGAGTTGTAGTTCTCTCCTCTCCCCTTTACAGAGGGAGGCAGGGGAGGAACTGAAGAGTCTGATGGCTTGACTATAAAACGGTCTGTTTCCCCTCCGTGTGTGCGTTTTCCTGCCTAAAACCTGACTTTAACTATAATCCCGCTGCATGAAATTCTAATTGTAAACGTAAAAATACGACATAAAAACATGAAATCAATTAAATTAAATCCATAAAGGTTCATGTTTTCCAGCGACAGGCCCGACAGGTGTGTTCACCTGCAGGCCGTGCTCGGGCTGGTGATCTGTCGCTGCGCGCTCCGCGCGGACCACGGTCACCAACATGGCTGAGGAGCTGCTGCTGCGGCAGGAGACGCGCGGCCTGGAGCTGGACGCGAGACTGCTGAGTTGTTCGGTGTGTCTGGAGCTGCTGAAGGAGCCGGTCACCATCCAGTGCGGACACACTTACTGCAAAAGTTGTATTGAAAGTTGCTGGGACCAAGAAACGAAGAAGGGAAAGTACAGCTGCCCGCAGTGCAGGGATTGCTTCACTTCCAGGCCTGTTCTCCGGAGGAACAACGTGCTGGCTGAGGTGATGAGGCGTTTACGGATCAGAAGAAAAGGGTGTTAGGAACGCAAGATGGTTTGAGCCAAACTATGTCCGATATCAGACTATTTTATTTGTAGATCTCTTTTTAAGAACCGCAAATAATTTTGTTAACAGCGATCCACATACAGTTTGTTACAATATGTTTAAAATGACAATGAAAACCTGGAGTCTAATTTATTCATCATGACTGATCCTTTATGTATTTTCTGTTTATTGTTGTCTTCAAATGCTAAATGGTCAATGGCTGAAATTGGTCATGAATCTCACTTAAAAAAACCTAAAAAGCTACTATTAGCCAAACATAATCGACGTTGATGAATATGTGCAGAGTACTCTCCAGTCTGTCATTTGCTTTAATCTACAGTATCACTCAGCACCATCTGTTTTGCCGTACTCAGGTTGTAAAGAAGCTGCAGCAGAGCACCGAGCAGGCGTCTACCTCGGCTGCTCCGACCTGTGCCGGCCCGACAGACGTTGCCTGTGATTTCTGCTGCGGGTTCCTGGCTAACAAAGCCACACTGTCCTGCCTGACTTGTTTGGCGTCTTACTGTCCGTCTCACGTCAAGCCTCACTACACTGTTCCTGTGTTGTACGCTCACCAGCTGGTCTCCGCTACAGTGCCGCTGCAGAAGAAGATGTGCACTAAGCACAACAAGCTGATGGAGATCTACTGTTGCTCAGACATGACCTGTATCTGCTATCTGTGCACAATAGATGAGCACCGAGGCCACCGTACAGTGTCGGCTGCAGCACAGAGGGCTCAGGATCAGGTAGAGGAGGAAGATCGCCACATTACTACTGTGAAACTCAAGAGTCTGAAACTGATCTAGTTGTACTTTTTTTTCAGAAACATCTGGATTTTCTCTTGTTTCACAATAAGATTAGTTTACGTGAGAGAGAAACGGAGCTGAATGAGCTGGTCCAAGCGCTGAAGGATTTCAAGGTGTGGAAATCGGACTGCTGTTTCATAATCATGTGTGCACCAGGTTTAAAAAATAGTTAGATCAGGGTTGTTATTAGAAATGTGGCTGATGCTAATATCCCTTAAGAGTGGGTGTTTCCATGTAAATGCTGAGGCTACATTTACTGTTAGTACTATCCACTGTGCTTTTTTACTTTCTGCATTAATAACCACCACAGATTCAGTTTGTTCTGACATCAGTGAAGCTCTTTATACATCTCCTTACAGAGGATCACTATAATGGACCAGTGTCTATGGATAATATCATTATGACTGTCAAGAAATCATCACATTAAAGTTCTTCGTGTCTTCATTCGTATGAACAGAGTGGAACCCAAACCGCAGTGAAGACCTTTGATACGATTGTTGATGAGGTCATCTCTTGCATAAAGAAAAAAAGCTCCATGTTGGAGAGGATGATCGAGGCTCAGGAGCGAACTGCAGTGGCTCAGGCTGAAGAGTTGCAGCTCAAGCTGGAAAGCGAGGTCATCAACCTGAAGAGGCGAGCAGCAGACCTCCAGCTGCTTTCTCACATGGACGACCACATCCATTTCATTCAGGTACCTACCAGATGCTTTTCAGTTTTCTCTCTCGCGCTCTGTTTGAGTGTGTAAGACATGGTGAATATCACCGATTAAACGTGTTAGCCTATCTAAAATTAAAGCTACAGTATGTGATTTGTTTTCAAATATGGACCAAAACCATGAAGTCAGACTTGGCGAGCAGAACTGCCTGCGGTGAAGAAGAAGAATCCACTTTATTGCCATTGAATACATTTCTGCATATTACAATTAAAATTTTCTCTGCATTTGACCCATCCCCCCTTGGAGGGAGCAGTGAGCAGCCACAGGCAGCGCTCGGGGAGCTAGGGTTAGGTGTCTCGCTCAGGGACGCACCTGGTATGGAGGATGGGCAAGGTGTCGTAGCTGGGAATCGATCCTGCTATTCTCTGCATTCCAGCCCTCTGTGTTACCCGCTAGCTACCAAGCCTGCATAAACTGTCCTTAAAGAACAGGCTCTTGTCTCTGATGTATTCTTCCAGACGTACCAGTCACTCTCCACCTCCTGTGAATCGCCAGACTTGCCACATGGTGCAGTTGTTCGCCCACAACGCTCCATCAAAACTGTGATTGACTCCATGTCTGAGCTGAGAGAAAAGGTCGAGCGTCTGATCAAGGACGAGTGTCCCAGGATCGCTGCCACACGTGAGAGAAATGTGAAAGAATATATATTACTTTTATTATACAGGTCTATTGGTATTCAGTTAGTTTTGTTTCATTAGTGTCCACTGTAGATGTTATTCTGCCGCCTGTGCCAAAGACCAGAGATGAGTTTTTACGCTGTGAGTAAAAATTTTCTCTCTCTTATCTTGAAATTTCACAAGATACAAATGAATTAATAATGATCTGAATGACACCTTCTTTGCTCTTCATCAGATTCATGCCCTCTAACCCTGGATAAGAACTCAGTCTACAGATATTTGTCCCTTTCAGAAGAAGACAGGCGGGTGTGTTGTGAAATGCGTTACCAATATTATCCTGCTCATCCCGACAGGTTCATCGATGTAGAGCAGGTGCTGTGTAAAGAGGGTTTGTCACAGCGGTGTTACTGGGAGGTCACTTCAAATGGTCCCAGTTGGTCAGTGGCAGTGTCGTACAGAGACATTAGCAGGACTTCTGATGAGTCAGAGTTTGGAAAGAACCACCAGTCATGGAGTTTAGCGTGCTCCTCCAGTGGTTATACCTTCCAACACAACAGAGCAAGCAGAACAGTGTCAGGCCCTCTGTCCAAGAGCATCGGCGTATACCTGGATTACAGAGGAGGAGATCTGTCCTTTTATAGCCTCTCTGACAAGATGACCCTGCTCCACAAAGAACACACCTGGTTCACCCAGCCTCTCTATCCTGGCTTTAAGCTGAAGGCTGCTCGCTCTTGGGGGAGCAATGGCTATTACGCAGAAGTGGTGAAGTTGTGGTGAGAAGAAGCGTTGGTCCTCGTGTGCCACTGTTGATCCTGTTGTAACTGGGAATCTTACGATAGATGGTAAAATGACCGCTGAATCCTGCCTAACCCTAAGGACCGTCGACTCTGTTCAATCACATTCAGTGCTGCCAAACTGGGGTTTGGATGTCTTGGCCTTCAGTATTTACGGCTGATTTACTGCACTGCAGCATGTGACTGTTGATTAACAATTTCAGTTTTGATCTTTTATATTTATCGGCTTTTCAGGAAAAATGTGACGCTGTCAGGAAATCAGTCACTTGAAGCCATAGAGTATTAGCCATGGCGACGTATCAGTTGTTGTAATTTCAGTTCAGAGTCTTTTGTCATGCTGCCACTCTTTTGTGGCTCTTCTTTGTATGGACACACCTTTGTGGAGTCTATCTACTGTATATATGCAAAAGAGTATGTTTTTGTTCAACTTGAAATAAAAGAAATTAATAAAAATGTAAATGCAGCATGTCAGCATTGTCTGACGTTATTGTCTGTTGCCAGAACATTTGTAGTCTCAACAGTTAGTGTATTGCACAAGAAATTTTATTTTAACATCTACGAAAACATCCCTGGGGAAATCGAAAAGACAAAACAAGAACAGACGTCTCATTCTGCATCCACAGAACTTCAATCTCAGCTTTTCACTGTTAATCTCAATTAAATGTTATCAATAATACATCCTCCAGAAACTGCCCGCATTCCCTGTTACAAAGAGCCAGTCAGGCATTATCGTGCATTAGGAGAAATCCAGGAGCCACTGCACCAGCAAAGGGTCTAACAATTGGTCAAAGGATTTTATCTTATGTACCTAACAACAGTTATGGTCCCGCCTTCTACCCAGTACAGGTCTGTGCATCTCTCCATGGATATGCCTCCCCAGAACAACACTGATCCACCACCAAACTGATCATGCTGAACAACAGCCTAATATTCACTGCAGCTTTTTCAGACACTTTCACATCTGTCACATGAATTCAAAGTAAACCTGCTCTCATCTTTTTACTGGACCTGCCAATTCTGGTGTTCTCCAGTTGATCTGCATGGTGCTGGGCAGGGAGCACAGGGCCTACTAGAGGTTGTCAGGCGCTCAGGCCACCCTCATGAACGGTTTGGTCAGAGACATTCACATCGGGTGTTTTTCTATGCTACATATCTGTCAGTACCTTTAAAGGCTCCCAGTGTATTTGAATGGTATTATTAGGATAATAATAATAACTATTATAATAATACAACCATATAATGGAATATATTAGAATATATAATATATGTTTTAATATAAAATAATAATTAATATTATTGTTAGTAAAAGTAATTGTACTGGAGGTCCTTGTCTATTTTACAGTAATATGATATCACTGAAAACATGCGACACTACATGAGTTACCTCCCTTTGGACGTGGGGAAAGTGAAACGATCCAGTTCCTTGCTGGACTTCGGATAATGCTGAGAATTATCAATTTACCATTTTCTTTGAGTGTCATAATCTGCTTGAAGAACAGAAGAAAAAAAAACAACTTATTTTTGCATTCGGCGCAAATCAAGCGGAGGAGAATGTGGACCACTGAGACGTGTGAATGATAAAGTCTACTGTCAGGTTTATCCACCTAAAACACTTATTAAATGCACAAAGAAGAGAGAGAGACAAAGATGAGTTTTCTTGTACA
>JAUMTR010000010.1:7756865-7769586 GCA_032270685.1 Microctenopoma stevenorrisi
GTTTAGTAAGGAGACAGCTCTAGGAAAGAAGCTGTTCCTAAGTCTGCTGGTTCTTGTCCGGGGTAACCTGAAGCGTCGGCCCAAAGGCAGGAGAGAGAACAGTCCGTGGGCAGGGTATCTCATGTATCTGGTAACACATTACTTCTTGGTTCCTCTTGGTCTTTTTTCTTGTATCTTTAGTAAGATGGTAGGAAACTACAAACAAACTTTCTAAGGAAAAGTGGTTAATGGAATATATTCCATGCAGTTGTCTGTGAAGTTATTAGCATTTAACAAATATTAGTATAGGAGCAAAACTGATGAAAGTCAAAATACAGAATACTTTTTCGCACCACTAAATCAGTGGAGTGACAAGAGGAAGCAGTAGATATCTGTGAAGGTTCTCAATCATCTAGGCCATGGTTATCTCCTAAAGGTTATATCCAAAGCAACTGGACTTGCTTTCTGAAGTCTGAGGAGAACAGGAAACACTGATAAGTTTTCTCTCTAGATTGTTGCAGGTATTGGGACATTCATGTAGGGATGTAGGCATCATGATGTAGTTCATATTCTTCACCACTTGATGGTGCCGTCTTGAGAAAGCCCTCTGGGATGGAAGGGTAAAACGTCGTTAAGAAACCAAACAACTTTAAGCTTCGGATAAAAACGTTTTTGAAGGCAGAAGAGGTATTGAAAATGTAATTTATTAAAAAGCCTGTAATTAAGAGCAGAAAGCCCCATATTTAAACCCCTATGTTAACTAATGACAGTGTTTCTGTCTAAGATCAGCAAAGAGTCCTTTAGAAATCTAAGTATGTTGTGGAGCTCGCAGAAGGTTCTCTGGTGGTCATTGTTCGAGATGACGTGCATCAGAGCTCTACCTCCACCTCCTCTACCATGATAGGCACCTCTCCAAGCCAGGCATTTACAGCTTCTGCACAGGTTAATATAAAAATACTTTTTTCAGTCAGTGTTCTGTAAGAAAACTTGCCTTTTATTAATTTTAACTCCTTATTTGATGTATATTTAACCATTAATGATGTTTATTGCATTATAAACAACGTACAATAATGTGTATGACCAGAAAGAAACTTAACTGTTATGTTTTTTATGTACCAGATTTGTCCACAGTCTGTTTCTGCAACTGGTGAAGAATATGAACCACATCATGATGCCTACATCTTCCGTTACCTAAATGAATGTCCCAAGGCCTGGAACAATCTACAGAGAGAACTCCCCAGTGTTTCCTGTTCTGCTCAGATTTACCCAGAGGAAGGGAGGGTGTTGGTTAGAAACTTAGCTGATGCTTCAGATGAAAATAAACATTGGAAAATTGAAATAAATAAAATCTTCAATGGCTACCTGTGCCACTGTGAAGTGGACCCTAATAAAGTCAAAGCTTTGCTTTAGTCCTGCAGCTCTGATCAGACCACAGATGAGGTGAAGGTGTACAGTGAAGATGGGACGGCCGTTGTTGTTGGTAAACGTTCTCTGGTGAATATCAGGTTGAGGGATTTAGAGCGTTTACCTGTTAAACGTAAAGAGTCTTAATTCCTCTGAAATTAAATCTAAATTAAGAATTAAAAGACAAGAGGTAGACATTTGCATTGTTTATGAAGCACAAAGGTCATGTAATGGTGTCATGACAACAAAACCTTTTTTAAACTAAATATAATGTATGAAAACTGGTTCACGCTGCTAACCTCACATATTATGTATTTTTCACAACCTCTTGTCCTAAACTTGTACTGCCACCACTTCAGATAATTCAGATTGAAAACAATTGGTTAAATTGACACAGCAGATATCATAACTTTTTATTCAGGTTATGACTCAACCCATGATTCATATAATAACTAAGCATAATTTCTACTACTACTACATTAGATCATATAAATAAATAGCTAAATGTGCACACAGGACAAGACAACAGAAAACATAACATTTTGAGAGCATCTGTTCAGGACACAAAGAGTAAATGTACAGTGTTAGAGTACAGTGCCAGTAAAACATGTGGCTGTGGCTGCAGATTCTACTCCACAACAGGAGCTTTTCCAGTTTTCTACACAGCAGAACGAACACATGACCCAAGGGATCTAATAATAAATGTTATGCTCATGAAGTTCACAGTTCAAAAAAACAAACCAACAACCAGAGCTAAACTGCATCTGCCATATCGGCAGGCTTATAGCTAATTTACAAGTGCGGCAGCGAATTACACATAACTAAAGGCAGAAAAGTAGTGTTATTAAAAAGAGAAAAGCAGAGAAATGTTCCACTGGGAAGCCCTAAATACCAAGATGAGTAAACAAGCAAGAATGCCTGCAAGGTTTGGCACAAGATGCCATGACTGTGAGGCTAATAATAGCTACATTAATCTTCCAGTAAGTTTTCTCTTTTAGGGACAGAAGCCAAACAAGAGCTATCAAGATCTGACCTTTCTACTAAAATTACAAGTTTGTTTTAGCTGTGAGATTTTTCCTCTCGTGGTTCTAGTTGAAAATGAATAAATATAATACTTGGTCTTTCATTGCAGTAACAGAGTGGAAAACAAAGTTAGTAAATTCTCTGAAATCAATACAAGAATGAAGGAAGTTGCCTTTATGTCATGCATCCATAAACATCTATTCTGGAATTTAATTATGACTGACTTCTTTTATAACATAATGTCATTATTTACACTGGGCACCACCTTCTTTTTGTTCTTATTGACTTTAAGTTTTTTTTAATTTGTGTTGGTGTGGCCAATTTCTGTAAAGCAACACTAATTAGTATGATTCTCCTACATGTTGTTTATCTCATATTATATGGGATTAGTTGTTCTTTCAGTGTTCAGTGCCCTTTCAGTTCATGTTTTAGTTTTGTAGTTTTTAAGTTTTATTTATTTTAATATTTGCTCTTATATTTAGTTTCTTGTTTCCCTTTCATTTATTGACATAACAATACAATTACAGGAAGCAGAACATGGTTCCTCCCTTTAGTCTCCGTAGTGACAGGCTGTTGACCAACACTAGGGGCACAGCTCTGCTGGTTGACTGGATTCTGTCTGATCACACGATGCAGCCAGCGAACTGCACACGTGTAATCGCATGTTCCCGCTGTTAATGTTTCCACAGGAGGACGATGGATGATATTTACCAGCACCCCGTTTTCTTTGAGTGCCACAACCTGCACGAAGAGCAAATCAGGAAAGTGGAGAATTATTTTCTTATTCGACGCAAGTCAGGCGGCGGTGATCACGGGCCACTGAGGAGAGTAACAGACGACGTCTACTGTATAGAGTTCAAAAGTCAGCGAGGTAGGTGCACTCGTCATGTAGTTGGTTATTTTCTAGGCTACTGTGAACAGTCTTTCTATTATTCTTAGATGTATTATCATCTCGTTCGAAAAACATTTTTCAGATCTTTAAGAGAAAGAACACTGTTTTGTGTAAACATCATCATCGACTATGTCCTGCGGGGATAAACTGGATCCAATCGGTAACTTTCAGTTTCCCAGGAAAGCGAAAGTGTTGTCAGTGTTAGATCCCAATACCCGGGAGTAGATACCGAAAAAATGTAGTCAGTAGTTTTCCTACAGATGTTAGTTTCCATTTACGATAATCTGAATCAAACACCAGATCATTTATTATGTTATGTTTATTACGTTGTGTAATCTAATCCCAAAGCATCCCCAACCCCTCACTCAGTCTCCTCCCTAAGCTTGGGAACTAATGCTCCCTGAATAGCGTTATATTATATAGAATATCTATATCTATATCTATAGATATAGATTAGATATAGATATAGATAAAATAAAACGAAAGAAAAATCTATTGTTAAATATTATCAAGAAAAAAGACTGATTTATGGCAAAAAACTGTGTTTATATAAAATACACAATAACTAACATCTCCTTCTCTGTCTAATGTAGATCAACAGAGAGTCCTGCAGAAACTGAAACATGAGCTTGAAGGTGGTTCCCTCAATTTCACTGTCCAAAGTACTTTTGAACCTTCAAACCCATCTACCATCACAGCCTCTGCTTCCAACAAGGGATTTACAGAGGTTAGTACAGAATTCCTGTGATTTAGTTAGGAAGGTTTTATATTTTAGAAAAAAACGCCACATAAAGGCCACACTGCCAACAAATTTACAATTTATAAAAATAATTTACTTCAGAAACACATACACACATTCAGAGATTAATGCATTCAATTACAATACATATCCGTATGCAAATGGTAACACATAACAGATGTAGAAGTAAAGTACGCGTTTAAACGTGCACCAGTGTTTTACACATCACCAGATAATTTAATAGATTATGAACTAGGATAGCATTTGCTACGCTTTCTCACTATGAAAACCTTTAATAGTTCTCATAATAAAAAGTTGACAAACGTTAATTCATTTAAATATGACTGCATGGACTTCTAACCAACCAACAACATATTTTGAATACTTTTATTGGCTTATTAAAATTTAGGAGTCGACCAGAATAAATACAGCTATGCAACAAGAATCAACTAAATTGATTTTTGTTGCTTCATGTTGCTTTCTGACGTCTTTATATATATAAATTGGATATAGTAAATGATTGTGATCAAAATAATGTATGCCTTGTTTGAACAATTCAGTTATTAGTGTGCAAAAGAAATAACTGACCTATTAACTGTAATAATTATCTGAATGTCTTCTTAACACAGAGTCCAAAGTGTGTTCCTACGTCAAGTACCGCAGCAAGTGATGAAGAATATGAATTACGATGTGATACCTACCTCATTCGTTTCCTAAGCGAATGTCCCACGGCCTGGAACGACCTACAGAGTGAACTCACCACCGTGGCTTGTACTGCTCAGATTCGCCCAGAGGAAGGGACGCTTGTAGTCAGGAGTTTAGCTCAACCAGATGCAATAAATGAGGGTACACATTGGAAATCAAAGGTAGAAAATGTCTTTGATGGCTACCTCTGCCACTATGAAAAGGACAAGCACAAAGTCAAACTTTTGGTTGAATCTTGCTCTGATCAGACCTCAAGTGAGGTGATGGTGTACAGTGAGGGAGAGATGGCTGTTGTTGTTGGTAGTCGTTCTCAGGTGAACACCAGGTTGATGGGCATAGAGGACTCAACTGTTAAACATAAAGGGTCACAATTAGATAAGAAGCAAACTAGAATTCATCAGCTAGGTGTGGCCAAACTCCGCCTTCTCTGGAAAGACTTTAATCAAAGTATGGGAATGGATTTTCCTGGATTGAAAGTCTCTAAGAATGATGCAGGTGTCCTAGTTTTGGAAGGTTTTATGAAGGAGATTCTTGGGGCCTTAGACTACATCTCTATTAAGGATAATTCAGTTTTAGAAAGGGCAGTTTCTCAAATGAGCCCACATTTTTTCATCTTCCTGAAAAAGGCTTATGAATGTCCAGGTGTGCTGGCTGATGTTTTAGGCTTTGGCGGTGAGGTGGAAATAGAGTTCAGAGACCCAGAGTTGTGTTTCTTCTCCCTCTCTACTGATAAACTGGATAATGCAGAAAAGGCTCTGCAGGATGAGTTCAAGGAAGTTAAAATAGACATTCAGGACTGCTCTGCTGTGTTGGATGAACTTAAAGAAAAGATTATGTCCAAGACAAATGAGTTGAATCAAAAGCAATTTAGGGCTCAGGTTGTGTTTATCTCAGACATCACAGTGTTATTACTGGGCCATAAAAAAGAAGTTGACGAGCTGAGTGAAACTGTTGCGCAGTTTGTTTTGGATGAGTCTCACGTGCAAAGGACAGTCCATCTCCCTTTCCCAGTGTTAGCACAAGAGTTACCAGAATTTCTCCAGCTTCATGGTTTTGACTATTCAGGGGTTACCTTTCACCCTTTAACCTCATCCTCTGAGTCCATGGTGGTGCTAGAAGGTCCATCCAGTAAAGTGACTGAGGTCGAGAACAAGCTGGGTCCATTTCTAGACTTACTTTTTCAAGATAGAATCAGTACTGGCGCTTTTGGTCTCACAAGTCTCACAAGTGAAGGAAACACAGTAGTTTCTAGCTACAGCCTTGGTGATGGTCTCCAGGTTCTGGTGTGTCAGGGAGACATTACCAAACAGGATGCTGATGTCCTGGTCAATGCTGCCAATGAGGATCTGGACCACTGTGGGGGTGTTGCTGCTGCACTCAGGAAAGCAGGTGGTCCAGATGTACAAAAGGAGAGCAGAGCTTTAGTAAAGCAGAATGGAAAGATTCGTACAGGTGATGTGGTGGTGACCACAGGGGGGAACCTAAAATGCAAGAAACTGCTGCATGCTGTTGGTCCCATAGCTGGAAAAGCAGATGGCAGAGAAAGCATCATACTGGAGAAAACAGTCGTGTCTGCTTTGAATTTAGCAGAAAAGATGAAGTTCAAGTCTATAGCCATGCCCTGCATCAGCTCAGGTTCATTTGGTGTTCCTGTCACTGTGTGTTCTGAAGCTATAGTGACTGCTGTAAAAGAGTTTGGTAGTCACGGAGGGCGAAGTCTGAGTAAAATCATCTTAATTGATAATAGAGTAAAGGTGGTAAAGATCATGCAGAAAGCATGTGAGAGACTTCTCCAAGGGAGTAAAATCAGAAACCGTACACCAAGTGATTTGGAGATCCAGATGCATGCTGCTGCCGAAGACACAGAACCAAGAACCACTGCTGGAGCTCCTGAAAATTCTGTCTTTGTAGAGGTCACTGAGGGAACTATTGAAACCCAGCAGGTTAGAAACCTTTTTTAAGATCTTCAGAAACTGACAGTTAAAATGCTTACATTTACAACACAGGATTATAGTGCTAAGATTAACAATACTATTACTATAAAGTTTAAATGCAGTTTGAGATCATATAATTGCAGGAAATGTTTTTGTTGTGGCAAGCCCTCTAATCTGACTCTGAGCTTTAGAGAGAATTTAAATTATCTCATTTTGTTTTAGTTTTAGATTTTGTTTAGCTTGTTTTACTTGTTAGGCATTTGTCTTGCACAACATTCCATGCAGGAAAAAAGCACAACAGAATTTGCAGTTAGCTTAAGGGTTAGGGGTAGGGTTAGGGTTATTTTTATTTTATATCTGCTGGATGTTTAAATAAGCAACTACACTAAACAAAAATATAAACGCAACACTTGTATTTTTGCTCTCAATTGTGCTGTTTGATCAAACTGCACATTTCAGGGTGGCCTGTTATTGTGGGCAGTCTAAGGCACACATGTACAATATTCCTGCTGTCTAATCAGCACCTTGACATGCCACACCTGTGAGGTGGGATGGATTATCTCAGCAAAGGAGAAGTGCTCACCAACACACATGTAGACAGATTTGAGAACAATATTTGAGAGTCATGGGCTTTGGTGTATGTAGTAAAAAAATCAGATGTTTGAGTTCAGCACATGAAAAATGGGAGCAAAGACAAAAGTGTTGCTTTTATATTTTTGTTCAGTGTTTGTTCTCAGTGATGCACTTAGAAGCAAAACAATTTCTTAAAGCCTCTCAAAATGTCTGCTGCTCTCGCTCTAGGTGGATGCTGTAGTATCTCCTATGGTTCATCATGATCCTCTCTCTACTCGTGTTGGAAACACTTTATACGAACTTGTTGGTTCACAGCTGACTGCAAGGTTTAGAAAACAGGCAGAAGAAGAAACCATGCCTGGGGACACGGTATTGGTGGATGGTTTGAATGAACTTCCATCTAATGCTGTGATCTTCCTCAACCTCATTCCGTGGGATGAAGACCCAGATGGAACATCTCTGCAGGTGAAAGAGTGGAGTGTTTCTTTCTTATGTCTATATGTCAGAACACTATCAGGAGCAGTTTCACAGTTTTCATCACCATATTACAGTATTCTTTGGATTAGCATTGAATCCCCACCTTTTACAGGTTCTGAGACTGGGCATCCAAAATATACTAAATTCTGCTGAGCAGAGAGGGTTCAGATCTGTTGCTCTCCCTCTACTTGGGACAGGCCAAGCCCTGCAATTTCCTGTCTTTGATGTGGCATGGGTCCTAATGGAGGAAATCCATGCATTTGAACTGAGTCGAGTCAGTAGAACACCGTTATTAGTCCGCATCACCGTCCACCCTGATGACAAAGAGTCTAGTGAGGTAATAGAAATGCATTGTATTGGAAACATTATTATTAATGTTATTATTATGTGTGGTGTTAATATAATACTGTCTGTTCATAGTGTAACACTCTGCCCTGCTTTGCTTTTTAACAATCCTTTCTATACAGTCGATTACCTGGATCAGGTTTGTGATCAAAGTGAATCTGGAAGATACTAGGTCAGATAATAGTGGTGTGCAAGAAGAAAAAGTCGGTTCATATCTTCCAGCTTCTGACTGACTAAACACAGACATCACTAGTGGGTAGGAAGGGGATTGTTAGAAAACAAGCTGGGCAGCAGCCCACTGAAAGACTGGATTTGCCAACAACTGCTCAAGGCCATAGGTTTGTAAATCTGTTACTCGAGGTCCACTGATCTAAACCTCCTTGTCTCTGTAGGTTCTCATGTTTTTCCAAGATGCTTTCAAACAACCAGACCACAGTGAGTCAAGATATTACATTTCAGTCTGTGGTTTCTATAATTCACCATACTGTTGAAAGATTTACTACACAATGTCGATGTTATCCGCCATATTAACTGTAATAACATTTCACAACATCTCTGTTAGATTTATTTGCTAGATATACCAGATACAATTAATAGATACATTAATAGATATTTTTGAGTCAAACTTACAGAAAATTAAAGAAAAATATGACTCTTAAAAAGAAAGTAACAACACAATATATAAATCTCTACTCACACTCAAAATTTTCTTCTCAAGGGTCAACTACAAAGAGAATTGTCCTGCTGGGAAAAACTGGAGCTGGGAAAAGCAACCTGGCTAACACCATATTTGGAGAGGATTTGTTCACCACAGACGATTCTGCCAATTCTGGAACAAAAGTCTGTCAAGCAGAAACCAGACTTGTTGGTAAAAGAAGCATCACTCTGATCGACACTCCTGGTTTATTTGATACAGGAAGATCTGAGGAGGAGGTGAAGCCTGAGATAATGAATTGTATCACAGAGTGCGCTCCTGGGCCCCATGCTTTTCTCATTGTGCTTAAAGTGGACAAATTCACAGAGCAGGAGCAGGATGTAGTCACTAAAATATGTGATAATTTCTCTGATGATGCTCTGAGATATGCTGTAATTGTCTTCACTCATGGCGACCAGCTCCCTGAAGGGATAACAATTGAGGAGTTTGTCAGGCAGAATAAGAATCTGAGGGATCTGGTGGAGAAGTGTGGCGGCAGGTGCCACGTCTTTGATAATAAATACTGGACGAACGGACAGCAGGATAACTACAGGAGCAACCGGTGCCAGGTGGAGGAGCTACTCAACACAATAGACAAGATGGTGATGCAAAACGAAGGAGGCTACTACACTAACACGTTGCTCCAAGTGGTGGAGGAAGAAATAAAGAAGGAAGAAGTGCACATAAGGCTGTCATCAGGAAACATGTCATGTGAAGAGATCAGAAAACAGGCCAAAACTACTGTGTCACACCGGTTTTTGATCCTAATGGCCGGAACTGCAACAGGAATGTTGTTGGGAGCTTTCTTTGGCCTTGTAGGAATTGCTAAATTAGCTCTTACAGCTGTAAAAAAACACACAGGAATAATACAATTTATAAAAAACACTCCCCCAGTAGGGAAGGCAGTTGCAGTAGCATCAGGAGGAGACGTAGTTGCAGCGGCTGGAGTGGGTTTAGGAGTGGCTGCAGCAGCTGCAGCTGCAACTGGAGGAGTGATGGGTGGCGTTATTGGACACAATGCTGCTGAGCGAGCAGAAACGGTACAGGAAGCCATGGACATGGCAGCTAAAGCTGTCATGGAAAAAGCAAAAGCTACACTACAGTTACAGTAACATAGGAATAAAACATAGGTACAGCATAAAAACACTAATAGCATGTTCCCAGTCCCAGCAGGCTACATGTCGAGTTGTCCTTTGACAAGACACCCATACCCTGAGCCTTGTCACTTCACCTGGGCAGCCTGTCCACAAAGAATTTCCCGAAGTTGATCAATAAATTATCAGTTATTATTTTTGGATGCCAAAATGCCAATATGTGCTCTGCAATGAGATGCTAACTTTATATTTCTTCTGGTTGGTGCTGGGCAGATAGTATACAGCAAGTTAATGGGAGCTCTTTCTCTAGTTTTGCCTGTGACTAAAAACTGTGCAGAAAAGAGCCTATGGACCATAAAACCAAAACAATGCAGCAATAAAGACTCTTCACAGACCCTGTGAGGGGCCTGCTGGTTGGGTAATAATTCTTTGTTCTCTCTAACTACGAGCAACAAGTTCCACCTTATATAATCATTTCATCTATTTTTAATAAAAAATGGGAGAAAACTTAGGATAAGATCTACAAGATAAACGCTGATTTTAAGAGTGCGCAAGGAAAAACTTTGTTATGAGCCACTTTTAAATGATTTGTATATTTTGTAGTGGTATGATTGGAATTAGTAATAACATTTATAAATCAATTATGTGTAAAACATGGTTATAGTGTGTAAGACATCATGCTCCAGACTTAAAGAGGACAGCTGGGGACAGACGATGTGTTTCATGTGATTTTTAAATTTCTAACTATAGCTGTTTAAATGTGCACTTTTTTCCATATTTATGTAAATCGAATATGTATTTGCTAAATATAAATTAGTTTGTCAACAATAAAAGCATTGATTGCGCAGTTTTCTTGTTTGTCCATTTTGTTATACTGTAAAATCTGCCAGCTCTCAACAGGGGACTTGAACCAGACCACACTTCGTTGTATCTTGTCACTCAAGCAAACAGAATTCTGTCGCTGGGGTTCCCAAACCTGGTTGTGAAGGCAAGTAATGAGGGCAGAGATAGTTGGAAAACAAACAAGGGAGTGGGCTTCGAGAAGAAAAAGCTGGGCGTACCTGTCACACCCTGTAAAATGACTCATGAGCTCCTGACGTGTAAAGTCTGTGCCTGCTACCTGCCATGTTGTCTCAGAGCACCAAAGGTTAACTCTGCAAAGCCAGGACAGCTGTCCTCAGTGCAGGTAGACCTTCGATCCTAGGCCTGTTCTACGGAGGAACAACATGCTGGCTGAGGTAAACGGTTTTATTATCTGCTCTTACTGAACTAATTATTTATAGATAAATACAATAACCTATTGTTTGTCTGAAAAATATACATACTTCCTGTTTATTTGTTGCCCCCAAATCAAAATCCTCATACATATTTTGTGTGTATAAAGACAAAAAGTAGTAATAATTTGAGTGGCACCTAATGCTAAACGACATATTTGTCATTTGTTACTGTAAAAAAAAATACAACTATAAAACCTAATATGTTCAAGCGATTGTATATACTAAATGAGACATTTATGAATTATACTATGATTCGTCCAAAATCTCAATATTTATGGGTAAATGACCATGTCACTTTACTCTTATACTTAGGTTGTGGAGAAGCTGAAAAAGACAAGAACCCAGCCGGCTTCTTCCCGTGGTGCTCAGTCCTGTGTCGGCCCAACAGATGTTATCTGTGATTTCTGTCACGGGACCAAACCTAACAAAGCTACAACGTCTTGCCTGACGTGTTTGGCATCTTACTGTCCAGCTCACCTTGAGCCTCAATGTTCCTGTGTCGAAGAAGCATCCACTGGTCTCAGCTATAATATATCAGCGCTGCAGGACAACATGTGTACGAAGCACAACAAACTGATGGAGATCTAGTGTCAGGCAGCTTGTGTGCTCTCTATGCATTGTAGAGGAGCATGAGGGCCACAAAATGGTTTCTGCTTCGGTACAGAACGATAAGACAAAGGTGAAAACACAGACCGTCACACTGTACTCACCAAACATGAGTCATGTTTGGAAATGTGGTCATCACATATAGAAATGATTATACATATTTTCTAACTGTATATGTCTTATCTTATATAATTAGCACAACTTATCAAAGTAAATCATGCTTTATTTTTTCAGAATCATATAGTTTCGAGTCAAAAGGAAGTACGGGAAAAAGTCCAACACAAAGAGAAGAAGCAGACAGAGCTAAAACAATCAAAGTATAATCTCCATGTGTGACAAGCCGCAGAATGGGAATGTTGTCGGAGCTGTAATAACAAAATAAGAGATAAGACTTTATTGATCCTATTTGTGCGGGCACGGGGACAGACAGCGGAAGAATACAAAGAATATAAAATACCAAGAATATAAAATCAAAAAATACAAAATAAATAAGATAATAATACACTATATACAATGGTAGCTGAGGTTTTATAATAATATAATATGCAGTGTGTATTATGGATAGGGTGTGTGTCTCGCTCAGGGTCACACATGGTATGGGGGAAGGGCTGGGAGTGTTGGCTGGGAGTCAGTTTGCTTTCGATCTGCAAAGCCATTTTTTATTTTGGCCTTTAGGAAGTCAAAGGTCAGCGCTAGCAGTTGAGCAGTTTGAATACAGCTGCTGAGGATTCTTTGTATAGTTTAGTTATGTTTTGCTTAAAACAAACTACTTAGAAATTGATTGTGTGCCAACAGAGTTCTGCACAGACTGCACTAGAAGACATGCTGTAGTACTGCTGATTCATCTGTCATCATCTGTCAGCAGGGGCGGATCTAGAGGAGGCAACTGCCCGCCTGCTGTAGAGCCTTGCCTTTCAGCTGCCCCCTGCAACCTTTATGTTTTTTTGTCTTTTTATCCACCTTCAAATTAAATATTAAT
>JAUMTR010000010.1:7772556-7801692 GCA_032270685.1 Microctenopoma stevenorrisi
TATTATATATATATATATATTGGTAAATTAATATTAATATATTATTTATTAATTAATTAATATATATTATATATATATATTTTTTTTGTTGTTGTTGTTTGTTTGTATGTTTGTTTTTTAATTTTTTAAATTTTTTTATAGTATATATTGAATATATATAATTATAAATATATTCTTAGGTCCCTGTAAAAGTTAAAGTAAACAATTAAACTTGTATTGCTAAATAAAGTTTTTCATCATTGATGCCTTGTTACACAGATTACAACATGCAGTGAAATGTGCTCCTTTGCAATTAACCCATTCGCCTGGGGGGAACAGAAGCAGCTACAGACAGTGCTTACTCAAGAACAGGTATGGGGTATGGTCTGGGTGCTGCAGCAGGTAATCAAACCTGTGACCTTCTGCATCCCAGCCTCATTTCTAACCCACTGAGCTACCAGGCCGTATATACATATGGTTTTTCACATACCTCACTGAGCAGGTACAGCTTGCCACTTTTTGCCTCCTGCATGTAAACTCGTCCAGATTTGTCTGTCAGAGGTGGAGAACATGTGACTTTTTGAGTTTTTAAAGAACACATTTAGCCAAACACCCAAGGTATATACAGTAATCAAAGAGGTACAATATTCTTTTTGACTTGGTATTTATGTCTATTTTCAGATTTTAATTATCTATTGTTATCTATTATCTTTATAGACTAAGCAATATAACCTAGTCCTCCAACCTGAACGCCTGCAAGGTTTGTTTGTTTAAGCAAAACCTTTCTCATGCAGGAGCATTTTTTAGAAAAAGATGATGTCTCAACATGACAATGCTTATGTGCAGAAAGGGGCAATCATAAATAAATGGTTTTCCAAGAGTGTTATGGAAGAATTTGACTGGGCTCAGTGGTCTGGAGGGATTTCTGACCTGCAAGCCTGCTGGTCTTGGGTGAAACAATCCTTTACATTGGCACTACAAACTCTGAATTCCTTACTTGACATGTTAAGATATTGACACATGGCCAGGGGCAGAGACAAGCAAGGTAATTCGACACACCTTCCCATTTCAGCACACTACATGTCACAGCAAGCATGACAAATCAATGCAGAAAGAACGAGTGAGAAAGAGAGAAAGTGGGTGGGTGAAAAATATGGGGAGAAAAAAGATAAAGACTGAAAGTGAAGACACTATAACATCTTTAACATCTTCAGACTGCTCTAGCTTCCGTTTTTCTTCCACGTGAAGTTACAACACATGCCTTGGTGAGTCTGGCTCATTTTTAATTCTCTCATTCGTGAGCGTGTGTAGAGGTTTCTGTGAGCAGCAACACTGTTGTTAAACTGCCAACAAGTCAGTGCAGTCAGTCAGAGTTACAGAGCTACTGTTGAAGGAGAAATGATGATCATTTGCTTTCTGTCTTGTTCTGTCTCCATAATCTGTCTATTTCTGTGAACACATGTAAAGTGTTCCATTATTGTCATTTATATCAGGTTAATTTGACAAGTGTGGTTTATTTAGTTGTCAATCTCTCATTGCATTAAATCTATGTAGGTCTTATTCTGTATAGTTTCTGTATGCATGGTTGAAGTAGGCAGAACAGGCGTGTTTTCGTAGGTATGTGTGTGAGTCACATTGTACACACACCTTCAGAGTCAGTACGGTTAGAGTCTGTGATGGGATTGCTTATTTAACCAGGAGCTCTGTTTGTACAAATTATAGCAAAAAGAAAAATGTGATAAAGCAGAACGGAAACAGCAAAATCTGACTAACAACAGCAACCTGGTTTATAGTGTATTATTGTTGGGCCACTGCACATCATGACACCATTTCACCAGCTGCTGTTCCTTTGATGCCACTGTTGTTGTGGTTTGACTTTTTGTAAAAACACTAGCCAAGTGGTTAAACTTCTCTGTCTATTTCCTTTTTGAGACCACAATAAAGCAGTTTTCTCCAACTGAAATATGCATATTTATGCTAAAGAAATAGGCCATATAAAAAATTGAGTTTAAGAAATTGTAAAAGCACATTTTCTCATGTGCTTTTTGAATCTCCAAAGTTGTCATTACTACACAATTTTTTAAGTATTTCAAATCTGTTCACATGTTAATCTGACTAAATCTTATTGTCAAACAACCAGATATTTAATTTACACCTAAATGAATTGATAATCATCAAGTAGCAATTACAGACTAATTTATCTTGTAATAGCACCTAATCTGCTGAGAAATATCAAAAAGTTTTGGTTAACAGATGTGGGTGTGTATTTAATTATTTAAAAAATTAACACTAAAATGTTTGACTGTCAGCAAATGTCAGGGCAAGCTATTATACCAAACATGTCAAATAAGTTAGGGCATGTTTCTTAAAATCTATTTCCAATGAATTTCCAATAATTGCTCAAGTGCCTTGAGATACATTTTTGTTACATAGTAGTTGATGTAGTATGTAGTATGTGAACTGCAGTTTACTGTCTTGACTAAATATCTTTAATAAATAAACAAATAATATCTTTAATGGGGACAGTTTTCAGCTGTCAGTAGATCTATGTGTCAGGTATATGTGTGGACATCTGTGGCGCAGGAGGAAAAGATTATATGCTTGTTCAACATACTTGGGAAAACACCTTTGCACTACACGACCAAACTTTGTGAATGTTGAACAAATAAGACTGAGTGAAGTTGCTCTCCACTCATGTCTGGTCTCGTTGCTGGAGAACACTCGTTAAAACCTGTTACACTTGCGCCACACTCCCACTCTGCTGCAGAAATACATACCTAGATTATCTGTGCCAGATAAAACATGGAGCAGGATTTAGAGCTGAGACGGTTCCTAAAAATCCTAAAAGGTGTTTTTGAAGAGGTCTGCATATTATCTGATTATTGTCTGATTATTATTTTCAGAATACACTTGGTGGAGGTTTGATTTTTTAAACGTCTTATTGTTTTGTAATCTTTAATATTGCTATTTTTTTATCTGTATTTTTTCGAAATAAATGTCAACATTTTAGATTGAACTGATTCACAAATATTCTTGTCTTGGCAGGACACAACATGGCTCAATGTCTTGCTTCTCTCCCAAACAACACTGCCAACTCCAGCGCAGGAAATGAGACCATCATGGCTAGCTCAGTTGGCACAGGTATGGGAGCCCTCATCCTGGCTCTCGTCTTTCTTTTGGGTTTCCCCGGAAATGTCTTTGTCATCTGGAGCATCGTGGCGTGTGCGCGAAAGCAGTCGGTCACCACACTCCTCATCCTCAACCTGGCTATTGCGGATTGCTCTCTGATGGCCCTCACGCCATTCTTCCTCACCTATCTGGTTATGCAGAAGTGGGTGTTTGGAAATGTGATGTGTAAGATCCTCTTCTACCTGTGTCTGGCCAACATGTACGCTTCCATCCAAATCATCATGCTCATGAGCCTCTACAGACTTGTGGCAGTGCTGTGGCCGCAGCGCTTAACTGGTATCACCAGTCATAGGACTGTAATGCGAATACTGGCTGTGGTGTGGGTGCTGGTGCTGGTCGCCTCTGTTCCTGCACTTGCCTTCAGGAACGTGAAGAGTGAGGTGTGCGATTCATTTCATGACACAAACAGCCAAGTGAGTGAACGACTAAACACAGATATCTTCATATTATTAATAACTTGAAACAATTCAACCTGTCAGGCTGCGGAATCCTTTGTCCTATTTGAATAAGTTGAAAATGTAAAGAAACCACTTTACACTGCAGAATGTGAGACATTTGAGGACATTAAGGCTTTATACAAATATGAAAAAATGTTAACTGAGTCAGTGTCAAAAGCACATTTAGGACTGGACTGTTCTACAAGATATAAACAACCAATAACAGCAAAACAGTTTAGACATCCTCAGTCAGTGTTGGGCAATAATACAATGATAAGTAATGCAGAGTAAAATGAGAAATACTCTTAGTAATCACTTTCAGCAGTATAATAGAGGAACTGGTCTTGTAAATGTCTAATAAATGGAGAGTTAAATGTTGCCCAATCAGGGTATCTTCTATGAGTCAATTACAAAGTTGTTTTATTTATGTTGTGCTTTTCAACCCAACGTTTATGTGGGTAAACCACAAACAAACAAAACAGTCTCACTACTATCTTACTTTAAATAAACACTGTAAATGTTAGAATATTAACTTCTATTTTTCCTCTGCTCTCACCTTGTCTCTCAGGTGGTCCTCCAGTACACACTGGAACTTGTGTTAGGGTTTTTAATTCCCTATGGAGTCATTTTAATCAGTTACATATGTATCTTACGCCGGATCCGACAGACCAAGTTCCGTCGTCGCATTCGTAGTGAGAAGCTTATCTTGGCCATCGTGTTGACCTTCTGCTGCTTTTGGCTGCCCTATCACATTGTCAACATGGTGCAAGTATGCCACATATTATGTGTTGACAAATAACACAGTTTATATGGATAAAAATTATACAGTACAATCTATAAATGCTTTTATTGTGAATTCAGATTTAAAATTATTTATGAAAAGAGTGAAGAAACATTTCACTTTATTGATGCAATTTTATTTCACTCCCAGGTTACATGGGCTTCGTGTCCAGATGGTCCAGTAAAAGACACGTAAGTAAGCTAAAAATGTATGTGCATCTTATTTTTTATTTTAATCCTGTGTGTGTTGTGGTATTCTTATATTGTTTTAAATGTTTACTATATCTACAGTTGGAAAGAAATGCAGTAGGTGCCGTTATTTCAGAATCAAAAGTGGTAGTAGTTATAATTAATTTATTACTTTTTATAGGAAATAAAATCATGGTAATTGTGTGCTCCCAGTGGTTTGTAGGGTAAATCAAGTAGGAAAGTTTTGTACATTTTGATAAAAGTCAGCTGTTTTATTCTCTGTTACTCTTTACTCTTTCATTAGGTTGTGTAAAATATGGAATAGGAGCCGAGCTGTCTTCTCTTCCATAGCCTTCATGAGCAGTTGTGCCAACCCAGTGCTGTACGTCTTCGCAGGAAGGTCTTACATCCGGCGTGAAGGGCTGGCATTCATGGCTCGCCTGTTCGATCGCACAGGGGTGGACTCAGCCCCCAGAAAGAGTCAACAAAACAGCCAGAATAGTCGCGACAAGGACAAAGACGCAGACGCCGTTGGACTTAAGGACAGAGATCAGGACTCCGTCACCAACTCAAGCTCTATTGTCAAAACCATGAAGAATGGTAACTAAAGAAGACAATAGGTAACAGGCCTGAATCGGTTGTTGTTACTCTCGTGGGAAAAATAAACCACTCAAGCTTTGGTCCAGTTGTGCACTTTGAAATATCCCAGGGTTCATTGTGAGCCAGTTCAATCAGAAAATTAAAGATCATGCCCATCCATGATATGAACTGTCCTCTAAATGAGACTGTTGTAATGACTTGACCGTATTTCTTGGCATACTCTTCCTGGAGCAGCCTGCTTTCGGAGGCATCCTAAAGTCCTAAAGACATTGCTGTGTATGAAATGCTTAAACCTGACAACACATCTATAGAGTATATTCAGACAAACTATTCCAGGGGGAAAATCTGGACTATTATCCAGAATGCTCTTGACTCCAACAGCCATGTCTCAAAGGGAAATGATGGCCTGTGTTTACCTTACGCTAAATCAAAGTAAAAACCTTTATTAATCAGATGCAAAATGGTTGTGCAGTGTTTTATTTAAAAAAAAAAAAAGCCTGACAGCTTAGAAAGGTTAAAACTAATTGCAACAGTGATAGAGTGTAGCTCAGAGTTCGGCTTTGACGGTGCCACTTTTTGATTTTGTTTCTGATTTTGTGTGTTGTGTGGGAATTGTTTCACTGTCTTTGCTTGAGTGTGTTTTTGGCCACGGTGTATCGTGATATGTTATGACCTTACACATTTACATACTAAGCACACCTAACATTAATTTAATGAAGTAGCATTTGATTCTTTTTTAATTCATAACATTGAACTGGGATCTTTTATGTCTCACTGTGGGCATCCCCTTACTAAAACTCGCGACACATAAAATGAAGTAAAGCAACTTTTACTGAAAATCACAACTCTATTATGCAATTAGATGACTTGAGTCAGATGGTGTACGTGGAAAGATAGATCCACTATAACTTTGCCAGGATTTCGTAAGACACCAGACAAGGGTATGATGATAAGGTCATGTAAGAACAGGATCCAGGTTTTCTTACCGGAACCCCCCACTCCCCGTTCCGTTCTGTTCATTTCTGCTTTTTGGTAAAAATGATCCCTTCAGATATGCAACCTTTTATGATTTCGTGATATCTTCTCTTTTCTCTTCCACAATGAGGTCAGTGAATTTTAGGTATTTCATATTACACTCTGCACAACACAGGGGGCAGCAAAGGGCTGCAAACACTGTGCCTTTATCACCTAGTTTGTTATTTTTTTGGTCTTATCTACCGTAAACTGTGCTGCATGTCTGATGTAAAGGCTTGATATTACACAATAATTGCCGTTTATGTCTCCATAAACCAAATGTGATGTTATTTATTTGTGAGACAGATTGAACATTTCATCATTACAGAGGGCCACAAACAGGGATTGATTATAAAGCATCTGAAGATTGTTGGTTTGCTATTCTTGGAATACATCTGAACATATAAACACTGCTGTGACTGCTCCTCTTATTTTATATGAAATCATGTATGAATTCATTAAACGAATTTGGACTTGTTCAGTCGTCAGCTGTTATTTAAATGTGTAAGAGGAAGAGTGGCTACATCGCAACCCAGTGAGTCTTGTTTCCTGTGGTCACTACGTTTCCCCTTACATCACAATTCTTTCTCAACATATGTATAATATTAGGTTTCTTTCTTCGCATGCAATCTTCACAGTAAGAGCTTGTTTTTGTCTGTGCAGATCAGACATGATTTAAAACGGATGGAAACTGGAAAACCTTAGAGGGGGAATTACTATTTGTTTTAAAAAGAGGTTGATACAGTGATTGAAGGTCAGTATGTGAGTTTCATATAATTCAGCTTGGCAAATTTTTTTGTAATGTTTGACAATTATATTACAGTTTTTAAAACCTTCAGCAGTGAGCTTCTTTATGTTACACAGTAAATGTGACAATTATATATCACAACATTATCTGACAATTGTATTGAAGCTTTCTTCAGAACACATACGTTCAAACCCCAGAATATGTACCACATTTCAAATTGTATTTTATTTTGCTTATGAGACCTACACATTTTACAGTCAGATTTAATTAGACAAATGATACACACCTGTAAACGTGAGCTACACTTACTCATTAGCTTCTCAGCTTGTCCCATATGCGAATCTATAGTAATTATATTTTATTTTGCTTCATTTGATTTTTAATACTTACTACTAATTTTATGCAATAAAAGTACTATCACATGGTTACTTGTAAAGATAAAAATTTTGTTTTGTTCCTGTCACAGGCGCACCTTCTTTAATGCAGGAAATGTTGTGCAATGTGTGAAAAACATCATGTCTCGCAAATCTTAACTCAGCATATCCTGTTTCCTGCCTGTTTGTCCTTTAAAAGGTGTCAGGTGTTAGTTTCACAGTAATTGAAGTTAAACGTGGATTCTTCCAAGGCTTCAATGATGGAATTCAACATCACCACCAACATCTCCCAGAAGCTTCCCACTTCTTTCCCCGTGACTGTCCAGGTTGGCATTTCCATCCTGACTTTGGCTTTTGTGCTGGGCTTCCCAGGGAACCTATTTGTGGTTTGGTCGGTGCTGTGTCGAGTTAAAAAGCGCTCAGTAACCTGTCTGTTAGTGCTGAACCTGGCTCTGGCAGATGCTTTCGTGCTGCTTAGTGCCCCCTTTTTCCTGCGTTTTCTGGCTGGAGGTCGGGGCTGGGAGTTTGGCTCAGCGGCATGCAAGCTGGTACATTACCTATCAAGTGTGAACATGTATGTGTCCATCTACCTCATTTGCCTGATGAGCATGGATCGCTGGTTGGCCGTCACAAAGCCTTTTTTGTCCCAGAGATTGAGGAACAAGCGCTCCCTGTTGTATCTCCTTCTTGGGGTCTGGGTGATGGCGTTCATCCTGTCACTACCAATGCCTTTTTACCGGTGAGACTAAAATTTTCTTTGCACCTCTGACCCTTTAATTACATTTTTCTGCTACCATTTAGTTTTCACATTAAGAAAATGTATTGAATGTCAAATGTTAAATTGCCCCAAAACAGCTAAATAAATTGTTTGATTTATGTTTTCCTCTGAATGAGAAATCAAAATACTTCCAGGCTAAATTTTAAATTTGGTCTGACCTTTACATTACCTGTACCTACAACTAAATATTCATTTGTTCAGTTTTATTTGTCTCCTTACATTTTTTTTCTGTAAAACAAAACCACCAGTTTGTCTGGATACTTTTTAAAACTTTCTCAGCCAGCTGTTTTCACAGCGTCTAAATTAAATCTGAGCCACTGCACATGCACATGCACTCTTACTACACACATGTGTAGTAAGAGTGCATGAGTTAAAGATTTCCATGAAAGTACATGATTAAGTACAATTTCTTTGAGAAAGAAACATGTCAACCAGTCCAACGGTGTATCTTACTGTTATAATTTTCTCACAGTAATTATAATAAAACATTAGCTTCCATTTGACTTGATACCTATTTTAACGTTGTAATTATACATTCTTTCCTCTACCCCTCTGACAGTACTTTGAAGCCGTGTATATACATCCCTTTTGCGTGTTGTAATGTGGACCACTGGAACAGTGTCAGCCACAGAGTCTTCCAGTACCTGTTTGAGACCATCATGGGCTGCCTGGTGCCCTTCTGCCTCATTAACACCTGTTATTCCTCCGTCATCTGTCGCCTGCAAAATGCAAAGTTCCAGCGCAGAGCACAAGGCACCCGTCTGATCCTGATGATTATCTGCGCCTTTGCAGTTTTCTGGCTGCCCTATCACATTGTCAACATCATAGAGGTTATTTAAGTTCAGTTTTCTGTTTTAGAAAAATGTTCTGACCTGGCCTACATGTACATGGCCTGGAAACTAAAGAAAAATATTAAGATGCATAACATTGTTTCTGCCTTTAAAGTCTCAACCAAGTCACCTAAAACCCAAAGCCACCATCATTACTGAAATCCAGGCTGATGGGTTCTGTTATACAGAAAATGCAAGGCTTACATTTTCATTTCTCTTAGAGTTTGGCAAACTCTAGTTTTATGTAAAGGTGAACATGAAACCAGTTTGTATCATCTGTTTTTTAGCATATGTTAGAGACATATTTCCTTTGCTTTTTGTTTAGCTGTGTTTTGAAATTCCGAGCATTGCGTTACAGCTTACCATGATACTTATTAATTTAACATCTATGTGTTTAATTCCACCTTCTAATTCTTCTGTCTTTCCTGCAGGTGGCTGGCGTTTTGCAAGAGAGTGGTTTGGTGAAAAAGGCTGCTTTGACAGCCCGTCCAAGTGTCACGGCCTTTGCTTACTTTAGCAGTGCTGTCAATCCCATTCTTTACGTGTTTGCTGGCAGCTCCCACATTCGCGAGGCTGGCCTCAGCTTCATGGGCAAACTATTTGAGGCCACCAACTCAGAGAGCAGAATATCCACATTCACGAGGAGCTCCCGCAGTGGCTCTTCACCGGATGAGAGCTCCATCCTGCACACGCTCTCTGCCAAAGTGGGAAAGTCTCTCAAAGGGAAGGACAAGGAGAAGAGCAGCAGCAGTCCAGCAAGAACCGAGGCTGACACTCTGGCTAGCAATGAGCAGCTTGAGTAGAACTTTTCCTGCCCTTTCATGGTTATTTCACAACTATGATGTTATTAGATTAGGCATTAAGACTAAAAATATACTGTTGTCTATCCAGTCAACAGTCAGGCTGATACAAACAGTAACACTGCATTAGATGCAAGAAGTACTTCCTTACTGAATCCAGAATGACTCCATTACTAACTGTGAAAACTAATACATAATGTACATTTAAATGTAATATTTATAAACATTTAAAGATACATATCTAAAGGTAACTACTATATGACCACGTTATTACTTGTTTATTTTACATCAGTGCCATTTAATGTGCTATGTGGACTATGCAGATGCATAGGGCCCTGCAGCCACTAAGGGCCCCTAAGTGGGGCCGTCTTAGTCTGAAAATATTTTAGTAAAAATGTTAATTGTAAACAGTTCAGTGTTAACTGTGTTTTGCTTTAAACTAGATATGATCAGTGTCTCACAATGTCTTTGACAGCTCAGCTAATAAAGGCACACTCTGGGATGTAGGACCAGGCTTGTCCATAGTATGCCTGAACCTTCTTTTTAATTTGATCATTTCTAAGTGGCTTTATTGACATAATAATTGGTAAAAATATTTCTAAAAGGCCCACAGGAATCTCACATCATCAAATCTAATTGTCTCTAAAAAAGGTTTGGGAACTCCTGCTATTTACACAATTAGGTGTATTTTGTAATAGACCAAATTGTTAAATCTCATAACACGCACATGTAAAAACACTGGATCTGATTTGAATCTTTGCTCATGTCTTTGCCTGTTATCTTCAAATTCTTTGATTTGCATGTACCATTCTAATGCTTGTACGTTTATGCACCTGTATGGTCATAGACAGGGAATTGTTTTACCATTAATATATAGTCTATTGCATACTTACTGTGATGCCTTGCAACAAATCATTGGAGGGTTTAATAACTTGTATTCACTCAAAACAGGGGCCCTGTTCTTCTATAGCATCCCCACAGACTTAGAAATGACCTAGACTTTTTTTTCTTACTTATGGCAATTTGTAGAAATTTTTTTTATATACATTGTATTTGTATTTATGTAACTTTCCACATAAACAATAAATGTTTGGAATTATGGTTTTAACATCCAATGTTATTTAAATAATTTTGTAATATTTGTCTCGTGTGCATCTTTCCTGAAAGTTCGTCATAAACATTTTTTTATGAAACTGTAATGTATTTGTCATAAGAGCTCAAGACAAAGAACTTAAAGTACTATTGTCCTCAGATGTTACATAAGCTTCTGTTGAGCAGCATGAACAGAACATTGCATAATCCTATTTCACAGTTTTGTGCATCACTCTGTTCACTATTTCAAAATGCTTGTCTGAAATGTCCAAGCAACAAAATGTCCTGTGGTTAAACTGTTTGAAAGCTGGGTAGACATAAACTGTGTGAATCACTGAACAAATGAGGGACGGGTACAATTCCACAGGAAACAAGTCAGTGTGTGGCAGTGAAGGTACATCAAGCAGTGTTGGCATAATAGTGTATATGATAATGACGTAAATGGCTGAGTAAAAATTCCCTGCTTAGCAAGTGAGAGGCATGATTAGTTTTATAAAATAATTATTGTTAATAATTAAACTTTTCCCCCAAATGTGTTAACACACATAATTACTATCCCATATAGTTGCTGTCAATTATATAAAGGTAAATATACTAAATTAACAATGATAATTTGTTCTATTTGTTCCTTTTTGTATTATTTTAATTTTTCTTTTGATGGTTGATGGTAATTTTTTCCCGATTTGTTTAATTTTTGAAAGGATCCTTGTAAAAAAAAGATGATTTGTTTTTATTTAGTTTCTCTGTAGCTTGTGAAGTGGATGGTCTATTCATAAATAAAGGAAAACAACATAATAATAACAAAACAATAAATCTCAATTAAAAAATTGTTGCAATAAAGGACATGACAATCTCAATAAGCAATTTTACAATGATAGAAATAGTTAACAAGGTCAAAGAAAATGCAAACATGAATTAGCAACATCAGTTTCCTTCCTGTCCTACTTAATCTTTTTTTCTCACACTCTCTCTTCCTCGTTATTCATTTGATAACCTGTAAAAATGCAGATCGAAAACAGTGTTCAGCTTCACAACTGCTGATATTTGCAGATTTTACGCATCTTTCTTTAAATGCAGAAACAGAGTACTCTCTGAGGAGATAAGATGTTAGAAACTGTAGGTGATGTTGACAAATTAATAGATTATTCCAGACAGTCCAGACATGCCTATTTGATTAAGGCATTTGTGAATGTCAAGCATTTAATCTAAAAAAAGAGCAATGCTTTTGTGCAAAGCAATATTCATTGATGTGGGTTGTCAGACATGCATTGGCATCAAATTAAACTGATGTGGTTAGCAAGTGTTGGCAAGTGAAATGGTAAAAATTAACTTCTAAGAAATGCCTCATATGACGTTGGTTGATGCTTTGATGCATCCAGAATTACACCATATTAGCATTTGTAGGTACAATGGATGAGTCACATCGTAGCTTAATAGCATTGATCTGAATACTACTCAATTTCTACTGTGATATTTATCTAATAATGAGACTGTTGATCAGACAAAACATTGACAATCTTACCTCTGATGCCCTGCAAGTCAACAAAAAAAAGATTAAGTGATTGATTTAAGTCACTCCCACTCATGCAAATTCACTGTAAAAAGTGTTGAAGATTATTTAACACATAGTTTACACCGTAGGTGTTGTAATTTATATTTAAAAAATGTACGTGTACATGTGTCTGTGTATTTGTTTATATTCCGGATTAGTACAAACCTCTGCTATTTGATTCCTTCCAGCTGGAGAGCACTGTCCTGTATAAATGGCTGAGCAGGCAGATCTACTGATCAGCTTGACCTTAGAAGTCCTGTGAACTATTGCCAATACAGTGCAAGGGTGACCATTACCATTAATGCATAGCCATGCCACATAACCTGTAGCCTACAAATCATTTGCACATATCCCATTTTACAGATTTACAAACACAAGTCAAGTCGTAAAAGTTTAGTAACACTGCATTCTGCATACTATATTTCTAAATCACAGCAACACAGATTTTTTTTTCCTAGTGTTTAAACTATGAAAGAGCATATTCTTATTAAGGCAAACTGTTATCCTGTAAAGTGCCCATACATTGCATATATACTATGTGTGAATAGGTTCAAGTTCAAAAGCACTTTAGTCGGTTATAGAAAGATTGTGGTCTTGTTATAAGCAGTGGTTCCCAAACTGTAGGCCTTGCTCCCCCTGATGGGCTTTGATAGTACTGCAGATAGGCCTCCAGAAGTTGTCTACCTAAAAAAATCTGAAGTCTAAGAATCAGTTGGCTGTTTTGAACTACTTGTGTTTTTTTTCCCCCTTTTTCTCCTTAACAAACTATAACAATCATGTGTTTGGTCTCATTCTTCTCAGCACAACCTCAGCTATGTGTATATAAAGTTTTGTGTATTGGTGAGACAAAAGTTGAATTTTTAGGAAGGTGTGTGCATCTGGTCAGTAATAGAAGTTCACCTTTGTAATGTAAACTTGTTTGGCAATGACAGAGGTCAAACATTTCCTGTCGGTCTTCACCAGGTTTACCTTATAGTACTAATAGGTACATAGTAACAAAAGTTACTAAGAGCTTCCTTCAGGTCATTCTCCCCATTCTAGTTCTGGCCTTTCTGGGTTTCCTCACCGTTCTCAACATTATTTGTACCTCACGAGGTGAGATCTTGCATGGAGGCCCTGGTCGAGAGAGATTGTCAGTCATCATTATCTAATAATTGCTCCAACAGTTGATCTCTTCTCACCAAGCTGCTTGCCTATTGTAGATTGTAGACAGCCTTGTGCAAGTGTACAATCTTGTTCCTGGTGTTCTTAGACAGCTGTCTGGTCTTGGCCATGGTGGAGGTTGGAGTCTGACTGTTTGAAGGTGTGGACAAGTGTCTTTTAGACAGATAACAAGGTCAAACAGGTGACATTAATCTAGGTAATGAGTGGAGTATATAAGAGCTTCCTAAAGTAGAAGTAACAGATCAGAATTCTGCATGTTTGTAGGTGATAAACACTTTATTTCTGCACCATTATTCAAATAAATTGTTTGAAAATCATACAATGTGATTTCCTTGATTTTTTTTTACATTTTGTCTCTCAAAGACAATTACAGACCTCTGTCCAGGCTGGTGTTATCCCAAGACTCACAGCCCCTGAGAGAGTTCCTGTTCCTTGGCAGAACTGCGTCAGGATTGGCGTGGTCGAAGCCACTCCATTTGCTGTTCTGAGATCGGCCAAAGTTGAGGATGTCGTCGCCACCTTTCCAGTTCCTGTTTCACTTCTCAGGGTCACCTCTCCAGTTTCTAATCCTCAGCAGAACGTGTGCTCGTCTACGTTTCCCCTCATCACTCTTCAGCGTCATTGGGACGCAGTAACGGTCTGCACTTTCTCCGGCCCTCCTGCGGGAGTGACTTTCTGTTCCGTTTTATTTCCCTCTCTGTTATGTATGCATTTTTGTTGTTACAATTTCCCTTCTTTAACCCATCTCAACCTGCGTTTGGGTCCTTTATATATATATATATATATATATGCTTCTGACAGAAATCCTTTACAGATAATGTTATTAGAAATTAAAAAGTAATACACATTTCTTCAAAATGGTGCAGTCCTGTGTTTTGTGTATATTCCCCTTGTCATAAATAGGGAAACTTTATGGTTGTAAAGATGCATGACTATCAGCCGCTAACATCAACAAATTAATCATAACAACCAAAGAGAAACAGAAGCAAAGAGAAACAGAAGCCACAAAATTATTATTGTTGTAAACAGAACAGTTACGGGGACATAAATCACAATGTCAAAATATCACAAGTTATAGTGATGGTACTTTTGATGTTTTATACACAACAATTAAATAAAAGGGAAGTAAAATGGGAGCAAACGTGAAGACATTAGACCATGTGCCAAAAGACACTCACCTGGACAATGGATGACACTAAAATAGTAGCTGTCTAGTGATGCAGGCTGGACCAAGCCTTGAACTATGACTCCACCTGACAGTCCTCTGACAAATTCATTTACAACTTCATCATCATGATGCGTTCATACTATGGCGGTTTTCCATTTTAGATCAAATCACTTACATTTATGTTCACGGTACACTGACTTTTGAACTTGCAACGGTACAGGATTTTGCGTAAGATGTGTTATGGAAAAATAATGCTTGAAATCTTTCTACACAAAACATCCTTTTTAGACTAAGGACTGACAAACCTTCACTGGAAAAAAATCTATGTTGTTGTTGCCTGCACTTTCTATTCCAACCTGCATAACTTACAACAGATGGCAACAGGTTTATCAACTAACAGGGTTGATGTACTCTACTTGAATAATTCTAAATGCTTATGCTAAAATTGAATTACATTGGAGAAAGATGTAGTAGAATTTACTAATACTTTCTTTTTGTAGCACTCACAATTCCATTGTACTCCCTGTACAATGGCAATAAAAATCTATTCTATTCTATTTTACTCATAACTGGCAAGCACTGGTAAAAATGCAGATTTAGATTCCACATACAAAACTTTTGATTAGTTTACAAATTGTGATAACTATTGATTAAATTAGCTATTATAAAGTGTATGTAACGCTCCAGCCTATGACGTTCTTCATTCACAAGAATATGCTTCAGCACAACATTATAATTAAGTTCACCACAAAGACATAACTGCTAATGCAGTTTAGTTATATACAAATGTAATTTTATAAACAGGATTAACCTTTAACCTTAACTGTCATAAAAGTTGGATTAAAGCACAAAAATCTAACTAGAAGAGAAAAAACATACAACTCCCAACACACTAAAGACTTCTAAAGTACAACCATCTTAAATTATGTGATCCCCTATCAGTAACAGTCCATTTGAAGAAATAGCCATTGCAGTTCGTTTTTTTGGTGAAGACAGTCTTAAAGACATCTTCAGTTTTTTACCACTTGAGTTTTCTCTTTCCATCGTGTGCTTGTACTGTGAAATTACATCCCACTCCTATTCCCACATGTCTTTGACAACCAGTCCCTGTTTTTGTGCTTGCAGAGGTTGCAACCTTTTATGTGCACATTTGTACACCTGCATGTATTTCATCATAAACCTCATGATTTTCGTAGAAGGAGGCTATGAAGTCAAACAAAGAGGATGATGTTGTCTTAAGGCCACATATTTTCCAAAACTCTTGATTATAATTAAGGAACAAATGAATGAAAAATAGTTTGATGAAACTGTTAATACAGTGCCATTTTAGTTAGACTTTTATCTCACATGGTAATATGTACATTAAATGTATTTAAACCTTAATATTATGATACTTATTATAATATAAATATTATTTCATAATATCATCAGGATTCTATTATATTGCTGTTATTATTATAAAGTTATTATTCTTTACCTTAACCACTCATGATAAATAAATTATCTATCTGTATCTGTAAACAATATATGTATATTTTTGTTCATGGATATCTATCAATTTATTTGAAAATCATCAAACATTTATATTGTCATTAACCTTGGAAATCCCAGAAGGAAATGTATTTTGAATTTATTTACAAAATTAAGTTTTTAAACATTAAAGTCACACAATAAGTCGAATGGAGATCGCCTGAGTGCAGCAAATGTGTTTCAAGAGATGTAGTATATACAAAATACATATATACAAGAGATGTAGTATAAACACACCTGTATCTGGAAGGTACTAAAGAACACTGGTGAAGACGATTAGGAACTTCTTAAAGTTTATCGAAAAACAGCAGTAGGAGAGATGGATAAAATTTAATTTCTAGTTTTAATTTGAAGTCTACCACTAACGTAATATTTTCCACCTTGTAAACATTATTGACCTTTCTTCTTCTGATTGGTGATATGTGTTAATAAATAGATATTGACTAAAAATGTTTAATGCAAATGAATGTCTACTGTATACTGAAAAGCTGGTCAAGACAAGAGAATGTCCTTTATGTAAAATAAGGGACCCTCATGATATCTTTCGTGCGTATCTTGTGAAAACAAAGTTTCGTCGTGTGAGTTATTGATGTAGTAAACAGTGGTAGGTGGCATACAGTCAACAATTCTTAAAAATGTGACGTAGATTGACTCAGCTGCCCAAAGCCAATCAGCCAATCTTGTCTTATCCTAGTGTGTACACTTTTTCTTTCACTACTACTAATGATAATCAGTTTAGTAAAACAAAAAAGTACAATGTTTCTAATATATTATAAATATGAAAGAAGATTTACCAATTTAAAGAGAAAATATACATCACATGTTTTTACAATATGTGCATATGTTCTACTTTCTAAAATCGGTTCAGCTATGAGAATCACAATAATAAAACACAGATTTCTTTAAATCTACAATCTACAGTAGCTGCAAGAATCATGAAAAGCAATGTGTTTTGTGTCAAAGATGTATTTATAGCTACCAAAACTAGATGTACAAAACAAAAAATATCGGAGATTAACAGGGTATTGAAAGAATAATATTGTCAACAGACACTGTAAATACGGGTTGAAATTTTATGTATCATCATTCAAATTCAATTTTAATTCTGAATGACCAATTGATTTGTTTAAGTTATCTTTGTAATGTTGAGTGATCTGATTTATTATAAATTACAGCATTTACAAAACATCTTCAATCAAAGCAAAAACTCTTCACTGTCAAGTTATTTACCTAGTTTTAGACAGTTGTACACGTCTATGCACATATGTGTGTGTCTCTGAGGGGGAGGGCCGAAGAAGATGGGAGTGGATGGCTTCCATTCACCCATACAAGGTATAAATTTCAAGTAGTAGAATAAACGAATATATTTGGTTTGTTGATGCTCAGCTCATTCACGCAGGAGAGAAAACATCTGTGTGAGTACATGTCCTTGTTTGGCATTTTCAAAGAAATATACGAATATATATATAAATAAATGTCATAAATGTTTCTGTTTGTCATAATCATTAGATTGTTCAGTCACAAAGGATATACGGACTTAAAATGTTTCACGGTATTTCTGTGGTAAAAGTTTCAAAGTTTTAATGTAGGTGAGCCCAGAACAAAAGTTCTGTTCATCTATAAATTTGTACATTTGCAAATGTCAAATAATTTTAATCGACCAAGACTACATGCCAACACGCTTGTTCTAACAGCGTGTGATAAGTATTACAGCGTACATAATTCCCGAGGACTAGTGGTGAGAATCATTTCTGTATTAGCAATCACTAACATAATCTGTCTAAAAAAGAAAGAGATTTTACACCAAACTAAATATATTAAATTATGCCAGCAGTTAGGAATCTGACCTTCTAAGGCTACATCATTATTTATGTTACAGTTGTATCAGTGAGACGCGGAGATGGGGCAGTTAACGTCTAAACGTAACAGGTTGGACCCAGGCATTGTCCTCGATGGCCACTCCACGACTACTAGTGAAGGACCTCCTAGGTACTCTTCACAGAATTTTAATGCCAGCAACCCGAGTCAGATTGGTAACCTCCAGATTCATCGATTAAGTGTTATCTCGGACATGACTTCAGGGTTTGTATTGCTAGCACATTTTTTTATTTCGTTTTTTCAGGGAACTTTTTGTTTTGTTAATTCAAAGTAACATGAGTAATGTTTGGACCTTGTGTGTAACAGTTTACCAGGGCACCCGGGTCCAAAAATGGAACAGCAGAAGTTTTCCTTGTACAGAACAATAGACAAGGTGCCACATCTGGATCATTACTCTAATACGCTGCCTCACAAGCAGGCGAAGGTTCGGCCGTCTCTGGCAACTCTCCGCAAGGCATTTAAGGTAAATAATTCATCTTTTCAAACCACACCGCAAGTCAATTAATATCTTTGACCATTGCACTTGATCTGACTATCGGATTTGGATAGTATGGATTAGTCAGCTGGGTCAGTGGACTATACTTATTTGTGAGGATATTATAAGAGTCTATTGTTTACCTATTGTTAACTTTGTCCTGCTTTAGCTGTCCATAGTGGGTTGTTTAGTTATAGAAGCGTGTAAGACTTGCTGGTACTGCATATGAGTATCAGGATGGATGGAGAATGGAGAATATGCTGTGCTACCTGGACAAGAAGAAGGTATCCAGGTTTCAAGGATATCAGCTTTTAATCAGCACAAATATGACAGGAATTGGTAAAATGGCAAAATGCGACCATCACCAAGGGAAGTAGAGAATCTGTAATCTCCACCGTCGTCTGATCTGACAGATTTGACTGGTTTCTGCAGTACCTTTGTGCTTAAAATAAATTATTACTGCATTAATTATTTTACTATGGACATATTCTGTACTGTCATCACATCATCTGCACCTGCCAACGATTGTCAAACACCAGGGCGGGGAGAAATGATCTCTCTGTCTCAGCACTGGACGCCAGTCAGATTGCGCTGCAGGTCCCAGGCTATATCTTTAACTGCAGAAAAAATCCTCTGACTATCAGAAGACATGGAAACGCTCTTCCTGATCTTGAAATCTTTTCCAGCATTTTTCTGCTACAGATCAGTTATTAAATATTTTATGTGAAAATCTTACAAAGTGATATTTGCCTTATTTTGAATAGATCTAATACTCATGAATTTGGCCTGTAGGACTAATAATAGTTGCAAACATCTTGTAACTGTCTATTTGTGTTCGCAATTGTTTTTGTTCACCTTCAATCTCCAGCTAAGTTCTCGCCAGTACCTGTCTTTAGACCTCCTGTCACCTGTATTCAGAACCACAACCCCTGTCTATCTTATGTACAACCTTCTCTCTGGATCTCGGACTCCATTATTCCCAATTTACCTCCACCATGCGACAAATAAACATGTCCTGTTAAAATGTTTCACATTTATTTCCATTGTACCTCATAAAGCTGTATAAACTGACAGGGGCATCAACTTTTTATATGTAAGCTATATCATTAAACTCACTGCATGGTAAAAAAACTTTAATATATGTGTATTCCTGTTTGTTTAAATTGTATTTTCCTTAGGAAGCAGAGGGAGACAGTGAGTCACAAAACACTACTGCCGACTCAGGAGTTAGCAGTGATGGTGGTAGTGAAGAACAAAAGAAGAATGCTCCTGTTAAACTGGGCTGGGTACTTGGAGTGCAGGTGAGGGATAATTATGTATATTTTGCAGATAATACTGCAGATCTGCGTATTCAAATAGTACAGTATGACTGCTGTAGAATCATCAGAATTCATTTTTTATCACAGATTCGTTGCATGCTCAATATCTGGGGAGTTATCCTGTTTCTCCGCTTGTCATGGATAACCTCTCAGGCAGGCATAGGTTATTTGTCTCCTGATACTTATATCACAATTTAGTTATGAATTATTAACTATCTATTTACACGGTCTTTGTTCTTTTCCCAGTGTTGACCTGGGTTATGGTCTTTCTGTCTGTGACAGTGACTGTAGCAACTGTCCTTACTATATCTGCAATTGCCACCAATGGAAAAACAGTCTCAGGTCAGTTACATTCTCTGTCTTCAGATTGATTCAGTCAGTATCCAGGCTTATGTCTAAAAAATTACCATTTATTCCTTAAAACTACAACAAAGAATAACTCAGGAGCAGCTTTATATGTTGCTAGTAAAGAAAGCAACTAAAAAAACTTGCTTACTTTGCTGGCAAGTTTTTTAAGTCCTGTACTTCTGTCATTTGGCAAAAATGACTGATTGGGTCTGTAACATTAGGCTGCAACAGATGTAAGTCAGATTACTTAAATTAAATTTACTCAGTTTTCAGGTTTTCCTAAGAAAATTAACATATTTTTCATTTCAATTGTTTCAATTTTTTTACAATTAATTTATTTCAACGTTTCAGATGATTTACACACAAAAATACATACATACACATATTTACACCTCTGTGCTATAAATTCATTTTCAGGTGGGCCGTATTTTATGGTCTCCCGCTCTCTGGGTCCTGAAATTGGTGGACCAATTGGTCTGGTATTTGCTTTTGCCAATGCTCTATCTTCTGCTCTAAATGCTGTTGGCTTTGCAGAGGTGGTCTACGATTTAATCAATGTAAGTACTATCACTGAGTATGATCAAATATCAATAATATAAATCACACTGAAAATAAACAATTTTGGGATCAGACCTCAAAAATACATGTCTGACAAGCTAAATTTGTGTAATTTACTTGTGTAAATGGTTTATTTATTCTTAACAATAAGACAAACTGTAGTAAAGATATTGAGTATAAAGGTTTACATCATGAACTCAAATTATTTAACTTAAAGATAAGGGCCTAAGTTGGCTCTTGACTTCATACTTATCGAAATCTTGGTTTACAGTGGTCCATCGCTATAACACGGTTCACCTTTTGTGGCCTTGTAGTTTCTCGTATTTTTAGAGCAATTTTTCATGTTTTTCTAAAGAGGGCATTGTGTTCTGCATCCTGATACCCGCATTTTTCTGCGAAGGCTTGAACTTTGAGAGTCTTTAAACAAGAGAGAAAGTGTGAAAATGTTAATGTTTGTCTGAGAGAAGTGTATAACGTTTATAGTGAGGAAAAACTCCTCACATTCTTTTACCATTATTATAGATGTTTTAAGGCTGTAAAACACAGCCTTAAAACATCTATAATAATTGTAAAAGAATAAAATTGACAACTTTACTTTTTAGAAAAAATGTCATGCAAAAGATATACTGTCACATACATACTGTATAAGCAACTCTATAAAGCAACTTTATTACGGTCGAACCTATTCAATTATTCCTTTAATGTAGAGCAACGGTGGCACATCGATCAGTCCAGATAATATTGTCCGTATCGTGGGAGTGATCACGATGACTGCTCTTCTGCTCATATCATTTGCTGGCATGGAATGGGAGTCCAAGGTAAGCACATCCTGACACATCTCACGATGCGTGCTTCAACAGGTTCAAGATCATCATCTTCACTGTCATATGTTTTTTTTGTTTCTGTTTCTCAGACCCAGATGTTGTTCTTCGTAGCTCTTATGATCTCATTTATCGGCTATACGGTGGGAACAATCATTCCACAGACACTGGTGAAACAGTCTGAGGGCATCTTTGGTTACAAAAGTGAGTTAAGGCATTTGAGGACAAATTTGCTAGCATTAATACATCTGTATTGATACAAATAGAGAGAAAAGAGAAAGCAATATTCTTTTTAAACTCCAGTGTTCATAGCAGACTTTTCTAAATCCCAAATCTGTTGACTGTTCTATATTACCAGTTTTATCAGAGAACAATAGACTCTTGTGTTGTGTGTGTTGAGGTGAGATATTCGTAGCTAACCTGGTACCAGACTGGAGAGGACCAAGTGGTAACTTTTTCCAGATGTTTGCCATTTTCTTTCCTGCCACCAATGGTATCTTGACTGGAGTCAACATCAGTGGGGACCTCAAAGTAAGACCAAAACTAAGAGAAATGGCTAGATCTAACATAAACATATATATTTAAACCTCTATCTTTCTATTTTTACAGGATCCTAATAAGGGTATACCTAGGGGCACCCTCCTGGCGGTTTTCTTTACTACACTCTCTTATTTAGCTCTTCCCATAACTGTTGGTAAGCTATACTAATATTTATTTTTGTAGCACCTGACTCATAAAAATTATAAATGGGTATTTTCAAGAGGCTGGTCTTGTACTATGGTCAGGGCTGTGAATTTTATGTATAATAATATGTTTTAAAAATGTAATTTAAAAAACTTAAAAATACCCCTCCTCCATTTGCCACAAAAAGGTGGCAATTTGAAAAGTTGGAGTGATTTACGTGTCCAAATAATCCTAGGAATTGTGTTGTCGGGGGCTTCATGTCTGGTAGGGTCACCGAAAGAAGAGTGGTTCACAAGAACTTTGGAAATGTTTCCCTTGCTTGGACACGGGTCACAAAGACCTCGCTCCAAAGCCAGGCCTAGAGGTGGGGCTCAGTGGCGAGTGCCTGGTGGTGTTAAGGTTTTTACCTGTACCTGCTGGAGACTCCATGGTTCTGCTGGGGGACTTCAGTACTTACTTGGACAAAGACAATGAGACCTGGAAGGGAGATTCAGGTCCACCATTTGACGACTCAGGAGGGGAAAACGGTGCACAGTCAACACAGTGTATAGCAGACATGGTGTTCTGCTGACTTCAACTAAGGACGTTGTGGGTTGCTGAGGGTAGACCTCCTTAAATACCACTAGCATGCCTTCTGATGAGGAAACAGAGCCAGGGGATATGGAGCTGGACTCCTTGGTGGCAGGGTCATTGGAATGAGATCCACTCATAGTTCCTGAATGCTCTGGATGTTTACTTTACTTTACTTTACTTTGCTTGGCAGACGCTTTTATCCAAAGCGACTTACAAGGACCTAGCGCTGGGTGTCTGGCTCAGGGACACACCTGGTAGGGGATGGACTTGGAAACAGACTGGGATTCGTACCTGCGACTGTCATGGCTGACACCCCTTTACAACATTGCATGGACATTGGGCACAATGCCTCTGGATAGGCAAACTGGGGTGGTGGTTCCCCTCTTTAAAAAGGGGGAGTGGAGGGTGTGTTTCAGCTTTAGAGCGATCACATTCCTCACCCTTTATTGGAAAGTCTAGTCAACATTTCTGGAAAGGAGGGTCCATCAGCAGTGTGTTTTTTGTCCATGGAACAGTGGACCAGCTCAACACCCTTAGCACGGTCCTCCTTTCTTATCCTATCTCTAAGGCAGGTGTGTTCTTTTAAAATGCATTTTTAAAACACTTTTTCTTCCAGGTGCATGTGTTGTACGTGATGCTTCTGGAAATATAAGTAATCAGCTGACAGCAAACTCCACTGGGCCATGTTTGGGTCTGGCGTGTGATCTGGGTTGGAACTTCACAGACTGCATTGAGACACAGTCCTGTCAGTATGGTCTGGCCAACAATTTACAGGTACTGTTTAGTCTTTAGTTAGGACTATTGCTTTTTATTGAATACTCTATTATCTAAAAATCCTTACATTGGATTTGTAAAATGAAACAGCTTCTCTTAGATACATGTAGATGCTTATGTGTTTGTAATTATGTTAAATGTGATAACATATCTATTGCAGTTTTCACTTTCCTGATTATGACTATCCAAACAGGTACTGGGACAGATTTCAGTTAGCTATCACCTCATCACTCTTGGTGTGTTTGCAGCCAGCTTGTCATCTGCTCTAAGCTACCTAGTGTCTGCTCCAAAAATTCTTCAGGTAAGAAGACATAGCCAATTCCACGTTTGGCATTTTTGACGAATAAAGCATCTTGAAAAAGTAAAGCAAATACATGTCACATTTCTTCAAATGTAAGTGTTTCTGTCTTTTTAACAGGTGTTGAAATGCTTGTACCATATAACGAAATGTACTGCAATATCACTGTGTGCAGATGTCAGTAAATGTGATTTATAATGGATGCTGTATAATCCAAACTCATGTTTCTAAAGTTTAAAAAAAAAATAGAATTTAAAATTTTGTTAATTATATTAATTGTTATTATGATATTATATTAAAATTTAAAACTGCATTCAAATGTAAGATTTACTGGACTATAATATTTATAAATCTAATACACAGCATATGTTGCACAGTTTGTTGAATACACTTATATTTTCTTTCTTATACCGGACAGTGTCTCTGCAGAGACAAAATATTCCCATATATTGAATTCTTTGAAAAAGGATACGGAAAAAGTGATGAACCACTCCGGGCCTATCTTCTCACCTATGTCATTTGTGTGGCCTTTGTTTGCATTGGTGGGTATGAATTAATTAATTAACTAATTTTGTAAGTGGAATTATTGGTTAATGCATTAGTTTAAAGTAGTATTAGTATACGTATTAAAATAAAGAAAAGAGACTTCTTACATGTGTATTAATATTATCCAGTGCTGAGTTTGTAACGTGTATTTCTCCCTTTATTATCATCACAGCCCAGCTGGACATCATTGCAGCCTTGATCTCAAACTTCTTCCTGTGTTCCTATGTCCTCATAAACTTTGCCTGCTTTCACGCTACAATAACCAACTCCCCCGGTGATTTACCTGCTCACATATTACACAACATACACAAATTCTTCAGATGAAATAACAGACAAAATTGTTAAAAACGAAGATGGCCAAATATTAAGCTCACAAATGAATTATGACCTGTATTTCACACAACACGGCTCCCACGGTAATGCTGTCATGTGTCACTAAATGAATTGTCTGTGTTTGGACCCTCCCAGGCAGTGTTATGGAACTGGTTAAAATGTGAATAAAAGGAGCTGCAGGAAATAAGACATGTGACAGCCATAGCCATATGAAATAACTATATTTCTTGTTGTCACCCTTAGGTTGGAGGCCTTCTTTTAAATACCACAATAACTGGGTTAGTGTGTATGGAGCTCTGTCATCCCTAATACTGATGTTCCTGTTGACCTGGTGGGCAGCTGTTGTCACCTTAATTGTGGTCGCTTTGCTATATCTATATGTCGTCTACAAGAAACCAAGTAAGTTGCAAAGAGCTGAACTCTTGAAAAGCAAAATTACATACATTACAGTATTGCCACTAGGTTTAGAGCTTTTGTACCTTTTAATGGCGGCAATCCACAAAGTGCACAGCTTTTGTCACAGCACTGTATATTACTTATACTACTTATATTACTCTTGGGAGGTCAGACACATCTGGCACATCAACACCTACATGCTATATGTAAAAATGATTTTTGTAATTGTAATTGTAAGCGAGACCACCACAAAGAGAGAGAAATGACATGGCTGTGATATACTAATATAAATAACTGTAGGCTGTTTATGTATAAGTTAAAAAATAAGAACAAGGTATAGACCTGATAACCTAATGTTACTACTTGTTGTTAAATATAAATATATAATATATAATATCGGCATAAATATATACATATTATTATTTTTTTCCTTCAACAGAGGTAAACTGGGGATCATCAGTCCAAGCAGGTACTTACAATATGGCTTTGTCCTACACTGTCTCTCTTACAAATGTGGAGGATCATGTCAAGAATTTTAGGTAAGTGATAAAAAAATCTGTTGCACATTAATTACTCTCAATTACGTCTGTGCTTTAATTTTTTGCCATTGAATGTGTTTATATCCACGCAATTAATCAGACAAACAGTCCATGCGTTTCGGAGTTGACTATCAGTGGTGACAGTATCGAGTTGAGACAGTGAAAAACTCATCTGTCTTCTCTGATTCGTTCTTTCAGGCCGCAATGTCTCGTCCTGACTGGGCCACCAAACCAGCGGCCTGCACTAGTAGACTTTGTGGGCGTCTTCACGAAACGTACAAGCCTCATGATCTGTGGAGACATAATCATGGTAAGTCTCAGCATTGTTTCTTTCAAAATGAAAATAATAGGTAATAAGACAACCTCAACATCCTCACAGTAGCTTTTGTATCAGCTGTTGTAGTGGTCATGTTCTTATGCCTTTCACCTTTTCATATTTCTTAATTCCTGAATCTTTTAGGAGGAGAGGGAAACTCATGCCCACAACACCACAGAGTGGTTGGTGAAGAGAAAGGTGCGCTCGTTTTACACACCACTCAGGGCAGACACCCTCAGAGCTGGAACTCGAAACTTGCTGCAGGTAAATCACGGCCTTCTATCACATATGACTTTTGTCACTCTATTTCATTTCACCACCGCATCATATACAGCGTTCAAATTATTCATTATACATTATACATACAGTATTATTTCATACGTAAGATGTTTTTTGTTATCATTTGCCAAGGCTGTTGGTCTTGGGAAATTAAAACCCAACACTTTGGTCCTGGGCTTCAAGTCAAACTGGAGGGATAGTTCTCCAGAAAGTATTGAGGATTACATCAACACAATAAAGTATGTTGGATATTATTATTAATGTGTTCCCTTAGCATTTTTTTCCACCAATGTTTACTGAAATAGCAGTATTTTGAAGTATTTGCTACAGTGCCACAGTTTAGCAAACTAACTTAAAACGTGTGACTAAATCAAAAAGCCTGAACTTTCCTTTTCTGCTATTGCTTTTCTTTTGTCTAGTGACACTTTTGACTCCAACTACTGTGTGTGTATCTTGAGGATGATGGACGGGTTGGACGCCCTTGAACAATTTGATAGTGAAGGTTTAAAACATACACATTTTCTGCATGTTCTCTTTAATATACCATAAAACAGTGGTTGAGGGTGTATTGTTCCCCTCTAGTGAACCAGGGCTTTGAATTTGATGACGATGCTGCAGTTAATGACCCACAATCTCCTCAAATTGTATCAGGTTAGTGCTCACTCTGCACGAACATGAACAGTCGATTGCAGATTTTTTAATGACCTAGTTTTCAGTACAAATATATATGTCATTTAAAGCTCTAATTCTGACACCTACGTTTAACAAATCCTCACCTATAGCAAACCATAGACATGAGTCTGTACATAAGCTGACAAGTCAAATTCCATGTATTCAAAAACTATTGCTTCTTTGTTTAAGTCACTAATTCTAATATGTACGATTGCTGTCAACTATCAAAAACAGATTTACATGTTATATCCATTTGACCTTCTGTGATTCCCCATGTTAAGAATCAGTGTGTATGAGGTGTACAACCATGTACGTAATCGCTTCACTCTTCCTCTTCTTGTTGATATAGCTGAGGGCTTGCCTGACAAAAGCAAAAGTGATCAGATCAAGACAGTTTTTCAGAACAACCAGGGGAAAAAGAACATTGACATCTACTGGATAGCTGATGATGGAGGTGAGTCTAGAGCAAGGTCAGATCTGCCAAAAAAACACAAAACACTGGGCTTAGTATATGTCAGCTTTCTTGAAAATAAATAAGACTAAAACTGTCACATCAATGACTCATCTTCTAGCTACGATCTAGCCAAGACTGTGGAAACGTATACGTGTCTTCTTGCAGCCAATCTAACATCTCTTTCTTAATACCTCATTCTTTCATCATTTATTGTTTGTTATTGCAGAAACAGGGATTTGTTTTATTGTCCACTTTTAGTTTTCCCTCATAGTGCATGAGCTCCTGCATTTACAGACGTAAGTAAGTAGTATGAATTATAATTTGGTGTTCGATATTGGCTTTTTTACCGATATAGCAATATAGTCTAACTCACATTTCAGACTTATGTCCTATTTTTTCTTTATTAATTATTAGTTAAAATATTTTTTGTTTAGTTTTCTTATGTCTGGTTTGTCGACGGCGGCTTTGCGGATGCGCAATTAACTTGGAGTCTAGATGCTCAGGAGTGAATATCTGCTGCTCTGACAGCAGCTGGGATAGAACTGCTGTGTGAGGACTTTCCGCCTGTGAGTGCTTTGGGGAGGTGCCCTCGGCAGCGTCCTTTGCTTGTTGAGAGCAGCATATAGCAAAATCTGCTCTGATGACGCAGAAAGTCACAAAATAAATAATAAATAAAATCTGAATCTGAAAAAATATTATATATTATTAATATTATAATATAACAACACCAGAAAGTCACTAGATGTGTGGAAATGTAAACATAGCGAAAACATCGCCTAGCTGGCAGAAAAGAGTCGCCGGTCAAAATATAATCTCCGCCAAAATCAGGTACAACTCAATGACAAATCAGTTGTGGCTCTGGGACAGAGCAGAGTCCGCCAGTTGGTGACCTCTGACCTATGTACATTCTTCAGTCATTTACTGAAGTTGAGATTTGAGTTGCTTCACCATCATAAATACTGCCCTTCTTTTTAGGCCTGATACTACTGTTGCCCTACCTGGTCACCAGGAGAAAATATTGGCGCAATTGCAAGGTCCGGGTTTTCATTGTGGGGGATGAACAAAACATGGAAGAACGTCAGAAAGAGTAGGTGTATTTTTATTGTTTTGTTTTGGTAAATGTTGTGATGCATACCAAAAAAACTCTTTTTTAAATAATGATTTCAATGATTAAGAATATAAAGCTGTCATAAACTGTGCTGCTGTAAAAGTCATTCCCCCACTGCTGCTAAACAATGCATACCGCATTTATTAAAACAGAATGATTTCATAGTAAAACCGCCTGCCTTTAGTCCACTCCTTTCATCAACTGAAAATATTTGGCATAAATTGAACCAAAACTCACAGCAAGGATGATTTGAGAATAGAATAATATATCAGAGAAGAATGAATGAAATTGGCCCATATTAAACATTAAATGTATGCTATGCTCATATTTAAACTAAAGTCATATGATGGTCTGTTTGTTTAGAGTGGTGGAGCTGTTCAAGAGGTTCCGTCTGGATTTTCACGAAGTTATAGTGATGACGGATACAGAAAAGCGTCCAAGCCCTAAGAAGTATGTTGAGAAAACCCTTACATTACGTTTCAGAATTATAATACATATATATATGTATTATTATTATGTATTATGTATTATTATGTATTAT
>JAUMTR010000010.1:7801792-7812478 GCA_032270685.1 Microctenopoma stevenorrisi
GTTTGCTGGGGCAGCAGCTTGAAGGTGGCTGACACTAACAGACTGGACAAATTAATCAGGAGGGCTGGTTCTGCTCTTGGTGTGGAGCTGGACCCTCTACATGTTGTAGCCGAGAGGAGGATGCTCTACAAACTCCTCTCCATCATGCACATTCCCTCCCACCCCCTACACAGTATTCTGGCTGGACAGAGGAGCACGTTCAGCCCACTGCTCCACTGAACGCCAAAGGAAATCATTTCTTCCTGTGGCCATCAAACTCTTCAATTCCTCCCCTGCCTCCCTCTGTAAAGGGGAGATGGAGAACAATAATTATAACTGTCCCCAACCCATCAATTTTTGAGATTGATGTTATCATGTTTTTGTTTTTTGATTCTGTTTACGGTGGTGGTTATTCTAATCTTTTCTGAACTGAGAGCAGCTGTAACAAGGCAAAACAATTTCCCTCTGGGATTAATAAAGTGTTTTGAATCTTGAATATTTCACGCACAAGGTTGATGCAGCACCAGGATAGCCCTCTGCAGGTGGAAAGGAAGAAGTGCATCTGTGAGCTCCAAAATCTGGTGTAAGTGTAAGTGACAATGTGCACGGATTCAGTGACTGAGGATGGCACAGCTAGCTGGTACACAACAGCCTTAGTGGACTCGCATAACTCTCCACGTCACATAATTTCTGCATATATGATTTTTCTTTTTTTGAATACCATATGGATATTGCACATGTTACAGTTCTAATTACTACCATGTGCATTTTGCACGTGTGGATGGATTTGGTGGAGTCCTGAGGTTGGGTTGTGTGGTCAGTGCATGTGTGAGTTCAAGATGGTTATGGCTTTTGAGTCTGTTTGTCTTGGTTGTTATGCAACTGTAGCGCCTCCCTGAGGGCAACAGGTCAAGAAAGTGCTGACATCAGGCTGACAACTTCTGGTCATTCAGGTCATCAAGGGTTTCTGGTTCGGGTAAACCCGGATGTTTTTGTCCCCAGTCACATTTCTGATAAAGATATTGATTTGATCCAGTACTGTTCCTGTCAGTGTTTCCGGCTCTTGCTGTTCGAATGTATCCCAGTCTGTCAGTTCAAAGCAGTCCTGTCGTGTGGCGACTGCATTATTGGGCCAGGTTGTTAATAGTCGTGTGGTGGGCCTGGTGCTGCGTCTGAGGGGGATGTAAGCTGGGGAGAGCAGGAGAACAAGATGGTCGCACTGGCCGAGTATGGGTAGGGGCATGGCTCTGTACGCGTGCTTGATGTTGAGTAATGTGGAGTAAACATGGTCCAGAGTGTTCCCCTCTAGTACAACACTTACCATTTTGGTACAATTTCGGGAGTACAGTCTTTAGGGCCCGCTGCTGTTTGTTAATGGATTTTAGAAGGAGAGAGAGAGCCGTGTTTACATTGGCGTCGGGTGGAATATACACAGCCGTGACAATCAAAAAAGGCTGGCATCTTACAGACATGTAAGCGGAACAGTGATTGTCTATAATTGTTCTATTGTTACACCAGTTATTCTATTCCCTACTATATTTCTACCTTACTCTAAATATATAACAATGACGCAAAGTGTGATGGGCTTCAGCGTCTGCCAGATGACTTTATTCTGTATGATGTTTCTAGTTTTGGAGGAAGGTCAGTTTTCCTGATCTTTCTGTGTGCTTCTCTTGAGAACTCCTGATTGCCTGAAAGAAAGGGGAAAAAGCTTGCACCGAGATAAGGAAAGAACAGGGAGGAACCCTGTGAACACTGCATTCCTGGAAATGTCACATGTCATGTATTTGACATCAGATGCGTTGATTACCCTTGTGACCCCTGAGGTGTCTTTTGTTCTTTCTAAAAATGACCTCAACTACAAACTGAACTGTCAACACTTACATTATGTTGGATGCTCTGAAGTTCACAGAAGGTTACAAATACATTAGTCATTGTCTTTAGCAATGCTACAGAAATACGTGTCTGTATACAAACATCAAACTGTTGCTTAATACTGGGAGACAAGTGATACAGCAGCACTACATATTAGAAGAAGAGTCATGGAATCTCATTTTGGAGCAGGACTTTGTGTAGACCTTGTTAAACTCTACTAGTGTGGGTGTAATAACAGACTTTGACTTTGGGTACAATGGGATTGTCAACATAAAGATTTAGTAGAGCAGGTTTAATTATAGCAGGGTACTAGCAGTATGCAGAATACACTGCAAGAAATTTCCACCTTACAGAAGCCTCGGTACAAAGTCTTCAGTGCTTGTTTTTCTTGTACTAAGGAAACTGTAACTAAAGACTGGTGTAGTTACATTATTTTTCTATTTCCCTATAACTGTGTTAGTATTTTCCAACTCTCATTTCTCTGTTGTCTGGCAGAATGTTTCTTTAACTTTGTAATTTGTCATAACACTCTTGCCAACCCACCTGCATAAGGATGTCGAGTGAAAGAATTATAATGCGTAAGGATGTTATACTCCTCGTGTATCACCCATTATTCTTATTAATGGTCTCAATTAAGTAAAATCAAGACAGCAAACCAAACAACTATTGAGTAAAACGTGTGCCCCTACAGTCAGCTAGTTTATTAGAAAAAAACAATTACAACATGAAACATCTGAATGACAAAATAACAATGTTAAGGAAGCCACTTAAACGTGTAGGTCATCAGCTTAAGTATTACCATGGTGATTGTTTCTCAGAATGACTGAGATGGGATGTTTATTCTTGATAAAGTCGCTTTGTGATGCTGTTAATGTACACAATGTACAAATGTTGTTGATGAGGTTTAAACAACAAAGAGAAACCAAATAATCGTTTATGACTTTAATGTTGGATTTTCATATTAGTGTAGAAAATGATTCATGTGAGTATGTGTGTGTGACTGTGAGGAGGAGGGATGAAGATGAGGAATATGGGAGGGGATGTCCCCCACCAACTGGAATTATAAATGTAATGACTCCCACTATGAAATTAACAAAATAATTTTTTCACTGGCTACATATTCATCTGGAAAGTGAGACCCTGTGTAAGTACTAAATACTTGATTTGCTTCTATATAAAGGAATTTTGTAATATTGTATAATATTCTGAATATTACAGTTTGCCAATGTTTGCGGTTCATACAAAAGTAATAATTGTTTTTATAAAAGTAATTGATACTCATATTATTTATTATGTATTATTCTCCTTTTGTTGCTTGACAATTTTACATCTGTGAAATTCATCATGCATAAATGGATGCTTGCATAGAAATGTTTTTATATTTACAGAAGCCAAATACCAACTCTCGACTTTGCTTTTTAAAAGGTGAATATTATCACCTGTATATTAGGTTAATAGGAAAAAAATTGTAACACCAATGCATCAACAGAAAAAAAAACATTTACAGTAAATTATTAAGCCTTTCCAGAAAATGATTTAGACATAAATAGATCTTATTAAAAAGGTGTGCACAGAAAACAAGTATTCAACTGGTTGATATGCTCGTTATCTTTGAGAAAAGATTACTCCCACACACTGCTATTGATTTTAAAACGTATACCAGTCAGCACCAGTAATTAACACAAGTTCCTTTAAAACATATCCCATTCGTGCTTGGCATACAAATTGATGCACTTTATTCTGAACTTGTCTCCACTCTGTACCCAATTTTTGTGGTTATCTGTCTGAAATGCCGATGCAGAAGAACAGCATTGATATATCATCATATATGTCCAAGTTTTGGTCTCTTGGACGACTGGTCAAGAGACGCCGTCTAGCTTTGTCTTCCACAGCCCCACTGAGCTGTCTTACTGTCCTGATGAGTTTGAATAGTGCCAGCTCCATGAGCATGGTACTGAATATTAGGCTTTAATCTAGGCTGTAATTATTAAAAAAAAAGCAATGGGAAGAAACATCTGCCCATTCCAAGTCTGACCATATCTCAAAATGGACCAATATCTTCACTTGGTAGTGAAATTAATACTTCATAGCTGCAAACCTACAGAAAATTACAATAAGTGCCATAAACACTGGTTAACAATGTCTGAAAACTAAGACTAATATTTTTATTATAATAATTGATATTGTGACCTACAAGTCTGGTAATATAAAGCACTGGATTTAAATGAGAACCAGCATGACTTAGTAGCAGTAACATATGTAGTGACTGTTAGATGAACAACAGTAATAATAATAAATATGCAAAATAAAATATAAAAACTTTCATAATTTCCTCTTTGGTTAATAGATCAGGTCTTATTGTATTTGTAAATCAATATACTTACTTTATAATACTACACAGGAATCACTACAACGTGCCAATGGGGCAGCTCACATCCAAACAGGACATCCCTCGTGTTCGCTTCTCAGCGAATGAGGAAGGACCTCCCAGATACTCTTCACAACAATTTGCCACAAGCAGACAACAACAAGATGGGAACCTCCAAATTCCTCCAACCATTGTTATCTCGGATGCAGATTCAAGGTATGTGTTGTTAGCTCCTAGTGTTCGCTTATTTTTAGCAAATCCATGTTTTTCATTTAAATATAACCTAGTTTACCAAAAATAATCTGATCCCCAAGTTGTGTTCATTTTATATCTACCATGTTAAATTTAATGGCACTATGTTTTGAGAGGAAATATTTTCTTGTCATAATTGTCGATTGTTTAGCCACTGTAGTTGATACATCTTTTGACGTATGAATTTGTTATAGCATGTGAAATACTTATTGGCTTATTTTATCAAAAACATTGTTTGAACTTTTTGCCTAATAGTGCATCGGAGCATCAAGGCTCAAGGTTGGAGCTGAGGAGGTCGTCCTTCTACAGCACCTTAGACCTCGTACCACAGCTTGAACATTATGCAAGTACACTGCCACACTCAAGAAGCAGACCGTCTTTGGAGGCTCTCCGCAGGACTTTTGAGGCAAGTTAACCCTATCTGCACATCATCCAGACAAACACAGTGTCACAGTTCAAACATAATTATTTATTTGTGGATATTACATTTTAACCAGGAAGCGGAGTCAGGTATTGAGGTGCCAAACACCACCACAGACTTAGGAGTCAGCAGTCTGCCCACCGAAAGTGGAAAAGAAGAGCCACAAAGTCCAAAGGAGAAAGCTCCTGTTAGATTTGGCTGGGTGACCGGGGTCATGGTAGGCGTGTGCATTGAGTCTACTGAATATAACCTCTTCTATTGTTTATCCTACATAATCTACATAATGTACATAACAGTTTTTATTATACTTGATCACAGATTCGTTGCATGTTGAATATTTGGGGAGTCATCCTATTTCTCCGTCTAACATGGATTATTTCTGAGGCAGGCATTTGTAAGTTACCACTTCATTCCTTCCTCATTCATGTATTCTGTTACTGTAATGCTCCCTGGCTTCTCTCTCGTTATCTTAACTTTAAGTTCTATAACCATGACTGTGACTAATTTACTGAATTACCTTACACATTATGTTAAATGAGAACAGCAAATACACACCACTCAGTTTCAGGATAAATAATTATAATGTTATAATAAAACATCAAACATATTGACAATAGTTTTAGGATGTATTCCTTCTTTTTATCTCAGTGTTGACCTGCCTTATTATCCTGATGTCTGTGACGGTGACCTCAGTAACTGCCCTCTCTGTCTCTGCTATTGCCACTAATGGGAGGGTGACCTCAGGTCAGTCACTTTCCTGTTAATACCGTATTAATACAGTTTTAAAAATATTGTACATACACGAGGGGATGGCTCAATAATGTTACTTTTACGAAAATAAATATTGTATTTTGTAACTTGTGAACAAACAAAAAATAGTTGTATATTTTAGTAAAGCAAAAATGGAAAGTAAAATGAAGTTGTCCATGTCGTGAAGGTTTCTCATAGATGTGCTACCCCTCAGTTTCTTGTAAAATTATCTTTCGCCTCCTCCTTTATGATACCAGCTAGTTCTTTAAAATCTTGTCTGTGGTGTATAATTATTTGCAGGAGGGGCCTATTTCATGATCTCCCGCTCACTGGGTCCTGAAATTGGTGGACCAATTGGAATGGTCTTTTCCTTTGCCAATGCTCTGGCTTGTGCTCTCAATACCGTTGGCTTTGCAGAGGTGGTCCGTGATCTAATGCTGGTGAGTTATTAGTAAATGGAAACTAATGATGATGGTGATGCTGTATGAAATAACTTACACACCATGTTATGTAACTGAGCAAGTATGTGTGAACAAATTGGTTGATTCGTGTCCTGCAGGAGTTTGGCGTCGTCATGGTCGACAAAATTAATGACGTCCGAATTGTGGGTGTGATCACAGTGACAATTCTTCTGCTCATTTCACTGGCTGGTATGGAGTGGGAGTCAAAGGTGAGTACATCCTGTATGTTATTTGTTGTTCTACAATGATCCCTGCGTTTTATCGATGACCATGTTTCTTTTCCTTTTTTTCCTCTTTCCATTTACATCTGTCTTTCAGACACAGATTTTGTTCTTCATAGTTCTCATGGTGTCCTTTTCCAACTACCTGGTGGGCACATTCATCTCTAATGTGCCAGAGAAACAGGCCCAGGGCATCTTTGGATACAGCAGTGAGTCATTATCTTACTTGATGATTTACCTGAATATATTTAGTGTAGGGATCATTACATTGATTTTAACTCAGACAAAGGCGAGAATGGGTAAAAAATAGTTTTTTAGTTTCAGTAGAAACTGTTTTTTATACATCTTGGATGATAGTCAGATCAGGGATACTGAAATACACGAGCACAGTATTGATTTGTAGCCTTTTGCTTCGCATCTCTAGGTGATATCTTCATATCAAACCTCAAGCCAGACTGGCAAAGACCAGATAGCAGCTTTTTCCAGATGTTTGCCATTTTCTTTCCATCTACTATTGGCATCCTGTCTGGAGCCAACATCTCTGGAGACCTTAAAGTAAGAACAGAAAGATAAAAATGACTGGGAACAACAACAACTGAATGTTGAATTGTATTATGTACTTTTGCAGGACCCAGCTACTGCTATACCCAAAGGCACCCTCATGGCCATTTTCTGGACCACTGTCAGCTATTTAGTGATTTCTGTAACCGTTGGTAAGCTGTTCATTATACAGGCATTTTTTAATGTGCACTGTTGTTTGCACAATGAAACATCTAAAACATGAGCCAGTGACAAAAAAGAAATGAAAACTCAATAGAAACAACCATTGAAGTTCAATAAAGAACTTTTAGAAATAAAGATGACATGTTTGATCGATCAGGAGTCTATAACGAGGATCTTGTGACTGTAAGATGGTTTCTGTAGCACAAAGTAAAACAAATAACAATCTTTAGGACAGAAAATTAAATGATAAACAATAATGTGCTACTAATTTGCTTTGCTGAACCAGCTGTGTTAAATCTTTGGATCTTCTTTCTGCTTCAGGGTCGTGTGTCATACGGAACGCTTCTGGAAATATAAGTGATATTATGACCGGGAACATTACTGACGGCTGTGTGGGTGTTGGATGTAACTTGGGCTGGAATTTCACAGAGTGCACCCTGTCACATTCTTGTAAATATGGTCTTGCCAACAACTTTAAGGTACTGCACTATTTATGCACAGTGATATACACAAGTTATCTATTTTCCACCGTGAGTCTTACACTGGGTTATTCCAATGAAGCAATATACTTTAGTCTATTTTTATAAATAGTGTTCAAAAACCACAAATAGTATAGTAAAGAGAGAATTTAAGAAGTTCTGTAATGAATCACAAGGTCATATTTAGTTCACGTTTTACTAAAAAGGAATAACTGCCACTTTCTTCATAGGCCATTCTTGATTCACTTAGCCACTGGGTGGCACAAACTAGTAACTACTCCTTCATTACTCACTGAATAGTCATTAGTTTCCCCCCCTTTGTGTTCCTAAAGTGTAGTAAATAGTTCCTTATCCCTTCATCGCTAAAGTAACACTGCTATCTAGTTTTTAAAACAGTCAAAGCTTGACATTTTTTCATTCCGTCCTTAATCTACACATTTTATTGCATGTTGATCGTGTATAATCTGAATGGGGGGGGGGCTTTTACAAATTCTTTGCAAATATTCTTAGAAAGCCTATTACCAGGGTAGTTTTCAATTCATAGTGTTGAAGAACTTGAAGAGATCGACCAATTCCATGAAAAGCTCCTGATGGTGATCATTGATACTCATTCATTTATTATTGCGGATTCTCACATATCGACTATTTCCACCAGGTACTGGGCCAAATTTCAGGTTTCTACTACCTCATCACTGCTGGTGTGTTTGCAGCCAGTTTATCATCTGCTCTTGGGTTCCTAGTTTCTGCTCCAAAAGTCTTTCAGGTGAGAAACCTGTTAAAGTCCCTGATACATTTAGAGTATATATATTATACTGTGTGAAGAGAGAGAGAAAATATATGTTGTCTATTGTCAGATGCTGCTATACTTAGAGATATGTCTGTAGTTCTGTGTAAAACACATACACAGTAAACTTATATTTACTCTCTTCTATTTCAGTGTCTGTGCAGAGACAAAATATACCCTTACATTGGTTTCTTTGCAAAGGGTTATGGAAAAAATGATGAACCACTCCGGGCCTATATGCTCTGTTACACGATTGCTGTTGCCTTCATTCTCATTGGTGGGTGTGATGCAATATTTTGTAAAGAGAAAACAGGTCAAGGGATTTTCGTGGAATTTTCTTAATACTTACGTAGTATAATTCCCTCTCCTGTATCATTATAGGTGAGCTGAATACCATTGCATCTTTGATCTCCAACTTCTTCCTGTGTTCCTATTGTCTCATCAACTTCAGCTGCTTTCACGCTTCAATCACCAACTCCCCTGGTAATCTCTTATGCATCGATATAGATTAGATGGAAAACATTGGTTTAAATCTAACAGTTTCAGTTCCACCTATTGGTGATTGGTGGAATAATGCTTCTCAATGTTGCTACCAGGTACAAATAATTTAATAAGTCCTAGCTTACTGAATGGCACACAGTATTCCAATTCTAATATGAAGACGTTGGAAGCTTAATGAGACAAAGCTCTGGACGTGTGAAATTAGAGGTCCTCTCTTTCTCATCGTTGCTGCCTTTAGGGTGGAGGCCTTCATTTCACTACTATAGTAAATGGACAGCCTTGTTTGGAGCAGTGATATCTGTAGTTCTGATGTTCCGGTTGACCTGGTGGGCTGCTCTCGTCACCTTCAGTATCATCATCTTCCTCTTTGGATATGTCAACTACAAAAAGCCAAGTGAGTTAAAAAAAACTAAGAAAGTCTAAGTATAATTGTAAGATTTTCCTCACGCTCTAACATATGTCTGTCATTTCTTTCATACCCAAATCATCTGTGTTTTTAAAATCCACAGAGGTAAACTGGGGATCATCAGTCCAGGCTGGTACCTACAACATGGCTCTCTCATACACTATCTCTCTTTCTGGAGTGGAGGATCATGTCAAGAATTTTAGGTGACCAAGTAATCGTAGTTAAAGTATCCACACATTAAGTGTCAGAGACTGAGAATGTAAGTCCAGTGGGCCAACTTATAAACACTGAATGCATTACTCCTGTAAAACTGTCAGATGGTTGAAGGGGAATTAAATGATGGACCCATTATGCAGACGAGAGCCACAGAGTAGAATAAGGATGGGAACCTTTATTAGCTAATAACATAAATAGCCACTTAATAAGGATAGGCATGGAAAAAAAGCCTAAACTAATGCAAGTGAAGTGAGGGCGTGACCAAAGAGGCAATGAAGAACCAGGGAACTAGAAAGGCAGGCCAGGGTGTCAGGCGTGACAGAAACGTTAAACCAATAAACTACGAATGTTTCTCTGTTTGTCTAATGTTATAACTCTCATCTGTTTTCTCTCATCTTCTTTCAGACCGCAGTGCCTCGTCCTGACTGGGGCTCCAAACCAACGACCTGCACTGGTCGACTTTGTTGGAAGCTTCACCAAGCACATTGGCCTCATGATCTGTGGAGACATAATCATGGTGAGTATGTTACATAGTCAGCAAGTTTCTTCTAAAGGTAAGAGAAAGTGCACTTTACAGAGAAACCTCAACATCCTCCAAATTCCTTTAAATCCGTCATGTTTCACTGGTCATGCTGAACTTCTTTGGCTCAACAAATGAATTCTTGACTTGTCTATGAGCAGGAGAGGCCAACTCAGCCACAGGAAGTCACAGACTGGTTGGTTAACTGGATGAACAAGAGGAAGGTGCGCTCGTTTTATACTCCTTTTACTGCAGACAGCCTCAGAGTTGGAGCTCGACACTTACTGCAGGTACAGCAGTTTACTTGAGAAATGAAATTAAGGCTTGATATTTATAGTTATATCTACTTTCTTTACATAAATGATTTCCTTTTCTCTATTTGTGGCACATGCTCATTTATATACAGTATTTAAATATTTGATTAGTGTATGTTTTTTTCTTTCTCATTTAACAATCTTCAAGGCTTCTGGCCTTGGGAAGTTGAAGCCAAACACTCTGGTCCTGGGGTTCAAGTCAAACTGGAGGAATAGTTCTCCAGACAGTATTGAAGACTATATCAATACTATATAGTGAGTCAGCTATTATTTATAATATTATATGTGCACAAAAGTGTAAAAGAATTAAGGGATCTTAAAAAGCAAGAACTGAGAGCAAAGAAAGTTTAAGAAAATCTGTTGCATTGTAAGTGAGAATACTGATGAGATTTGTCTTTAAATCTATCTCAACATGC
>JAUMTR010000010.1:7818843-7829661 GCA_032270685.1 Microctenopoma stevenorrisi
TAGATGAGTTAGTTGAGTTTACATTATGTTTATTTTAATGAGTGCATCTACACCACTAGTCAAATGTTTGGACACATAAGGGTACATGTCTTCAGCAAAATGATTTTTTAATGATCTGTTATTTTCTTAATTTAATAAACTTCCATTAGCAAACATAATGTGCTACTGGAAGACAATACTAATGAGGCCTTTTTATATTTATGTAAATATTCCTTTAAAAGCCTTTTTGTTTCTGATGGCCATTTTTGATATTAATATCTACACTGTAACTTAGATCAGTATTTGATGTTTGCCTCTTCCCAAAACCTCTGCATGTGTCCAAACCTTTGACTGGTAGTGTACATGTAATCATGTTGTTGTGGCACCTTGGTCCCAGAGAGCGTTGTCTTGTTTTTCCCATGTACTACAGTGACTTTCAAAATGACAATAAATTTTTTCACATCTTTCTTTGTTCATTGTTGATGCTAGGGTCAGCTGCTAATAATAACATCCCCCTGCATTTAAGTATTCAAATGTGGACATTTGGATGTCCTATGTATACCTTTAAAGCATGAAGTATTAGATTATGTAAAGTCTACACAAGCATATTAAGGACATACAACAATAGAGCCTGGGACACTGAATATTAAAATTAGCCACACCTAATACACACTTTTGTTATGCTGTAAATCATGCTTGACATTAAAGTATAATTTCCTGTGTATAGTACATTAAAACATGAATGCAATGAATTCAGCCTTTGTAAATTTTGATTGTGAGGTTTGAAAAACTATGTAAGTGGTCCTTTAATTGATAGTTTACCTGTATTGACTAGAAAATTAAAATTGCAACTGAGAATTAGGAAAAAACGCGATATTGCATTGTATGTTAGATTAGTAGGTACTCTGTTTAATGCAATAAGTAAAGGAGTCATCTTCTTTTAAAATATTGCCAAGTCAAAAAAAGAAATTTTTCTAGCTGTTGAACTTTAGCTGTGTCCTCTACCCAGATTCAGCATCACATGCTAAATCCAACTATTTTGGAACACTTTACTCCAGGTACCAGGTGAAAGATGGGGTCAAACAGGAGGCACATTGCCTGCTCTCAGTTCTTAGGTTAATTTTTGACAATTTTGCATTCTCAGATGATAAAGCATGTCAATGATCAACAAAACCCTCCATATTTTAATATTTAAATGCTGATATTCAGGAAGCTGTATGAGAACCCCTCCTATATTTATTCTAAGAGTATTCAGTAAAATGTTGTCATGTGCAGTCTACATCAGCCCATCACAAAAAACATCTAAGTGTAAGTTATATCTCATATTTCAGCTTTTACGTTCTGCTTTATATATATTCATAATAACAAATATTAAGTTACTTTACCAATAAATTCATGTTGTTAGGTTATTACCAAATAAACAATTACATTGTTAACAAAAGATCAGAAAGATTAGAAATGTATTTTTATGATTATTTCCTTGTATACTCTGAATCACTCAGTCTTTAATTTAAAAATGTTAATTTTTAATTTAAAATATGCTTTTTTAACCTGTTTAATGTCTAGTGTTGAGATACAAACACAATCAAATTCAAATGTATAGTACACTCAAATAGAAATTACTTTGTATACAACTACTACTGCATTTTTGATTATGTTTTTATAGTCATGTCATATCACGTGTACACAAGTTTTCCATACAGTTTTAAGATTAGCTCCTAAAAGAGACATGTTTTCATCATAACGTGCTTCACAGTTTTTTGTATTTGTTGTTCTGTCTGTTAACACAAGGAAAAAACAAACTTACCAATCAAATGTGAAAAATGTGATATTGCGTCATCCTAAACACACACACACACACAGGAATTACCATGCTTTAATTAAAACATAACTTTCTTTCGCTGTGTTACCATAACTGCAAAAGGGATTACTAATATTCGTGTATTAAATGAATAAACTACCAAGATTGACTTGAATCAGACTCAACACTAATCAGCCACTTAGGGAGACAGTATGGCGACACAGTATCTGTGATAAACCGTGTGTTTTATTGTTGATTATGGAAAGCACAAAGGTATTAAACTCATCATTTTGTCTTTATGTTTTTACTAACTATTTACAGTATTCTACATAAGTGTGTATTTTATCAACATAAGACAACTCATCTATTACTGCATTTGGTTTCAAGCAGAGAAAAGATGAAGTGGAGTCTCTTTGTAATCTTTCTGATTGGTAAGTGATTAAACCTACTGAAGGGAAAATACAAATATCATTTAAGATAAATCTGAAATAATAACACACCAGAGAAGCCCCCTTTCTTATAAATACAAACTAAAATAATTTAAAAGGACCAGGTTAATTAAGCAGCAAGGTCTAAGTAACAATTTTGATCTTACCGGCTTTGGTTTGGTATTGGTTCCATCAATGCTGCGTTTTCCTAATTTTAGGTCAGTGTTCAATTATTACATGTCACCTGTACGTGTATCACTTTATTGGAGAGAATAAGACCTGGGATGAAGCTCAGAAATACTGTAGAGAGAACTATGTAGACCTGGCCACAGTGTCTAACATGACAGACATGGAGAGACTCCGTAAGTCTACAGTGAACGTGGCTGAAGCCTGGATTGGTCTGCACAGCTACCCAGGAAATGAGAACAGGATGTGGTACTGGTCTCTGCCAGGACTGGAGTTCAGCACAACTCAGACAAGATGGGATTCTGAAGAGCCAGGTGATAATGCTGGTGAACTTGAGAACTGTGTTCTGATGGAAAATCAAAAGTGGAAGGATTTCCCTTGTGAAGAAAAACACAATTTCACGTGTTACATTGGTAAGAACAGGTGCTTTGCTGAATTATGCTACTAAATGATTTCAGTACATCATTCTGTGTAAATTGCGTGAATTATTACTATTAGCCTAAACACTTAAACAAGGTGGTTAAATATTTACAAATCAAATAAAAGTCTGATTCACTTTGTTCTTTGCAGAAATAAAACAATCCAACAAATCATTTCATTCCATCAACACATCAATGACTTGGCCTCAGGCTCAGAATTACTGCAGACAATATTACACAGACCTGGTCAGTGGACTGGATCAGTTGGATGATGACAGTGTGAAGAATGAAAGCAATGTCTGGATTGGTCTGTTCAGAGACACCTGGAGGTGGTCAGATGGAGGAAACTTCTCTTTCAGAAACTGGGAATATCTTCAAGATCTGGTTGATGGACAAAGTGACAAGACATGTGCTACAACTGTGTTAAACAGAGCAGGAAAATGGAGCTCTGACTATTGTTACAATACTAAACCCTTCTTCTGCTATGATGGTGAGTTTGATGATAATCTTTCTAAACAAACTTCTCTTTTACAGAGGCACTGAAGCTGTCCGAGGATCTAACGGTGTTGTATTTATGATTTTCAGCTATTACTTTGCTTGTTGCTTTAAATAATTACTTTTAAATAGAGACAAACACGGACAATTGGATGACCTTTAGCAGATCAGTAGCAATGATGAAGGATATTTTTATGTTTTAATATCTTATTGGAGTTTATGGTAATTAAAAATATAAAGGTAGAAATCCTTACTGAGGTATTTTCTTTATTTCCAAAGTATAGAGTCTTTCATTTCAACATAGAGGTTAAGCTATTCATACTGATTCTTATAGTTGAAAATGTTTTTTGGAGCCTGTAGCTTTTTAAATTAGTTTTTGTTTGACAGATAAAGTGATCCTGATCAATGAGAAGAAGACCTGGGTGGAGGCCTTGAACTTCTGCAGAGAAAATTACCATGACCTGGTCTCTATTAATAACCTAGATGAGCAGAGATGGGCCCAAGAGAAAGCCAAGAACGCCTCTACTGGTTTTGTCTGGCTGGGACTGCGCTACTCCTGCACTTTGGACTTCTGGTTCTGGGTCAGTGACGAGGTAGTGAGCTACAACAACTGGGCTACAAAAAGTAGTAGTGATGACTGTGACATGTCTGCAGCCATGGAGAGAGGAGGACAAAATCAGTGGTTCAAAAAACTTGATAATGAGACATTCAATTTTATCTGTTCTAAGATTTAAAATACTCTCCCTGACACACAGGTTTTATAATTATGTAGACCTTTTTGTGTTTCTGATTCTGAAATGATCACTAAATGTCATCTAAATGTCTAAAATCTAAATGTTATGTCAAGAAATAAATAAAACTATATACACAAATAAAACAAGTTTTTTAATTGTAATGGTTGATGCTTGTTAAATAAACTGTTCACTTATTACTCAAGTCAAGTAAAATAATAAATACCTGCACATTAACTGAATACCGCCTCCCTGGGTGTTGGAACATCTAAAAGCAAATTTCTATTCAATAAATTTAATAGATTTCACATTATAAAGTGCAGGTGTTTGTAAGTTTCTGCACTTGAATGGTCACGCAGAATGATTTTATTATCTTACCTCATCTGAGTTTTCAATTGCTTCTTAAATTGATTTTTTTCTTTGTTATCCTTTTTGATTTCAGTTTCAGGAACCTACTGTGATGCCCCCCTCCCTTTAAACAGAGAAAACTTTAATGGGCATCGTTCACATAAATTTAAAAATAAGGTTGAACAGAGAATCACACCAGCTTCAGTCCAAACCTGCAACAATAGCAAGGCGTGTAATTAACAGCGACATAGAAGTTGCATTTTTGTGCAAAAAGAAATGGACTACTACAGGGCTGTTCATTACACGTCATGCTATTGGGCTTGTTCGAGATGAACTGTGCCTCGCCTGGAGGTGAAATGAGAGCACACTTCTGCAGCAGGAAGAGTGACTAAAAATCCACTATAAAATCGGACAGTTTCTATCATTTTCAGCCAAATCCACACATAGTGTTAGATCGGTTGCTGATTAAATAGATAGATGAGGGAATCTGGGCTTGGATTTGATTCTGCAATTGCACCCCTTTGCCCCCCATGTCGATCCGCCTTTGTTTGAAGTTGAAGAAACTTCGCTTTATCATGCAGTTTTCATGATCATGATCAGTACACATTCTGTGTAAATACTAGAAAGAAATTGCAAGCTGCAAGTTAAATGTAACAGCCTAGCTGGTACCAGTAGGATATGTGAATTATTTGGAGTTTTATGGATGCTATAACTAAAGCTGACCACTAGATGTCACTGGGGGGTCTTTCTTTGAAGCTTTTTTTGGTACTATCAGGAAGAAGCCTCAAAAGCTTCATAAAGCTTCAACTGCCCATCTCTCCATAAAAGGTTTTATATGTAATCATTATCAGACCTGTAACAAGCAGGGAGTTGGAAAAGGTGTAGAATGCAGGACATAAATAGTGAGGGAACTAACTAGAAATGAGTTGCAGCTCAAAGAGTAAGAGTGGGGAGATTAATCAAATTACATTACTGTAGTAATGTAATTTGATTTTCAGTTCTTTATAAAGAGCAACATCTTCATTTTAGCTACTGTCCTGAGTTGAAAGAAACAAGATTTCAATACAGAATTAATGTGCTTGATGATAATTTAGGGTCAATAATAACCCCAAGATTCCTGGCATGTTCATGAATGTTTATGACGGAGCCCAAGTGAATGGCTATCAGTCGTGGCTGAACTAAAATGATTTTCCTGTCTTGCTGTCATTTAACTGGAGGTAATTGTTAGCCATCCAGCACTTGATATCAGGGAGGCTATCAATAACAGATGATGCCAAATCACTCTTTTCTGGATTTAATAGGAGATACAGTTGTGTGTCCTCAGCATGACAATAGAATGAGACCAAACGAATTTTTTCCCATAATTTTTTTCTAAAGAGGAAACGAGTTATGCATAACCAATTTTCTCTTGAACTTTACATAGAAATGGGGGTTTTGAGAGGTGATGACAGTTGGCAAGTTCAGAACTATACAGGTTGGGTTTTTTAATAAGGGGTTGCATAATAGCATGCAAGGTGGAACAGATCCATTCACCTGGCTGCATTTTATAATTAAACAAATTGCTGGACCACCTGAAGCCAGCGCCTCTTTTAGAATGAGTAAGAATGACATTAAGGGCAAAAGTAGTGGATATCTTATGTAAGATGACTCACCCAGAATGATGAAAAACTCAGAATGATATTCAGTAAAAACAGAGTGGCAGAGCAGCTCTATACAGGTGTCTGTAGGAAAAAAGCTAAATGATTTTTTTTCCTACAATAAAATCTAAATAAAATGTTCACAGGAAGCACAAGGGAGTTCTGGGTATACATCTACAGAAGTGTGACCTCGATTGTGATGTAGGCTGCACACATGTTGAATGAAGTTAAAAGATTCCATACTGGCAAACAATTCACTAGCATTCACTGGCATTGAAAATGTTATTCACATGAACATTAAAACCACCCATAATTAAAATGCTGTCTTAAAAGAAGAGAAGAGATCAACTCAGAAAACTTAGATACAATTGTAGTATATATCTTTTGGGGGGGGGGCAGTACACTTATACTAAATAAATTTTAGTTATACTTAACTAAAATCCCCTCCTTCCTGAAAGTATTGCTAAGGTAAAAAAGTCATATTGTGGAGAAAAAAAGTTCTAAACTCCCCTCACAGTCTACTACACTTCTAAAATAACTCTGGCACAGCAGTTAAGTTATGTCTTCCAGGGATGTTTTGAACTGAGAACTTGAAAGGTTGCATAGCAATATCCAGCGAGTGATCCTGGCATTTTTATCTTTCATTCCCTCCATCCAGTTGCCTACGGGACTCTGTAGTAAAACAGCACCAAGGCTAAAATCAGAAGCCTCAGTTTGTAAATAAAATGTGGTGTGAAATCAGGGTGATTTAAAACAGCACTCTTATATAGGGCTTGTTGTAGGTCTTTAAAGGCAGCTGTTGCCAACCTAGTCCACTTGTAAGGAGTTGTGGTAAGGACCCAAGAGCACTCAGACTCAAACTAAATTCTAAAGGTTTATTTAAACAACACACAAGCAAAGAAAACAAGTAAAACTCAAAATCACTCCCGCGGGAGGCCAGAAGCACACACACTGAGAAACCAATACTAAGGGATAACACTGATGAACAACTAGCTAACTTACAGGGAAAAGGTGAACACAGAGGCACAGGTAAGGACAAAGAATAATCTCTCCTAAGGAGGAAAGCGCTGGAGCTGACCCAGGAGGGAAATTAACCAGGGGATAAACAGATAAAAAGAGGAACTTTGAAAAATTGAAGAGAATAAGACCTGGGATGAAGCTCAGAAATACTGTAGAAAGATGTATACAGACTTGGCCACAGTGTCTAACATGACAGACATGGAGAGACACTCTCTCTAAGTCCACAGTGAACGTGGCTGAAGCCTGGATTTAGGAAAAGGAAACAGGACGTGGTACTGGTCTCTCAGGACAAGTTCAATGAAACTGAGGCAAGATAGGATTCTGAAGAGCCGAATGATTATAGTTGTCAACTGTGTGCTGATGAAGGAGCAACAGTAGAATGATTTCCCTTGTGTTGAAAAATTTAATTTAATTTGTTACAGAGGTAAGAATGAGTCGCTAACAATGCAAATGTTTTAATCAACAACTGTTTTTTTTTAGACACTAAAGGTATTTGCTTTTGGAATTAAAAACTTGAACAATATGATAACATGAATAAATAATAAATCAAAAAGTTACAACCTCATTTAAAACTTTTGAATTTTTTCATATAACTATGATGTGGTATGTTCTAAATCCATTAAACCAAACATATAATTTAATTTAACTGTCCTCTGCTGTCCTCATGTTTTTTTGGTAACTGGTGATAAAACCCATCTTTTTCCTGCAGAACCAGGCAAAAATTATTTCAATTTGTTGATACAACAATGACCTGATTATTGTAATGAAGAAAAACCCCACTTCTGCCATAATGGTAAGTTTAATCTGCCTCAGCTGTTTAATTCTATAAAACTTACACAGATCATATACTTATTCCTATAAATGTTTTACAACAGAATGAAGCTTACTTGTATATAAACTGTAAGTTATGACAGTTTATATTTTGGCGCTGCAACTTTGGGGAGGCCGTGGACCAGGAAGTAGAACCGTCGCCTTGCAATCATAAAATACGTTGCCTTGGATCATTGTCATGCTGGAAGGCTATTTTTCCAGAGGGAAGGAGGTTTTCACCTAAGTCCTTTAAATAATTTTTGATGTTCAGTGGCAAACTTCAAATTGGCCTATACATATGCTTTCTTGAGCAGGGGGACTGGTAACCCCAGTGTGTTACCAATTGTTTTCTTGGAGACCATGGTCCCAGCTGCTTTGAGATCACTGTCAAGTTCCTTACAAGTAGTTCTGGGCTGGTTCCACAATTTTCTTATTATCATTGAAACTTCCAATGTCAGCACATTATGTTTATAAAATACATAGATGTACAGTAGATTATAAAAATGTAGCTTCAGCAGACAGAGATTTGATGTGAGCCACATTGTGGTGGATTTAGATCATTTTACATGGGAATGACAACAGGTGTAGGCACGATGGGGTATAGGAAAATCCCCTTTGTGGAAAGAGAAATATCCACTAACACACTTTAAAACTATGTATTATATCATTCTCTTCTAAAAAACAAGGACATTTTAGGTTATTGGTGAATAAATATGGAATTTGAAGGCTAAAAGAGGCTTTTGGACAAACAAGTGATTTGTTTTTATAAGTATTATTTTAGGGACTATGATACACTATGAGGACTATGATCCTCTATATTTTAATATTCAAATGCTCACATTCAGGAAGGTAAAGTAGATCAGCAGTTTATACTGTGTTACGACCGGCTCAAGCCGCAACAAAACAGAGGAGAGGCGTGGGTTAACGGTAAAATAAATGTTTTAAATATATGAGGAAACAACCAAAAATGCAGACCATAACTCAAGACAAACTAACAAAAGAAACCCGTGTGTGCGTGGCAGGCTCACAGCCACCGCACACAGCGTCAGATCAGGAAGAGAGAGTAAGACAGCAGGTTTCAGCATCCTTTTATGGCTGGTCAGGTGCACAGGGCCCAGGTGCACCTGCACAGCCCAAACAGACTCCGCCTACCTGCAAGGAAAACAAACAAACGAGTACACAGAAAACACGCGACCGTCACAACTGGCACACTGAACAGAAAGCTCATTGTAACTCTCAAGTATAGTAATAGATACATGTCCTTTTATTCTTTAGGTTTGTTTTTTTTATTGCATGTTTATAGACATATTGTGACTTTTTCATTTGCCAGGTAAGTAGATATTTAGCCTAAAATATAGCGAAGGAGTTCTATTATCTTTATCTTACATATATATTTTCTATTGTTGTAAAAATGTATGTTTCATTATTTGGAAAGATTTATAAATATATTTTAGAATTCTTATTAACATAACCCTTAAAATTAACAATGCTACAATATTGATACACAAACAGAAACACATGACACAATTTATGTAATTCGTTTCTGTTTGTGTTAATGTATAATTTATGAGTGTGATTGAATGCAACACACCTGCAATAATTCTAATTTGTTTGTGAAGATAGACTTTATTACGGTACCCTGGAGCTATTGCAAACACATCATTACAATTTTAAACACTAATCATAATGATGCAAAGTAGCAAAAAAGCCACATATAATATTTATATATGTGTAATCTTTTTAAAAGGTAAATTAATTATTTAAGGATTAGTCTTATAGACCATTGCGAATCAGTTTTCATTATTACTTTTCCCCTAACAAACACTCAATGTATATATCAAACTCTCGTTGTTTGGTTTAAATAAGGGAAACGATGCAGTGGAGTCTGTTTCTGCTCATTCTGATGGGTAAGTGGATCAGCTGATCCGATTTACTTTTACTTTACTGTACTCAACACTTTACTGACGTGCAGTCAGGGGAGACAGGTGAAGCAGTGCTGTCTAATATATTTAATGAATGTGTGCAACATATTTAGTCTTTCTGATCAGGAGGTATTAGAGAGAGGTTTATGTATTTGTTTATTTTTACTATGAATTGTACTGTAGTGACAATGTCTTGAAGGAAGCACTTTTATATTCAACATGTTTATTAACACTTCCTGTATCTTATATTTATTATTTATATTTTATATATACCAAATTTTTTTAAACAGTGACTGTGACTTATATAGTGATGGTTTTGGTATCAGCATGTCATCAGCAACTCCTCTGGCTCCTCTGTATTTAGGTCAGTGTTCCTTCATCACATGTCACCTGTACGTGTATCACTTTATTGGAGAGAATAAGACCTGGGATGAAGCTCAGAAATACTGTAGAGAGAACTATGTAGACCTGGCCACAGTGTCTAACATGACAGACATGGAGAGACTCCGTAAGTCTACAGTGAACGTGGCTGAAGCCTGGATTGGTCTGCACAGCTACCCAGGAAAAGAGAACAGGACGTGGTACTGGTCTCTGCCAGGACTGGAGTTCAGCACAACTCAGACAAGATGGGATTCTGGAGAGCCAGATGATCATGGTGGACGTCTTGAGAACTGTGCGCTACTGAACCAAATTCTAAATCAGAAATGGAACGATTACCCCTGTAATAGTACACATACATTTATCTGTTACAATGGTAAGAATAAGTGGCTAACTAAGTTATTTATTTTCCTGTTAATGTGTCTATAAAGTGTTTTTGGTAACTGATGTGATAATATCCAGTTTTTCTGTTTTACTGCAGGAACAGGGCTATTTAACAGAACATTTAAATTTATCAACACATTGATGACCTGGCCTCAAGCCCAGGATTACTGCAGACAATATTACACAGACCTGGTCAGTGGACAGGATCAGTTGGATGATGACAGTGTGAAGTCTGGAAGCTATGTGTGGATCGGTCTGTTCAGAGACACCTGGAGGTGGT
>JAUMTR010000010.1:7865564-7905970 GCA_032270685.1 Microctenopoma stevenorrisi
CAGCGCTAGCTCCTTGTAAGTCGCTTTGGATAAAAGCGTCTGCCAAGCAAAGTAAAGTAAAGTAAAGTAAAGTAACAATATCGTGTCTCTGTCACATTCAATTTGACGCTGATGCTCTATTAAACAAAAGTGTACATGTGTGAACTTTAAACTGGATAAATAAAGTGGGTAATAAAATGTATGTATTCACAATAAAAGTATGGGAAGCCTAGATATAAAATTCAGAGATGTGTGGGTAGAAATAAAAATTATTAAGATTTGTTCAGGTTGAAGCAAAAGGAAACACATCTCAGGTCCCTAATCTGCTGGCAACCAATAAAGAAACAACATGAAAAAAGGGGATTGAACAATAATGCTGTAGAATTCTAAATTCTGTGTTCTAGATTATTCTTCGCTACATTATTGTTGCACTGTATTTTAGCTCTGATTTGCCGTCGGGCTGTCGCTCAGTCGCGCGCGACACAGCACGCGCTCGGACGTAACGCGTTGACGCCTCGCTCTCCGTCGGAGCAGCTGCATACTACAGATGTGTTTTGCTGGTTATCAGTTAAATTCTGACAGACATCTGCGAATTTGTCAAAGCTGAGAAATCCTGTCTGGTGTCTGTCGCGTGCGCTATGTGCTGCAAGGATTTGTTTTATTCTATATAATGACAGTCAAACAAATCTGTACACGGTCCAGTTTACGGATGTCGTCATACCTTAGCTGAAGCGGCGTGCGCATCTGCCAATCTGCGAAGAGCATATCCACACGGCAGCGTTTTTCACATCCAATGAAAGTGGAAGACAGCAGTGGGCGGGGCCCCTCTTGTTGAGCGAATGAGACGACGCCATTTTGTGTCCACTGGTTTCAAGGTGATACAAACAGCCTGCAGAGCCGTAAGCGGATCTTTACCACTCAAGTAAAAACAGCATTGAATTTTACTCATTTTTAGTAATAAGCTCCTGGTGAGTATTTTTAAACGAGAGATTTTTTTTCCCTTTTTTATTTTTCCCTGACTTTCAACCGTGTTTGGGACTTTTTGTTTTTATTTTTAATGCATTTTTTATGGCTGGTATTCCTGAGACTGTGTTGGTTTTAGTGGCGTACATTTTGTCATGGCACTCTGCTGCGCAGAAACTAGTTTTAAGTAGCTCCCACAGGAAGATTTTTGCTTTTGTTTTTCTAATAAGACACTTTAAAACCTCAATTTTTTAGAGCTGCCGTGTTGCCGTATTGTTTATCTGGTTATGGTTATATGTTCGAGGACAGAAATATGGAAGATTGCTCCCGTCTTTTCTGGACAGTGTTCAAAACGGGTCTCCCCTTTTCCGGAAATATGCTCTTTAAAAGGTGTTTTTTGTTATTGTACTGTTTTGCACCCATGCTTAAATTGATTTGCAGTTGTTCACGTTGACTTATAAGACGTGTTTTTCACATTTTGGCAGTGCTGAGACGGTGTTCTGCAGAAAACCTCTCAGGAATGATGTAATTTTTCAGGCAAGATATTTTTTCTCCCCCAGTGATACGTGGGTGCGTTTTTTTAAAGAACATTTACACAAACCACGTTTTAATCTGTTGTGTGGTGATGGACGTGAGATTTCTGTAGCATTCATGCAAAAAAGAACCTGTGCATTTGGCAATTGTGATATATTCATCATAGGTAATTTGTAGGTTGACGGGCAGTGCGTTAGCAAGTAGCAGCTGCATAACAGGACAAAGGCCCACAGAGTAGAGTATCTAGACCTTTAAATTGTCCCTCTTGTCCTCTGTTTCATAGCATTGATGACGGATGAGTTGTATATGTGTAAAGCCTTTAATTTGCAGTGAAGGTTTAAAAACCTAAAGCCAGAGGAGACTTGTGGTTGACTTTGGCTTCCACAGCTGCAGGACTTTTTCGTCCCCTCTACTGTATCCTACCCTCTCTTGGCCCCAAATGTGTCCCCTGGACGTGTCCTTGAACAGGAGTCACTCTAGCTGCTGCCCAGCCTTTACTCTGGCTCTGACTATGAGGGAGCAGGCACCAGGGACCTCGGACTAGTGATGCTCTAGTGTCTTTTCCCTCGGTCTCTCACATTTTTCAGGCCAAACTATTGATTTTAATTTCCATCAAAAAGATTTTAACAACTATTTGAATTGGCACAGACACAAACAAAGTTGGAGTTGGGAATGGTGACACAAACTCGGAGTTAGTGCCACATTTATCTGCTTTGTGGACTATTTGTGTTATTTCCTTTTTATACGTTGAATAAAATTTTTAGTTTGAATAATGCTTTGTAACATTAGGAGGAACCGACAGAAATATTATTAGACAAACATGCAATAACTGTTACATTATTACATAATTGGTTCCAGGAAGCACTTATCAATACAAGCTGGAAATAATGCAGTCTGTCCAGTACTTTCACCTGAACCGTGTCCTTTTAAAGTAAAAAAGTTTTTGAAATCATAGTTTCAGAGGAGTAAACGAGTGAATAGCATATGGTTATTTTACACTCGGCAGTGATGAAGTCAAAATGAGGATGTGCTAGTGACAAAGTACACTTGGGTAATATTTTTGTTAACCCTCTCAGTTCCTCTCCTACTCATATTAATAAGAGTTTAAGTTCCATTTTTGAACTTTCTTTTCTAATATTACGTTTTTCTTTCCCCCTGTTTAGTTTTGAAGCCACTTTTTTGAACAGCAGCAAATCGTAAGTTGGACTCAAACTTTTTTTTTTCACCTCAATTTTTGCATCTTTTTTTGTATTCCACTTTTGTTTTAATCCTCTTTGTGAATTTAGCCCCCCTTCTTCCCCCTTTTGGATTTCCTAGAGCAAGTAGCATGTAGTGTATTTGCTTCATTCTGTCCAGACTGTTAAATGAGCCTCCGACATGTTCGTAGTTTATGACCATGAAATGTATGAGGTTTAGGTCTGATTATGAGACATTTGATTTGTAGTTAATTGCTGAATAACAATCTCATAACTCCCTCCTGCAGTCAGACCAGCAATAACGAAAGCAACATAAATCGTGTTTTTTGTATCTAGTTTTATTTTGTGCATGCAGTTCCCTGGAGTGAAATCTGGTTCATTACCTAAACAAACAGTTTTCTACTTTTCAATTTACTCTAAAAGGGAATTAAAGAAGCAATAGTGCCCTCTATTAGGTTTGTAGCCATCAAATTAGCATGTTGACTTACGAGTATTAATTACTAACTTATCCAGTGAACATTAATATGGAGTCTGTGGTTTGTATCCTTTTATCAAATGCACATTTGTAGTGATCAGATATCTCCATTCTTTTGCTTTTTTAAAAGTTTTTTTGGGACTTCATCGAACCCTTATGGTTAAGCTCATATTCCTGTGTATAACGTCATCATTTTTACTCTCTGCAGACACACAGCTGCATATACCTCTGTACACACACCTCTATCCATTGCACAGCTGCTCTGTCTGTCAGTTTGTCCGTCTGTCTTCAAGCATGAGTCCTGAGAGCTGCAGTGGCAGTGTCTTCCACTGTTAAAAGCACAAACATTAAACCGTGACTCACTGCCATAACTGATCTGTTGTGATAAGCCCATTTGCCACCTAAAATAACACAGAACATGATTATAGCTCAGCAATAGAGATTTGTACAATAAAGCCCAAATGAGGCAAGCGATAGGACAATTTACTCATTTTAGAAAAAGGAATATACATTTCCTACTGCCATGAATCAACCTGCCTAATATGAGCGGGCACAGGAAGCATCTAACAGCAGTTATAATAAGCGATGAGATTTGCATTTAGGCTCAAAATACCAAGTAGAAAATACAATGCTATCCACTGTGACCACTGGGGAACAACACCTCTGTGCAGCATTCAATGTATTGGCATTAGGAGGCGCAGTTTGAACCGACGGTCTGTTTGGATTCTTTTACTTCTAGGAAGTTGCCAGAAATGAATAAACATGGCAACTGCCAGTGCTAATGATTAAAGCTGATGCTTACTGCATATTTGTAATTGTGATTAACAGGCGTCCAGCGCAGTCACTGCCAAATAATGATGTTTCACGGAGAACGGTCCAAGAGAGAGGACAGCAGGCGCCAAACAGACAAATTCTATTAGCTGAGCGGGATTAGTATTTACCAGTAGATGATGATCACTGGCTGGTGACTGAAAGGGTTGTGACTTCACCATTTCACAGCGGTATTAAATGCATGTGTTTCTGTCATTTTGTCCACGTGTGATATAGGACAGCTATTCCATACTAGTGTAACAACAGCCATGAACCATTGGCTACTGATATCACATGCTATGTGTGTAAAGCCTGGATCTTCTTACTTGAACCCCAACAGAAAGAAGTTCAGACAGTTACTAAGCAGTCCATCATCACCCCCCACACCACCACCACCACCACCACCACACACACACACACACACACACACTCCCTCCTCCATCCTGTGTTGCAGACACCCTGTCAGCTTGCCAGGCAGTAGAAATCTCCCAGCTCAATCGTGTAGAAGAGAGCAGAGCATTATGCTTTGGCCAGACAGTGTGCTGCACGCCATGTAATCCCCTGCTGGTAGCTCCTGGCCAGAGAGAGAGGGAGAGGGAAAGGCTGCTGCTGGGTTACTGTATTTCCCAGCATTCACGTGGTAATAATAACATAATAAAACAAATAGGAATGTATTCAACTGTATTGGATGGACGAAATAACTGAAACAGCAGCAGAGGAACAAGATATTTCACCAGCCATGACTGAAAAAAACATCAGGGGACTGACTTTCAGAGAGTGTCATCATACAGCAGGCTCATGAACTACTGAAAGATATTATGACAAGATTCTAAATACGCACATGATAATTTAAAAACAGAAAACATTCCTAAATGCCTTTTTGTCATAACAAACATTTATTCCACAGGTTTTTTTTACGGCTCCATTTTTCAAACATTTTATCTACCGCCTCTTGAACAACCGCTTCTCCCTTTTCAAAGAGAAAACAGGAGAAAGCTAACTTTTGGAGTTGCAGTAGATGTCTCCCCCTCAGTTACTGACTTCATCTCTCATAGTTCCTCGATGACCCTCTTCTCTCCAACAGAGTCAGACAGGCAGGCAGACCTCCACCGACCAGAGTACAGAGACAATGGAGTGAGTTCTGGCTGCTTCGTGTCCCAATCACACTGTCTGTTCTGCTCCTCTCCTTATTAGTACAGAAGAATACACACACACACACACTTGTCTTTGTGTGTATCCCTAGTGACTGAATCCATCTGCATCGTAGAAAGTAGAATGTACTTTGTCTTCTGTGCACATTGATAACCACAAAATGATCCCGTTGCAACGTAAATATAAAGATGAGCACAAGTGGTTGTTCTGTATCAGACGTTGATGCTTTGAGATTAGCTGCAAACTGTAATTTGAGCTGAAACATTGGTCCGGTGAAGGAAAAATGTCGAAAACAGTATGATCAGTTGGCTAATAATACATATAATGATGGAAAATTCAGAAGCACACGAGAAGAGTATATCACTTTGTGCTTATCAGCTCATTTCTACAGTTTCTCCTCACCCTAAATGTTTATCAGTTTTCCCCAGCATCTTAACTTTGTCTCTCTTCCTCATTTCCTCATCCATCCTCCCTGCCCACCTCTCTCCATCCTGCCGCCTCTCACTCTTGTCTAGTTGGTCGTCCTCCTCCTCCACCTCCAGCCTGATGGCCAGCAGCAACGTGACCAACAAGACTGACCCCCGATCCCTCAACTCCCGTGTCTTCATCGGCAACCTCAACACGCTGCTGGTCACCAAGGCCGATGTGGAGGCGATCTTCTCCAAGTACGGCAAGGTTGTGGGCTGCTCCGTCCACAAGGGCTATGCCTTTGTCCAGTACTCCAACGAAAGGAACGCCAGGGCGGCAGTGGCAGGAGAGGATGGGCGTATGATCGTAGGACAAGTTTTAGGTGAGGTCCACGGGGGCACGGGTAACTAGAGACTCACCCGGGGACGGGTTAGTACTAGAATAGGAATTGGTCTCCCTTTAATGAAAAAGAGTAAAACTCAGCTTCACTGTCTCTGTTAAAGAAATAGTTTTATATTTTCCACATGGTAACATCATGGTGACAGTGACACCGTCTCTACTCTCAACCAGAAAAGAAAGGGTTTAACTATTCTACTCTTAGTCTTGCCAAGAGTTGGATTGACACATTGATCATATTTGTTTTGTAAAATGAAGCTGCAACCACCAACGACACTCGTAATTAACTGGTTTATTTGACAAGTTTCATATACAACATATTTACATATAATCATATCGGTTGAAAGTTGCAGTCTTGACTTATTTTCAAAAGGAAGCCAAGCACATGTTTCTGCTGAGCTCTATACTGCCACCTAATATTAATACCAGGGTTTTAAAGGATTTGTTTTGTGCAGGTTAAATTAGAAAATGCTAAGATTTCATCACAGCTGTTTTTACTCAGATTTTTTTTGTTCGAATGGTGATCCAAGCCGGCTAAAATAAATGTCAGTCATTATTTGCAGCGGCCAACTGCCATCTGGTCGGGGTAAAACCTGCAGTGTGGTTCTGAAATAGCATGGAATCAGACCAAAGTGAAGGAGTGATAAAATGTGTTGATTGAAAATTCACACTTTCTGTTCGTTACACATATTTTCTCTCACTCCTGACTACTCTTAACTCTTCCTTTGACTCACTGTTTTCCTTCTCTCAGACATCAACCTGGCAGGCGAGCCAAAGCCTCACAGATCCAAGACGGTGAAGCGCTCTGCTGGAGACATGTATAGGTTAGTCCACCTGTGCACGCTGCTCATGCTAAAGCAACAATATCATTGATTTTAATTTCAATATATATTTGTTTGACAAAGACATGTGCATAAATCCCTATGCTCCATTCTTCTGTTTCTGCAGTTCATCTTTAGATTTGGATTATGACTTTCAAAGAGATTACTATGATAGGTAAGCTATGTGGTCTTACAGTGTTCATACGTGAAAATGCTGACAAAGTTAAAACCATTTATGGTGTCATTATTATTTTGCAACTATCTCAGGATGTACTCCTACCAGTCCCGAGTGCCTCCCCCTCCTCCCCCGTTGTCCCGAGCTGTCATCCCCTCAAAGCGTCCTAGGGTTAGTCTGAGTGGAGGAGGGAACCGACGAACCAAAACTAGCTTCTCCTCATCCAACAAGAGCAGCCAAAGGACTTCACGCACAAGTAGGTTCCACACAGAGCTGCTGAAGCTGTGGACTTTCATTCCTAATACCAGTCTCCTAAAGGCTTTCCTACCATCCTGTTATCCCCCCAGTGAAAGTGGATGACCTGCAGACCATCAAAAGAGAGCTCACGCAGATCAAACATAAAGTGGATTCCCTGCTGGAGAGCTTGGAGCGCATGGAGAGGGACCACAGTAAGAAGTCAGGTGAGTCCTAATGAGTTGAGGGTAAAGTTGATCAGTTTGAAACATCAGCAATGATGTATTCTTGCTTTTTCAGCAGCTCCTGAAGCATAAAAAATGCTTTCAGTAAAGACAGCACATTTACGCTGCCACTTTGTGATTGCTCAATACCAAAAGCAAATGCCAAATGTATAACAGGAATTTTATTTTAGTCATTTTTCTCACCATATTCACAAGTCCCAAATTTTTTCTGTGACTCATTCTGCAACTGGATGAGTCACGAAGGGGCATACGCAAATGTTAAATATATAAATATCATCCAATAGCACTTCTGTACTTTTAGGGTGACGTCCGAGTCTATAAAGCTGACTAACAACAGCAGCAGCAGTAGTTATGATGGTGGCAGAGGTTTGTTTTGGGTGTCATTAAAGGAAAACGTTCATAATCATCATCAGATGACCCTCAACAGCCCCCACTGTTTGCTTTTAAATAATAAATTTATTTACACAGCACTTTCTAACACTATGCCATATGTGGTTCAAAAAAGTTTCAACAAGACGTGTTAGAATCAGGCAAACACTGAGTCAAATGCAAATAATTTTTTTATAAAAGACAAAAACAATAATACAGGATAAAGACAAAAACATATATTACTGTTAGTTCAGGAAATTGCTTCTTTTCATAAGATAAGTTTCAAGAAGTTTAAAAGAAATCACTGAGAGTTTCTGTAACTCAGGTCTCAGGTCCTTATTTAAGGGGACCAGACTGCAAAAGCCGGGGCCCTTTAAGTCCTGAAATGGACTCTGTATGCATGTATAAATCTTTTTAGGGTGAGGTGAAGGAGAAAGAACGTGACATTTGAGATGCTCCTCAGTTGATAAAACACAACTGAGTGTATTTTGTAACGTGATATCACACCCTAATAAAAAGGTTTCTGGCTGCAGTGAGGCCCAAACCTAAAGATTTTTTAATTGGCTTTGAAATTTATACTATATTTATAGATAGACAGAGAGACATCCCACATTTTATATTTGACAGTCAGTATAATAAGTAATGAAAGTTTGCCTGTTTATTGGTCCTAAATGAGACATAAACGTGTCGTCTGCATAAAAAATGGTATTAAATATTGTGAGTGTAAATAATATGTGTGAGTTACAGCGTATACTGTAAATACTAAACAGAAGGACGGTTTTGAAAATGATGCGACTACGACAGTTCGGTGTTAGATAAATAAAAGCACCAGGCACCTTTGTTGCTTAGTCACGTGGTTGTGACCCTCCCATTTTTTCATCAATCGTATTTTCAAACCACAGACAAGAGCTCCAAACCAGAGCCTGGTGAGGTGTCCCCACACCACTCATCTACCTCCAGTAAGAAGGAGGACAGCCTGAAGCGGGACAGAGAGAGCCAGGCTCTCGACTCCGAGGAGGAGGGGGATCTGCTGGAGGATGAAGATGAGGTGAGTGTGGGGAGGAAGGAGAAGAAGGGAAGCACAGTGAGTGCTACGTTGTCAACGACAAAGCAAGTTACTGCTAAATAAAGACAGATTTACATACGTTCTAATGATTAAAGTGACATTTTCCTTTCATGCAGGTTAAAAGCAGAGGGAGAGAGGATGATGAGGAAGAAGAGGGTGAGCAGGAGGAAGGAGAGGACGACGGTGATAGCACCAATGGAGACGAGTCCTAAACACTACATGCACATGCACAAAACTATTGTGTATGATTGTATTGCCACACCTGTACATAGTGGTCATGTGTTCATATCTGCTGTTTCAACTGGACATTTATATAAACTATATTGTAGATATTGCCGGCTCCCACAAACGCATACGAAATCATAGATATGACGACATGTATTTGTTCCTGTATTTTCCAGTTTTTTATTCATTTGGTCATTTGACTTGTTTTGTTTTTTTTCCTACTTGAACATAAACAGAGAATTTCTGTCCCTAGATAAGTGCAAATTCTTTTACATTTAGACAAAGGGCAAGTTCAACTGAGGATACAAATGTAACAACCTGTACATTTCAACTCAGGACTTTGAGCCTCTCCAGTATAAAAATAAGTAATTAGTTAAAAGTAACAGTTATTTGTTTTTAGAAAAAAATGTTGCCAAAGTGTAATCAATTATCATTCAGAGATGGTTTTTAAATTTGCTCAGGTGCAGCAGTTTGTCTTAAGGTCAGACATTTACCATAAGTGGTACTACCCCCCAGACTCTTTTAAAAACTAAAACCTATTGATAATTTAGTTGTATAGCTGCCTCCTTACCAGCAGGTGGCAGTGTACCATAACAGCTACACAGTAAAAACCTACAGGGAGTTTTTTCTGTTGTTCTTTCACTTTTTCACTTTCACCTTCTGCTTGTCACAACGTGACTGTGTACAAATTGTCGTTTTGCGCGTATGGGCCTTTAAAATTCTCATTGTTCGGAAAATAGTTTTGTTTGTTGCATAGTGTTACGACCCAGTCGACCTTGACTTGTGTAATGGAGTGTTACTTAATGGTTTTTCGTTTTCTGTTTATGTACTTTTCATCATTTGACTGCACTGATGAAAGTGAATAAACATGTTTTCCATGTTGTTACAACCCACATGGAATGTCTTCATGTAGTGTATAGCTGGGGGTATTTTGGGTGACATCACGGTGGAGCTTTACAGGAGGTAGAAGGTTATTTATTTGGGTTGTGCAGTAGGTTGGGAGAGTGATTAAAACATGGAAGTTTTTGCAGTGTGTTATTACACTGTGAAAAACGTAATTGTTGGGTAGGTATTTTCTTGTAGTACATTTACAGATTTGTCCCACGCTGGTAGTTGAGTTTGAATTTTCAATGACTCTAAGTCCAAATCAAATAATTGTCTCTGAGGTTATGTAAAAAAAAAAAGCTTGTTTACAGCAGATTTTCCTTTGACATATTGGAGTGAAGGCAACAGCGATAAAATCTTATTCAGTGAGTTGTTACAAATCAATAATGGATCTGTGGTCTACATTTTAGTATTAGAATGTCTTTGATTCTTCAAGAATGCAAACTGGGAAATATGTTACCACAGGGTCTGTCCGTTAGGTGTTGCCCACAACATGATCCCCATATTTAAATCATGTATTTGTATAATAAAATCACGCTAGTTTAGCTACTAGCAGTCCCTAGTTTGGAATGGATGTACACAAGCATCACTGCCCCACTTTAACATTGAAACGTACCCGTTAAGATGCTTCTCAAATGCAATAAAATGTTTTATTCAGTCTACAGCAATTTAAAAGCAGCTCGAGGCAAACACAGTTGTTTGTCCACAGCTTCATTACCAACGACCAGACTACATCAATATGCTGCTTCTTTATTAATATACATTACGCTGCTGGGAGTCTGTGGAAGCCTTGGAGCTCAGTAATGAATTCAAGCACAGAGGGCTGGCAGGAATAGGGAGGAAAGAGGGGACTAATCAATAAGCAACAGTCTTCGGGTTGGACTGTGATTAACAAGAGGGTGACAGATAGACAGAGTGCGGTGGATGGATGAGTGAACAGACCGCAGGAGACAGGAGACAGATGGATGAGAAAGTGACAGATGGAGAGAGATGACAGGAAGAGCGGGACAGAGTTTTGTGGTGTGTGCTCGGCAGGGATGAAGAATGGGGAACTTGTGTGACAGTCAAAGCGAGTGATTGCAGAGTGTCATCTTTTGTTCAAACCTCATTTAAGCACTACTCGTTTTTATGCAGCGTTTTATTGGATAGAGACTGTTTGTGTGGATTGTCTTCTCATTGAACAAGCAAAGTGTACGTGTGCATTTTTAGATAGTTAGACCTCTGTTTTGACGTCTTTTGTCACATTTTGACGTCACATTTCCCACCAGGCCCCAAACACTGCTACCGTCACTTTTTTTTCTCTGTTCTCTGTTGCAGCAATATGTCACTGTGCATTTCAAACATCGATCCTTAAAGTCAAAGCAAACTCTTCCTTCACATGCAGTTGTGTAATGCGATACAGTGTCTGCACAGACTTGCCCCCTCTGCAAGTTTCAGTAATTCAAGTGTCAACCTTCATGATTTAATGGGATTCTAGCCACAGAAACAAGAAAGCAATTAAAAGGTTATCAAACAGAACCAACCTGAAGCTAGCTGCCCTTGAGCAAGGCACTTAACTCTTAATGACTCTTAAAGACTGCAAAGTGTGGCCACTGGTGGCTTTCTGCTGTCCCACAGAGCTGACCAAAGACATGTCCTTTGTAAGTCCTCTACATAAAGCCGTGAGCAAAATGACTAATATTAACACAATCATCTGTGTGTCCTTGGTAGACTGTGATGACGTGTTGCAGTTTGAAAAATAACAGAATGAAATCGTTATCATGATAGGTGGCTTGTATGTGGACGAACGTAATTTAAAAAACATTGAATTTTCAATGTTACTGTGAGGTATTAACAGATACAGATAACTCGGAGACCAAACAGTGCACAGGTGCTAGCCTGAAATATTGCTCTCGCATAATCACTTTGCCCTGTCACAACAGGAAAAGCTGGTAACATTAATCGTGGCTGCATTCCATTTCCTGTAGTTGTGCCAGCTAAGGCCCTTGTGTGCACACTGCCTCGTCTGACACAACCAATGTGTCTAAGGTGCTAATGTTGGTATTATAATATAACATTACTAATGGTTTTTCTGCTGTAGCAAGTCTAAACATGCACCACGAGGGCAGTTTGTAATTTGTTCCATTACCTATTCGGTTATTTTATAATAGATGGAAAGATGCTGCAACACGGCTCGGCCCTTCAGGTATATGTCATTATCAAATTACAATAAACGAGAGACATCAATGAAACATTAAAAAAAACATGTTAAGTTGTGAACTGTTGTTTGAATTATCACCACAGATTTACTCTAACCCTAACCAAAGATTTATAGATCCGTTCCAAGTGAAAGCGCTTTCTATTGCTTTCATTCCAAGCATCAGGTAACAAACATGAAACACAGCACTCAGTTAGCTTAGCTTAGCTTAGAACTATCTGTTCAAGGCAGGTTGTCTGCCTTTAACCATCCAAACAGCAAACGTAAAACTGAAAATGAACTGAAGTGAATGATTTGCCCGGTGATGCAGTCTTGCAGGTGGGTGACGAGTCAGGTGAAGAATGAAAGGGAAGATAAAGGTGGCATGATAATCTGAGCCAAAGAGAGGTCACAGCCGAGGTGGAGAGAGAGGAAGAAGAAAGTGAGCGATGAGAAGGGCGTGAAAGAGAGGAGGAAGAGAGGAAGGAAAGCGAGAAGCGTCACAAGGCTGCAAAGAGGTCGGGAGATAAGAGAGATGGAGAAATGGAGCTGTAAACCTCCAGGGTGATTTATTGGTGCCGCTGGGAGCTCTTTTGTGTGAATGTGTCTGTGAGAGAGAGACGGTGGAGACATGAGCATGAAACAAAAACATGATGAAGGGACGCGGAAAAGTACCTGAGCCTCTGGTGATTTTCTCACTGTGTGTGTGTGTGTGTGTGTGTGTGTGTGTGTGAACATGAGTGGGCTTGTGTGTGTGTGTGTGTGAGAGAGAAAGTGAGTTAGGAAAACACAGAATGAAATATGAGTTAAACAAAGGAAGAGAAAGGTTGGCACACTGCTGCAGTTTAAAACATGTTCCAGCATGTGTGTGTGTGTGTGTGTGTGTGGATTTATGCATGTGTGAACAACAAGCAACAGTTACAAGAAGGAAATTTAATTAGCATGTTACTCTCTGACCATTACTGCTGACACGGGGTCACGTCAGGTCTGCGCTGTAAAACTATCTGTCCTAATAACAAGTTTGTTTTGGTTTGGTGGTGCTTCTATCCGTGGTATTTCAAACAAAGACAAACACACCCACAAACTGTAGTGACCTGCTTCTAGGTCTTTTGTCTCTCTGCGAAGCGTACGATAAATACTGGTACTGTTCAAATTTGCATGCTGTCCGTATCAGTATTTTTACTCATAATAAAGCAGATATAGGTGCTGACTGACACGTGGCTCTCACTTGCACTTACTTTACTTATAATCAAACTTATACCTCTGTCATGTGAAATAAATACAATTAAAAAAAGGCATTTTATTTAAGTGGTTGCAGTGAGATTATTTATTTTGTCACAACTCAGAAAAGTCAGGACATTCGTGGCCAAGTGTAAGCCTGTCGCCATTATAAATGTAGAAGAAATGTTTAACATCCAAACAATTTGATGTGGAAAAGAGTGTAAACATTACCAAAGCTCGAGTTTATTTTGTCTTGGTAGGTCTAAAGAGAGAGAGACAAACAGTTACGCTTAACAATGGTGCAACAACACAAAACAACAACAACATTTACAAGGATGACGGCAAATCATGAAACTTACTCTTATTGTTTATATCGTACCTGCAACCACACTTTCTGTTTCAATTTGATTCTTTTCCTGCTGTAACAGGCGATGTAAATCAATAAAGTGCGAAAGTCCAAGTCTGAATCTGAAGTATAAAATGTAACAGTATTGGGTAAATGGTGGTGCATAGGTTTGCACTTCCTGCCAGCAGGAGATACATGTTATAGGTGTGAAGGTTTGTCTCTGTATGTCAGCCCTGTGATAGATGATAAAAATGACAGCTGGGATAGACTCCAGCAACCCTTAAGAGGACAAGCTGCTAGAATGATGGATGGATGTGCCAGAGTTTTATTACACAAAATGCATCTGTCTCTCTCCACTCCCTCTAAGTGTCGTAAACCTTTGAACAACACAATCATCTCCATGTTGAGTTTGACCGATATCGTCGTGTAACGTGTTTGCCTGAGTGTCACCTTATTTTTCTTCTTCAGATGTTTGTGCCTGTCATCATCCAATCACAATCCAGCTTCTTTCCCATATAAAAGAATAATGGTTACACTAATGCAAAACAAAACAAAAACTAGCAAATCAAATTTAAATTCTACCACATTCAGATGCTTTTGCCAATAAAACTTGATGTTAATGTCATTTCTGATTAAAATATTCCACGTTTTTGTTTCAGCCAGTGTTGGACAATTTTAGCTTCTTTTCAATCTAGTCAATTGCATTTCGTTCTTTTGCAAACTCTAGTCGGATTATACAGAAAATCCTTTTTTTGAGTTTGGCCTCCTGTGGCTGCACTTGTACTAATTTAACCTCACAACAAAGAGTCTGACTGTGCCAACGCATGCTTCTGTATGAGTTTGTGTTGTCGTCGGTATTGAGCAGCGGTTGGCCTTCAACTAGCCACGTAGCTGGTGTGAATATAAATGAGAGAGAAAGAGGGCTTCCACTGAACAGAAGGAATAAAGAAGAGAGGAGAGTGAGACGGAGGAAAGATGAGGAATTGTTGCTTTTGCTTGTTTCTTCTCCTTTTCTTTCTTCTTTTCTTTATTTGGCCACGTTCTGAAAAAAAGGAAAAGTAGGATCATCTCCCTCATGCTCTCAGTCTTTCTGTTTTGCTTTACCTGTTTTATTCTGTTCAACCTTTGAACACATCTCGTCTATTTACTGTTTGTCCTGGTTTATTGTCCTGGTTTATCAACCGTTAATTTCACTTTTACTCTCATGCCCCACCATCATTTTACTTTCAGCACACCGGCCTTGTCTCTGTTTTTTCTTACTTCTTTCGAATGTTTCTTTAACCGTTTACGCCATCACTGGCTTTTTCCTCCATCTATCCCACTGCAGAGTGATTGTTGTCTGATCCGAGTGTGGCCCCAGATTAGATCCAACCCTGCTGCTGTAATCAGCCCTCTGTGTCCTGGCTCCTCGCAGATAATCTGCTTGTGTAGGAATCAAAAAATCTGCCAATACATCTGTTTTTCACAGTAATACATGTATTCATATACAGCCAAGGGCACATTGTGGAAAATACATCAATGTTGAAATACAGCAAGTGTTCAGGTGCTGCATAAGTACAAAAAATATAAAACGGCTGTCAAAATCGTATTATTCTCACGTATTCAGTCGCTCCATCATACTCATTAGTTACAATGTATAATACACCTGATACCTTAACACGTAAGCAGCTTTTAAATGTTACAGCTTGCTCAGAATCTACGCTATCGTACTTGTTATAAAGTGCTTGCATCCCCCCGTGATCCCAACAGCTTGTCCTCCATCCACCGTTCACACTCACTTTCACACCTACGAGGTCAGCGATTAACCAAACATACGTGTTTGGTTAATCCACACCCACACAGACTGCCCTCATACACAATGGCAAATTAAAGAGCACAGTCACATCTGTATATAACCAGTATTGTAAGATTAAATCACCTAGAATTCATTTCGCTAAAGGTCAGTGTGGATTTTGGCTCAGTGGGCTCCACATAGACTGCTCCACAATGATCCACCGTCTGTTGTTAGACTCTAGGAAAAAGAAAGAATCGCTATGAAAAAAAACAATATGAAGTGCAACAAACCCCCAAAGGGCTGATTCAAGAACAATGTGTTTTCACAAAAAGCATTTTAGTACAATTAGCCACATTTTCATTTAAACCTTTGATCTTCATGTCACCATATCTTTTCCCATATTTCGATGGCCCAATGAAAAGCTTTACAATCTTACAATCACATTGACAGGATATATAACCCAGTTTCATTCATACAGCACATACAGTAAACTGTAGGATATGCATAACAGCATAACTCTAACTGTGCATCAAGGATCCCTCGAGTATTTTCCAGATGGTTTTGGGGGATTGTTGTGGTCTAATTTTCTTGATTCCACAGGTTTTCTAAATAAGATGAAATATTTTTGTATTTTTTTCAATAATAACAGTGAAATTGCAAAACAGCTGGGTAATTATTAAATTAAATAACCCTGTTCATGTTGCTGCAGCCTCTGCAACAGTGAATCTTCTTTTGAATCCATGTTTCAGCCATTCTTCAAGTGTGTTTTGGTAACAGTATAACTTCTCTAACCAACCAAAATCTACGACAAACTTTACCTTCCCCGTAGCCTCACATCTGATGATCGTGTTTCAGTGAGATCAGTATTTGTTTATTTTTTTGCTTACTTGTTTAAAACTCAGTGATAAATTAAAATTTTCATGGTTCCACAGAGCTTTTCTGTCCATATGGTGGAAGCTTGCCTTCTCGTTTTGTCATGTCACCAGGGCCAGAGCTGCTTTCCAACACATTAATATTCATCAATATAACTCTAATCTCTAGAAACTGGGTTTCTGGCAGTGCCTCTTTGCTCTCTTCCCCATCTCTTTCTCACTCACTAGCTTCCTTCACCAAATGGGGAAGAGGGGAGAAAACAATTGCAATAAAAAGAAGAAGATGGATTGGAAAGGCAGAAAAAGAAAGAACCAGGACAGAGAGAGAAACAGAAGAGTTGTATAAGAGAGGGAGAAGAGAGGACAGAGACAGGGGGAAAAGACAGCTGTGACATCACAGCCACTCTAAGTAGGTCAGGCGAAACGTTGTGACGTCATTTACACTGAAAACTGCCCACTAGGCCAATCACGTGAAGGGACACTCCCCCTTTTTTCACCGCCAAAATAAACTGCACCCCTCCCACCCACATCCCCCCTTTTTTCTGCAGCTGTCTCAAATCACACACACGCACAACCAGCCGTTAGCACAGGCGTACATTCCTGCTGCTCTAATCACTGACACTAGCATTAGCAGCAGAGTACAAGCAGACATGGGGAAATGCAGTAACTTTTTCTTGTTTACGCCTCCGTTCTTCACCTTCGTCCACTCTTCCTCCCCCTATCTGTTTCCACTCACAAAAGCCTCTTTGCTGTTGGATGTCGGCAACTTCTGCTACAGTGGAGCCATTTCTTCTGCTGCTCTTCTGATGTTCAGCATCAAACAAATCCACTTGTCTTTCATCCAGACATAATGACACTGGCCCTGGGGTTCAGGTGGGGGTTCTTTAACATGAGAACAACAAAGATGATGAGAAAACCTGTCAGTGAAGCCACTCAACACAAGAACACTATAACATCATGAAAAAGCACAGAGGAAGGACTGGGTTCTGTTCTAGGAAATAACAGGTCCATATCGATGTGTGAACACCTACAGTATGTTGAATTTGAAGGACAAGACACTGGTAAAGCTCTGCTGCAGGAAATAGAGAAGGTCCTAGGATTGGCTCGTAGATATTTTTGGTAGATGTTGATTGGTTGAGTTATGTGTTTTTCTGTGCCACAAGGTCAGAGAGCACATGCAGCATAACTGTATGTCATTCAGCATGACATGTTCTCCGTCTGTCCTGAGCTTGTACAAATAATTAGTCTGAGTGTGTTGTTTGCCTTTGTGGTTTTTACAAAAATAAAATAAAAAATCTTTACAAACCTTTTTATTCCCAGCCTTGTTTAACTCGAGCAAGCGCTTCTTAAAACACGCTCCAAGCTGCGGGGGTACTGGTTCGCAGGAGTGAAGAAGAATCACAAAGTTATAAGAAATGAAATGAAGACATGGCACACAGTCTGACACATAGTCAGATGTCAGCGTACAGTTTAATTAGATACAGGCTGTGAAGGATACACACACAATGCAAACACCTACAGCAGGCATTGACATTTGTGAGGCCAGAGATAAAGAAAAATAGTTTCCTCTGGTTCTTAAGTTGGTTCCTAATGTGCAGACGTTCAGCTCACTACTTCATACTTTGCAGTCATGACGATCAGATTACACGAGGCACCTGTAAGGAAACATTTCCTATAAGATCAGATGGTTGCGGGGACAAAAATATTCTCACACCAAACACACGGTGTGAACGTGCTCGGTTGGTGCATATTTCTGTAAGTAAAAAAAAAAGGCTCACAACACACAAACAGAGAAGCGCGGCTCATATTATTAAGGTCACATGAGTAATTCTCACTCTTACATAAGGAGACAGTTCAAGCATTTGTGACATTCCTTACTATTTATTGCCATTCACATAAAAACCAAGAATCCACTCGTGGTTTTTTGTGCACAGCCACCAGATAACTACTTCTGAATATTTGTCATCTTTGCACTACTGTCTTTGTGTTTCTCTTGCATAGTTTTAGTTATTTAGTGTCAGACAAAGTTGAGAGGAAGATTTGGAGATTCTTCTGCCAGATTTGGAGCATAAATGAGGAGCAGATGGTGTGTTTAATATTCTAAGATAATAACACATTGAGATAAGTCTGTAGCCTGTGTCGGTGTTGTTGGTGTACTCTAATGTCCCCATCAAGTTAGTATAAGGTCAGGAGAAGGATCAGTGAACAGAACAAGGTGTCCATCAGGAGAGTATTTGCCAGATCAAAATGTCCTTGTGATACACACTGATCTTCTTTCTTAAGGTTCATTTCTGTGTCTATTGGTGGTTCACTTTACAGTTTAGTAAACATCAGTTGCAACCAGTAGTCAGATCCTCAAGTAGCTGTGGGTAAAAGGACCAACACCATGGATGGATTCTCTGCATCTCTGCAAACGTAATGCAGTGGTAAATCGTTCTCATTTTGTGATACATACATTAATATACAGCACTAAAATGTTGGGCTTGAGAATGAAATCCTGTTAACTGGATCATGCAGAAATCACCAAATCTGAAGTTAAAAACCACACGTACAATCACTCTGAAAGCCTAATCTCACCACATAATCAGACTACTGTGAGTGTGGCTTCACTTAAATGTGCACGCACTTAATCACTCTGGATGAGTGTGTCAGCGCAAAAGCAAATGTTACTGTGAAGTAATGAAACTGTTTGAGAGGATCATAAAATATTAGGTGAAGGGCATTTTAGGATGAATGTGATATAAAAACAAGAGCAAAAAACAAAAAGACTACAGACAAATTCAAAAAGGCTGTGAGAGTGTTCAGGCTTCTGCATCCTTGGTAATATATAATAAAATAAGAAAGTTAAGTGACCAGGTAACAGAGTGAAAAATCCATACCCCCATTTCACATCCAAACTACTTCAGTCCTTTCTAAAGAACACATGCATAATCGGTTTTATGCATTTAGTTCAAAATAAATTACACTTTGGAAACACAAGTCTCCAGACTAGCTTTAGTCCACTTGAGTTTTTTCCACTCACATTTTCTTTTCCTTCCATCAGCATTAACTGTATTGAACTGCTAACAGCAGGAGGTAGGTTAAAAATGGGGAGGGGGACCTGGGTCTGTAGTAATGTGTGTTCATATAGAGGGCACATGGGGTTATGAGGTCAATTGCAGTGATTAAAAGGATCCTGGTGAAGCCGGTTGACGGCCACCAGTGACCAACTATTGTTGAGAGGAGCTAATATGGTGGAGATGAGTAGGGGTTTCATACAACAGAGCTCTGGCTTAACATCCTTACATTAACCAAGCAAAAACTTACAGCCAGATGAACTTTTGTGTCTTATTATATGCCTTTGACTTTACCATTAAACACAGCAAATGCCTCAGTGTTACTGCCCTTTATCCATGATGCTCTAAAAGAAATACATAAGATTATAAAGTAATTGAACCAGTCAGATGTCCTTCTTCTATGAGTCTATCATTTTGTCAGTGATGATCATAGAGGTGAATTTGCCCTCAGTGATCATCTGACGATCCATCTACGTCTATCTCAACATGAATGTAACTCTAAACTGAAAAAAGAGGCATATCTGTGTATCTGCAGACAACAAATAACCAGTGCTATGTGATGCTCAGTTATACATGAAAACCGTGGTGAAGGATAACACAGGTGACCATCAATCACTCACTTGAGGACTCCACAGGGTTTATAAACCTGCTACTCACAGCGGTCAGTCAGACTTGAGAAAGCCCTCTGGAATAGAAGGGTCAAACGTCATCAAGAAACCTAACAGGTCCAGTTGCTTTGGATAAAACATTTATGAGATAACTATATGACCTGGATGACTGAGAATCCTCACAGATATTATCTCTATATCATATAACTTAGAATTAAGACCTGACTCTGCCTATTAGCTAAATATATAGAATATTTCAAGTAATTGCTTTTCGGTTATTTGTCTTGGAACTCCACTGTTTCGGTTCATTCACTGTATAATACTAGCTCATTGCCAAATGAAGTCCTGACAAACAACGTCAAAATGAGAACATTGCAGAATTGATCAGCCAAACAGCCAGGTACTGCTTTCACGTGTTGGTGGAGACCAAAAACTGAGCTAAAACAGGCCGGAAACATAATTTAAAATGGATTATGATTAATGATGCTCTGTAACAACTGAATGTGCAACAGTATTAGTTTAAAATGCAATAATAATAATGACAACAGTGGCAAACGTTATCTCAGGCTGTAAAAGATACTGTACAACAATATGAAACATGTAATTAAAAATGGTGTGTGAGTTTCTTTCTGTCTGTCTAAAATTATGTACTAGGAGCAAAGTTGATCTCAGGAGGGTGACTGAGCAGGTGATGAAAATGTTCAAAAATGGAATTCGTTCAACCAGCTCATGTGACGGTTATTTTTTCCTCTGCCCTGTGGCTGGTTACATGACTAGCTACCTGAACCTCTTACGTCTCTGAGGTTCAGTTGTGATTAAACTAAAACCTCATCACTATAATCGCACTATACGGCATTACACCACTCATGCTGGTATTTGATTGACTCAGTGAGTGGACCTGATTAGAATGAAAAGGTGGGTGGAAGCAGCATCCGGCACAATCAACAAACCGTTAGTGATATAACAGCAAAGAGTTATGAAAAATGCAAACCCTTCTCAGAATACTAATGTGTAAACGTAGCTGACTTGTTGCCAGTATTCAGTTTGTAATATTGCACACCCCACAAATTGAACACTCTGTAATGCTCAGCGTGTTAGCTCACGTTTCCACAGTAGCTCAGGAGTCAACTGTTTTATAAGGAAACTAATAAAAACGTTTCCACAGTTAATAACTCTTGTGTGTTCTTGTAGTAAGTGATTATTATTTTCCTCTTGCAAACCTTAATATTGGCAGCAGTACAAAACACCCTGTTCTCCAATAAGTGACATGTTTACACTAGACAGTACTGACTGGCTTGAATTCGACAAACATCTTGCAGAGACACACACTCTATCTTCAGGACTGGTCACATAATTGTTGAGTAGACTATCATCGGCCTCCTGTTGTGTCGTGTGTTGTGGGAGTTATTGTTGGCTCAGGTTTTAGGTTCCAGGTGAAACAGAGGTCAAAACAGACGGGGGTGGGGGGGCTTCTAGCTTACTTATCCATAAATTCATTTCAGCTGTCCAGTGATGATAGCACTCACAGATATGACTCTAAGAAATGTGGCTGAAACCAATTGTTGATGGAGCTCAAGATAGAGATGAAGAGGCAGGAAAGACACGAACCAATTTATCAGCTGACATCATCTAATTTAGTTACACTCTGACAAATGTGTTTGTTTTGGGCAGAGGGACTAGGAACTCGTTCCCTGTATTCCACAAAAGTTAGTGTAAATTAGGAAACTTTTTTAAAATTTGGGAAAGCTTAATTGCCAGAAAAATTGAGAACACTGCAAACATTGAAATGTCTGGAAATATTACCAAGAGATTTTAGTGAGGATGCTCGGCCTGTCTTGTCCACAATTGCGGGTTCATAGCTTATTCTGGGCCTCCTGTATGGCCGCCAGAGGGTGTGTTACATCACCCAAAAGCCCTTTAATCCAGCCAGGTTGCACAGCTGGTGGGCCAAGATAAGCAATAACCACTGACATATATCTGCGACTGTTGCAGCAGTTGCTGTGGTGCATGTCTGCAAAGCAAAAAAAAAAAGAAAATGGTAAGCTAAACATTTTTAACGAAGGACCTTATTCATTCTACAAAAAACTGAGACATGAAGTTTTTGTTTTAGTGAATGTTTGTGCAAGATTATTTTTTATCCTGTTTAGCGTGAGGTCACTCCTACTGTGTTGATATAGTCCAAATTCACTGCAATCACACAATCACTTGTTCAAATGTGCATCAGCGTTCTCATGTGGAACAAATATCTGGCTAACCACAGCCTGACGGGAGCACGGGCTGGAGGATCATTATGTAAGGCGGTTAATTTGGAGCCGCAGAGAGATATTTCACCGCCAGCTATGTTACAGATGACATGTTGAGTGAGTTTTACTCCAGATCTAATTCCTCCGAAAAACAAATTGTTCTCCATAGAAACACTTTGTTGGCTAGAAACACTGGAAAGTGGTTTAACTTGTCGCGTTTATTGTTTCTTAAAGAGGTAATGGAATAATGATAATAATACAAAATAATGCAACTGCAATTATTTAAGCTACCAGAGCGAAAGAGAAAAAAGGAATAAATACACTGCAATCTACACTTGAAACCACGTGTATTCCTAAGGGAGTATGTTTGGCATTTTGTTGTCTTATTTTATTCTAAGTGCAGCTGGGAAGCATGTACAGGAAACTGCTTGGTCATCCAAAAGCAATACAAATGAGAGCCTGTGTCACTTGGGGAAACTATGACCTGACTTACATAGCCACAGAGCTGATGAACGATGTTCTGGTTCTCAGCAGATCTGCTTCGCGTTAGGAGTACAGTGCAGCAGAGCTGTAGCTGGGATTCCATGTGGCATGTTTATTTTTCCCTCTGCTCCTCCACTCAAAGAGCTCTTTATGTACTCTGAAAACAGAATTATGCAAGTTCACCAGCTCGTGGTTACCATGGAGGAACTGGTAGAACCCTCGGAGGGCTAGAAATAGAGACTGAAATGTTTATTAAAATATAACACGCAAGTAATATGAGTCACTTTAGAGTTAACAGGTAACACGGAATTATACTAACTGTATATGAACAGTTAAAACCTTTTATCATGACTGTTAATCTTAAGCATCAACAAGAGCAAGTGGAAGAACAAGTTTGACCAAAAACTGTGTGAAATATATCCTAAAGCAAGTGAATGTATAACGTTGAAATAGAAAAAAAGGATTAAATAAGTTGTTGGAATTACACAGATACGGCTGACTGTGGTCTCATTAGATCTATGTAATAATCTGTATCACTTGAATTTGATCACACTACAGGTGAATGACAATACACTGTATGAAAACAACCAGCGGATTTTATTGCACGAGGCTTCTCTTGTCAGACTTGAGCTGGATCCACCCGCCTTTCCCTTCAACCCAGTAAGGTAAACCCCACAGAATGTGCATGAGGACAAATGTCAAGCATTTGCTGCAAAACATTCCTCTGGGAGACAGGTGGTCCTGGAACCCCAAGAAGCCCCATCACGGCCACTTGGGAGTCCCGGGTTTGGACCACCGCACCTTACTCGGACTTTGTTGGCCTCCTTGGCGTAGCCCTCCTCCTCCCTCCTCCTGACCGCGTTTTCGCTCCAGGTGTGTTTATTTACTTGCTGACTCGGGCCCAGCCGGGAACGCTCGCTCTCATCGGCCTCAGTTCCACGAGCTCAACAAGGGCGGAATGTACCAACGTGAAACACGGGGGGAGGTGGAGCCAAACACACCAACACGATATTTACTCCCGAGAGCGCGTCTGCGTTTACTGTGCTCCAAACTTGAGCAGTCACAAGGTGAGGCAAATATAACCCTGCGTTTTTTTTATATATAAACCAACGAGTCCACTCACATTTGTTGACACTTCACCGGGTTATAACTTTTTTACCACCCCTGAAAACTCTCATTGACACGTCTTGCCTTTTTTGATTGACCGCTCCATATTTTTGTCGCTGTGCTGAATGTTCCTCCTGCTGGAGAAGGGAGAAAAAACAGCAGAAAGGAGACACAGAGAGGGAGAAGGTACGGCGGAAAAATAAAGGAGGTGGAGGAAAAACAAAAAGGTGAAATAACAGATTAGTGGAGAGACTGTCTGCACGCGCTGGAAAGCGAGAAGACGTTTCGCGAGTGGAGAGCGAGACTTGCCATATATTTTTAGAAGTCCCTGCTTTTTTTGTTTTCCATCAGCAGATTATTAGGTGAGTTCATCCTGCCGCTACTCTATGCATAGTGGTACACGGTTTGTTGTTCTTTTCATTGTTTTAGGTGTTTGTTTCTTCTCGGATGGAGTCAGGGGGTAACGTGGGATTTGCCTTTGCTCATTCAGCAGTAGTGCAACAAGAAAATGTGTTTTTCTCGAGGGGGGTTCAGTGCAGGGGTGCACGGTGGACCTTCCGGTTTCACGCTGCATAATGCAAAACGAAGTAATCAGTGAACCCCCCCCACCAACCACCACCAAACCAGCCTCCCTCCCTCCTCGTGTTTTCCTCCTTGACTGGATCTAAAGCGCTGCTCAGCCCGGTTATCAACCAAAAAAACAACCCATCCTGCTGCGCTCACATTTAAATGTCTGCAAAGACAAATGGGTGATATGTGGGTGCATGCAAGTTAGTCTGTGCAGTGTGTGTGTGTGTAGAGAGAGGGAGAAAGCGGCTAATATTGACGCGCACATGTGGCATCGCCAGAGGGTCTTTGTTCCCCCCTCCCCCCACGCATATGTAATGACAGCTCTCTGGCACGGTTCACATCTCCTGCAAACAGGACATAGGTCAGTATTGACATGCCCTTGTCCCATGAACTTGAATCTTGCATGAACCTGACCCCCCGCACCCCCCGCCCCTCCTCCCCCCTCCATTCACGTCTTTCAGCCGAAGGCGCAGCACTGCTGCTCCTTTGTGGTGTCTAAAACAGTTGTCCCCACTTCGCTTTCATGACAGAAAGGTTGTTTTTGTCTCTTTGCGACAGGCGGAGGTATGGGAGATTGGGGCAGCGAGGGAGAGCGACGGGAGTCTTGGGGTTCGAGAGGGGTGTTTTGGCCAGAGGAGGTTTATAATGTGTGTGAAAGTCAAACGGAGGTGTGTCCCTTGTATCTGTTTACTGGCCCAGTGCTGGCTCGGATGAAACGTTTGATAAAAAATACCCAAAAATATAATGCAGCAATGTCCTGAAACGGTCCTTTTCCTGAGGAATCTTAAAGCCCGTCGCGCAAGGGGGAATGCGTAACTTAAAGTGTGTCGTGCCAGACCAAACACACACACACACACACACACACACACACACACACACACACACACACACACACACACTCTCTCTCTCTCCTCTGTCTTCACACAGCGTAACAAAGACTGATTTTTACTATACTGCAAAAGCTGCACGCACGCACGCACCCCAAGGCAAGCTCGCGCGCAGATTCTGTGAGTCATAGCGCATTTGGAGAGTCCTGCTGATAGTGGCGCGTGCGCGCACGCACACACGCGCGCGCAGTAGAGATGTAGAAGCGCACGCGCACCCAGGCAACTCACGAGCTGCAGACTACGTTGAAGTTGTTTGTGTTTTTTGTTAAGAACTGCTCTTGGGTGTGGTGTTACACAACAACAATTGCATTGCTGTTAATTTTAGCAACAAATCTGAAAATAATGACCCTCAGTTTTGGTTATATTTACAGATGTGTTGAGGTTTACGGAGTTTTGTTGCACCTGCTTCAGAAACGACAAACTCTCGAGCACTTGTTTCTCTGAAACTATTCCGTTCACGCACTGTGGACAGACGTTTTTCATGCTAGTTTCCCAGTGTCAACTTTCAATGCTCTGGGCAGCACAAACAAAATTCCATTCACCTCTAGTGTATTTCAGTGGAGAAAGATATTGCAAAACCTCAGCAGGCGTGTGAAATATCACTCTGGGAACATGGATGATATTGGGGCAAAAAGCACTCACTTCACATACACTTCTAACCTTTATTTTTACTATTTGATTTCAAATTGTTGTGTTTCAGTTCAGCAAGGCTGCAGCTAACGTAACTTCCTGCGCGTCTCTTGAGTGTTTCATGCACCTTGTGAAAGGTTGTGATTCATATTTATTGTTCATTTCATTAAGTATATCTAAAGAACCATTAGTTATTCACAGAGTGTAGAAAAAACCACATCACGTGCTAAAAATGCTGAGATCATTGCATAACTGAAGAAAATACATTTCTAAAGATCCAAACAGCGTTCGTTTTTGTCCCTGCTGATTGAGGTTGCAGTGGACGCACTGTTAGTCTGAATAAGCTGGGCTGTTGTCACGCCACGGCAGTGATTTCTGGAGTTCTTCAGATGTCATTTCATAGACATCTGTCAGGGCCATATATAAATTATGTTGTCGTCCTCTGGTCTGTTGCTATATCCCTGAGTTTTTGTGTTCTGGCCAGACCAATAATCCAAGGAGATCAACTTGTTGACATCATTAAACTGTGGCGGCGGGCAGGAGCAGTTCGGTTCAGTCTCCACTGTTAAAGATTACGGACATTTCAGAACGCAGTGACCAAACAGAAACATTCATACGTGACAGCTCAACAGTTAACGTTTTCTGTGTAGTACTTTCTTTGACAAATGGAAGTGTTTACTGTAAACACAGGAGACGCTGGTAATATTTTTTTAAAAACAGCGTTGAAGCCATGTTTCAGTCTCTCTGGACCACTGAACTTGTTGCCATGATGGCTATTGACCAGCCTGACCTCATTATTTGTTTCACCATCATTGGACTTCGCCTGTGTTCCCTTGGCTTGTCAGTGACAGTTTGACCTTATGCACTCCCAGCAGAGTCAACTCAAACATGCACGTGGCTCACAACACGGATCCTCCGTCATAAAGCTCAAATTCCTGAATTAATTTGATCCTGTTTGCTAATGTTAACAAACCTGTAGTACACATGGCTGCATTAGTAGCATTACAGTGAGAAATGAACACATCGACTTTTTGATTTGTAAAATCACTTTCACGGTATTTCCTAGGATATAAAGCCTTAGACATTAAGCCTAAAGGGTTGGGTTTTTGTGGGGCCCCTTAGGCTGTATTAAAATAAGAAAACATTTAGGTTTTTTTTTCATTGAAAACCAATGGTAAAAGAAAAATAATCTAGTAACAGGAAAGGAACAATCAATATTTCTGGTGAACGTTTCCTCTCCATTTGGTTTTACGTTAAAAGTAACACAATGTGGCATCTGAACATGCTTCAGTGTGTTTCTGTGTTGTTTTGTGAGACATTCAGACATTTCAGTTTCGGAAATGTGGACGGCCCAACAGCCTAAGTACTGTTTTAATTCAGCCACACTGAAGAGTTTCTAAATATGAATGCACTGCTTAATGCCCCAACGCTGGACCTACTGTAAGTCGAGATTTTGAATGCCATTCCAAAACCCTAATTTCTTTCACTGTTTATTCAATTGCAGCAAGTTGTCCAGGTCCTGAAGCTCAGACCGTCGCGCTGTCACCTTTTTCATCTCATCACACCACAGAATATGTTTTCAAAAGTCTTGAGAATAATGAAAATGTTTTCTGGCGAATGTTTGACAAGCGTGTGGCATTTTGGTACGCAGCTGCTTCTTCTTTAATTCTCTCCCATGGGCGCCTTTTTTTGCCCAGACTCTCCTAATATTGAATTATGAACACTGATCTGCAGCTACTGTGATGTTCCGGGTTCTTTTGAATTGTTATTGGAGTCGTTTTTGTGTGCTGGCCTGTCCTGGCTCGTTCACCACCTACCAGTTCACCAAGTTTCTTCATTTGTGCATAATAGCTCTCCCTGTCCCAAAGCTTTAGAAATTGTTTTGCAACCCCCTCCAAACTGATACCTGTCAATAACTTAGTTTCTTTGCTGTTTTCGTGGCATGACGTGTTGCGTGAAGTGTTTTCTTGATGCAGCAGGTCTGGCAGTAATCAGCTCTGGGTGTGGCAATTGAACTCTTTCCAAAAATGGGCTTAAGCACACTTTATGGGATTTAGCATGACGGGGATACTACTTTCTATCAGTAGGGAGGCAAATACTTTTTCAAAGCACTGCGCTTCCTTGGGTATCGGTGTAGGAGGACACTTGAGCATATCCAGTCCGTCACCTAGCTTGTTGACTGTACCAATATTAACATTTACTCCCACGGTGTTTGTTAGTCAGTGTTAACTGAAAGGAACGCGGCGTTTGACCTGTTCGGTGTGGTTATAGTGGTGAAGAGGTGAAGTTCAAATCATAGCATATGTATGACCTTGAATATTGTGGCTACTGTGGATTCTATGCCAGAACAGACATCTGCTGGCTGATGATTTTCGATAAAGGATATTGTTTATTTTCCAAATTATAAGTAACTGGTTTTAAGTAGCTACAGTGGGAAATGCATTCTTGTTATAAAACCCATTCACCTCTAATATTTGGTTCTGAAACATCTGATGTTGAAACGTAGAAATATGTGGCTATGCCAGCAAACAGGGTGAGTAAATAGCTATAACTGTATAGTTTCCAAGGTGAATACAGGTCCCAGACGAGCAAGAAAGTAAATGGTGTTGTCATCGGAATAGCCTGAAAATAGTCTTTGTCCTCAGGGAAAGTGGTGACAGCACTAAATGAACTTCTCTAAGTGCATGACAGGTGGTGGGTGTATACAGTCCTGTGTTGTGACACAAATACTGTGTAGCCGTGACCGTTGTAGCAAGCGGACTGTGTTATGACGTTTGATGGCATTATAGCTATAAATAGATGTTCATGACTCTGTCTCTTCAGAGTTTTGTTGAGTTGCCAGTTTAAGGACCAAAGCATAGTGTGTTGGATGCCCTGCTTACATCTCTTGTAATGAAGACAAGTTTCACCCAGTGGAGTGCATCTGGGTGATATATGGCACAAGAGTGTTAGTTAGAGAGTTAGAGTCAACTGTGAGTAGAAGCAATTTCTTTTTTTATTCCTGTCCGGAGATTGCTCAAAATACTATATAGGGAAAATACCTATACCTGTCACCTCGCGAGTACGAGGTGACAGTGGAGAGGAAAAATCCTCAAACTCACCTGCCTCAATGGGTTGGGGTTGAATTAGTGTCTTATAATTTAATGTCTCACACTGTTACTGACCATCAGAATCACACTAGTGTCTTTGTAGCTCATTGTTTTGGTTTCAAGACCGTCTCACTGTCTGTTTCTAGCAGCAAAACACTACCCAGCATTCCCCAGGTGACGGTGGAGACCTGTACCAAGGTAAAAAGAGGTTGAATGAGGTTGAAAAAATGACTCTGCTAATGAAGTGCTAATGTTTACACAAGTTTGTTGTGTGGGTTATTACTATTTGGTGCAGCATTTACTTTAAACTTAATTTAACATTATTGCTGCATTAAATCTTATAGCAGCATTTTTTTAGTATTAATATACTTTATAACCCTGCATAACTGGTTCTGCATACTAAGTATTCACAGAAAAACTGTGATTCTATACTCTATACTATGTTATTCCCAGCTAGTTTGAAACAGAGTTGGTCAGTCGGTAGTAATACTTAATAATCATTTAGAAATAATGAAACTGAGCTGAGCCCTGCATCAAATATGAATCATAATTTATAACAAAGGCTAATTGAGATAGATTAAAGTGCTTTATTGAGCAGTATGTATGAAGAACATTAATTCACATTCTCTAGTTGTATCTTGTATTGCCCTCTGAGTGCAGCTACTGTAACTAACGTTGCACTTCTGCCTGTTGGCACCAACAGAAACATTGATTCTTCTTTGTTTACAGTAGATTCAGCTCAGTGTGTTAAAACCCAGGCAGCACGACACAAGAGACCATCGCAAATGCTAAACAAACAGTGAAATTTGTGCTCACTGGCTTGTAAAAATGAAGAGTTTGGATGGAAACCAAAGCACACCAAAGACAACTAAAACATTTTCCCAGTCAAACCTGAATATGTGTCTGTTTTCACAGGACTTAACTTGAATCGACCTGAGATTTTCAACGTTTTATATAGGGTGAAAAAGAAATGCAGAAAAGATCCATGCAAGTCTGTGAACACGTGGCAAATGGTGGCATCATAGACAGCAGTCAGAACTACAGAAAGCAATTGAACGTTAGGTAGTATGGTGTTTTGTAACATGAACTCAGATGTATTTTTATTGTACAAGCCTGGCCAGTGAAGTGGAGCGCATTATCTGATCGCAGTGCTACTGTAGTGTGGAACAATGCTCGCTGTGTAGGTGTCTGAGATCGGTCTAGTCTGAATAAATGCTGATCACATGAGCAACGTTTCTCTTTCACAGATGAAATCGCTATCTTCAGAGTGTCGGCTAGTAATGGTGTCTTGTGCATATTCGTCTGGGTTTGTGTGAAAAAATAAATATTGATTTATCATTTGTATATCCAGTGTATGCGTACGTGAGCGTAGCAGCATCGGGGTCAGTGCATATAGATTTTATACTGTGTGGGTGTATGAGATTACAGCAGTCTTCATGTGCTAGCATCTAGGCCACTGTGTGTGTGTGTGTGTGTGTGTGTGCATGTTTGTTTGTGGGGGGGATAGCTCAGCCCTTTGCCTGAAGGCCAGATACAGATAGGCCAGGCAGCACAATGCTCTGTCTGTTCCCACGAGGCCAAACAAGCCTTCACAACATCCTATTTATAGACACCCAAACTCCATTCATATTTCTTAGGTTGGATGTGTAGAGTAGAGTGGGCAGATGTATTGTGAGTTTTTTTTTACTTTATTATAATACGAAGTACTGTGTGTGGTGCGAATGTTACACTCTGTCACTGTGATTTGGAATAGAAGTGACCTAAATGTGTCCAAATGTGCATCCAGTCTGGTGCTGATAGAGGCAACAGTTCATTGTGTGTGTGTGTGTGTGTGTGTGTGTGTGTGTGAGAGAGCACTAAAGCACTAAAAAGTACACAGTTACATAATGTTTGTCAATAGATCCACAGGAAGAGGAAGAGCCGAGCAAGGCAGAAAATAATCAGCACAAACATGTGAGAATGGGAAACTTTCATCCCCTGCTGGTTCGGACAATATCCATGTATAGTGTATTTGTATAGAGCGGATTGTCTGCAGTAGTGTCACATATTTCCCAGCAACAGAGACCTTGTGTCATGGTGGGGGTCCACCAAAGAAATATGTGTAGGACTGAAGTGGATGAATATATCACAACTGGAAAACTGTTGACCAGGTGTTGATCTGGTCAATGGGTCAATGTTGGTTCTTAAATGAGGTTTAGAACTGAAGGACCTCAAGTCTGGTTGCACCCAAGTAAGACTTTTGGACCAACCCACATCTTAAAGTTAAGTAGAACAATTCAGACAGTTAACTCAATAAAAGACATCTCAAGCAAAAATCTGGACAGGCTTGCTTAGAAAATAATTAAATGACTCTATTTTTCTTGGCAAATTTCTGAGATGAAATAAACCAATTTTCAAATGTGTGAAGTGCAACTAAAGTGAAAACCTTCCGCACTAGTTTTCTCCAGATCTCCTAGCAACAGATTCGGAGAGAAAACTAAACTAAGTATTGAACATAAAATGGAACATGTGAGTCCGGCTGAATGAAGCTCATGACAGACGCTAGTTCAAGTAGAGCAATGGTATTCCCTCAGTGGAATTTGTCACGCAGCCATGTGAACAGTCATCGTAAAATCTATTTCAAATTTGGAATAGTAAGAAAATGCCCAGAGAAGCCAAGTTTCTGCCACACACAACCTAATCAACGAGCCTTTTAATGACTTGAGTAACGAGAGACGTTTGCTCATTTGTGTGGGACTTTAAACAGCCACCAGTGACTGTTTGGAGAATATATTAATCAGTTTAATTTGGTACCGTGCTGTAGCAGTTCCCCATAGTCATTCCTCCACGTGTCTTCATTTGTCCTACTCTAAGCTAACATTCAGACGTCGCAACACTGAGGCGGATATACTCGAGTTTGTTCAGCGAATGCATTATTTTCTTCATCATAAACCACCAACATGATAACCCCCTCATAAGATGTTCTTATCTGAGTTCATCACTTTTTAACGTTTCTTTGCAGTAATGGGTTGATTTTTGTAATCCTCTGCAGCAGCACTCATAACCATCAGCTAATATCAGTTTGATTACAGAAGCGGAGACGGTGTGAATGAATGATGGTAGCAGGTGTCAACAGCCACAGCCAGGTCCGTGTTTTCCGAATTGACTGGACTGCACAGGGTCATACCCTCACTCCCAGTGAACACTGAGCTGGGTCTTATCACCCAACATCTGTGGGCGAACTCACTAATGCTTTTGTTGCTGAACGGGAGCCAACAGAAGTGTCCCGAGCACCCGTCTATGCTGACCTCTGTCCACCACTATATTAAAACACAAAATCACGGTGTCAGTAGTAGTCACTCAGTGAAACGCGGATCCAGCTCGTAGGCCGTGTATAGGACCTGCAGAATGACTTACGTGACCTGATGTTCCAGTCAGTTGTGCAAAACGTTTGCATAGCCAGTTGCTTATATAAGGACACAAAGATAACAGATTGTGCACTAATCGTCTGTCCACATGTGCAGTTGTTGTCACTGTAAATCAGAATACATGTGCTGGGTAGTTGTAATCCTTCGTTCACCAGGCCCCACCTTCACCATATCTGTGAAATGTAATAGAAATCAGCGTGTGGGTATTGGACTGTTGCTAGGATATAACAATACATTTATGCATAGGAACTGAGTGATTACCATTGAACGAGCGAGGCATTAGACTCCCTGCTGCTCCAGCAGACGTCCTCTGTGGCCACAAGTAGAGGATTAAATGACTGAGCTGCCGATAAGAGAAAATGTGTCGAGAAAAGCTTTGGTAAATAAGGTTAAAAAGTGCAGATAATGTTTTTAATCTAATGTTAAGCTATATACTATAAAAAGTTTTCTTTCATGTGGTAGTTGTATTTGGTTGGTGCTGAGCGTTGCAATCAGCCCTCTGTCATCAGGCCATTTATCTCTATCAGCTCTAAGCCAATGGCTCCAACATATCAATTTACCTAAGCTTGAAGGTCAATTAGTGTGCGTGTGTGTGTGAGTGAGTGAGGGACTGCATGGATCTGTATGTCTCTGTGATAATGTGCTCCCCTATGACCTGAATCGAAAAAAATCAATTCCGTCAGAGTCTTTTTATTTTTTCTGTAGGTGGCGCTCAAACGTCTGACCTGAACAGAACGAACCACTGTCTTCAAGGTAACGAGTGGTTTGGGTTACGCTTCCCTCTGGTCGCCATTAGACTCTCCGTTAGACGGGCGAGCGTCGCTGAAGGAAAAATCATTTCATAGCTAAACAGAGAGTAAACAAGAAACACATTTGTTCATCAGCATTCAGACCATTTGTTCCGCTGTTCTGTGCAAGAGACTTCTTGGAAGTGTATGTGCGTACGGCACATGGTTGCTATTGAATTGAGTACATAATGAGTGTTATTACTGGTATTGCAGGAGAACATTAGTAACCTCACTCACAAAGATTCAATACTTTTCACTGAAAACAAATGAAAGATGTTGAAAAGGGTTGCGTCATCTTATTGCTTTGCCTGACGCAGTGGGAGAGTGACATAACTATGTGAAACAGAATTGATTTCCAAATGCCTACATGCGTCTTTACACTGTGAATATGGATCAGATGATCTCTTCTCCCAGTGACTAACCTTTGTCAAAGGCTACGTTCATCCCTCAAGACAGACGGAGAGACGGGATGCCTGAGTGGAGATGAGCTCATGATGGAGCGAATAACAGACGGTTTCAAAATGAAAATAAGAGCTAGGCTGAGTTACTGAGTAATGGAGGTGACGAGGGGCCCAACAGGCTTTTCCAAGCTGCTCTTTTGTGAGGGCCAAGGTGGTCAACATGTGCCCATCCAACGTCGTGGGAAGCAGCACAGGAGATTTGGAGCAGGGTGGTGTGGGAGGGGGGGGCAAAGGCTTGGCTCACGGACGGGACGAGGAGAGCTTTGGCTCTTCTGTGAGTCTCCATGGTGGCTGCTGTTTTTCTTTAGACATTTGTTGCAGATTTTTCTCATTTTTTTCCAGGAGAGTAGCAACAGACCTCAATAAAACGCGTAGAAATATACTATAGTTACGTCCATTCAAACCTCCCGTTAGAATGAGGTTTCCTGTTGACGTATGGAAACATCTGCAAGTGACATAAACACAATGTTTAAAAATCCCATTGAGGCAAATAGTTACATTTCAAAACATTTATTGCAAACTCAACACATGCTTGACAACAAACCCTACGAGTGATGTAACATCCTGCTCGTTATGTGCTGATATATGAAATCACACTTTAACTCATAGGTTACGATATAAACCCTGAAACCCTCAGGGACTGATGCTAGGTGCTGTAGCACATCCTTTGTAGCACATCCTAGTAACTGATCACATATGTGTAAATGGCTGTGGAATCGTAAGGAAGGAAACTCAGCCTGAGCACAGTCTGCATGAAGCGCTGCAGTGTGCAGCGCATAAAAAACGGATGCAGCGGTACCCAGGTGTAAGAGCAGTGAAGTACTGCAGCCCAGCACGAATCGCTTCAGCACAGAGAACAAAGTGTTTATGTCGTCGACACCTGGGTCTCTTCGCTGTGTAAAATGTATATGTGTGTGTGTGAAGGCTGATAAACGTCTGTGTCACATGAGGCGATGGCGTTCTTGCACATTTTCCTGTTGTCTGTTGTCTGTCTCACGAATGCCACAGGTTTAACCTGTCAGTTTCACGGCCCTTAGCCTATAGTGTCAGTACAGTAATGCTCAGTGTCCTACTTTAGTGCACTGTTTACAGTATATGTCTGAGCGCATGTATCGCAGTGTCTGGGCACGACTCTTTCTGCAGCCGCAGACAAAGAGAGAGACCAAATGAAACAAAGGAGTCCACCAGCGGAGCTGTTTTCACGTTTAGTCTGTTTCACTTGCTGCTGAGGGGAGACGGGGAAAGAGGCGCTGACAAAAGGAGGATGGAATAAATGAAACAAAGGCCCGCGGTGAGATAGAGGGCGAGGAGCAGTGACTGGCAGAAATCGAGGGAGACGCGAATGAAAAGTCAGCAGCGTGACAAAAGATGGAGAGAGCCGGAGAAGAGGAGCTGTGAAAACGAGAGAATGAGATTAAAATGAAGAGAAATAGGGCAGATGGAGCGAGAGAAAGTTCTCTCGTCTGACGGCAGCTTGTAATGAGCTCTGTGAACAGAAAGCTAGTGGCTGGTGAAAGAAAATACGGGTGAAAGTTGAAGTCGAAGCCCTTTAATTTCTTTTTTTCTGCTGTGTAAGAAAATGTGTTACACGTCGTCTGATAGTAGGGCAACAAGCTTTGGCGTCTCCAACTATGATGGCGGTCTCACAAAAGTAAAAAACGTGTGAATGCATACTGCCGCATGACTTGCTGCGAGTTGTCAAGCAGAAAAGACCTAAACTCGACCTTGGATCAAAAAAAAAAGCAGCTTTGCTTTTGCTGGTCACTGCTCTAGTTCAGAACGTTTCCTGCCTTCTCTGCCGATATTAGTGTATACAGGTATCACCATATATATTTAGCAATTTATTAAGATAAAAAATGGAATTTAAATCAAAAACCTACCATCAAGTAGCTTGATGATACTGTTGATGTTTTACTCATCCACAGAACTAAAACCTCTGGATGGAAAGGCTTAGGTTTGTCTAAAGTAAGGCAGCGCTGAGAGGAAAATGTACCAGGTCTCTGCTGAACTTTGTCACACATTATTAGAGTGAGTTTGTAGCACTAGTTAGAGGTTTAGGGTTTCCAGTTGGGCAGCTGCCTGTTAGTTGGGTAATATATAAAAGCCAGGCAGGCGGGAGAAGGCCAGAGGACGTTTTGGAAGTTGAGCCTATAGATACTTCCTGGAAGTATACGCACATATAAAAAAACATGATAAAATAATTTTTTCTCTTTTATCAACTCCATAAATAATTATATGTAATAAACACATAAATAGGATAAACACTCTCACTATTGTCCTGGATGCCAATGCCCTCATCCATAGGAGACAAGGGGTCACAGGAGTGTAAACATACTGCGGCTCACATGGATCTCAACCCAGCTCAACAGATTTCAGACTGATGTGGTCTTTTGGAATCACGCTGTTCAATCTCTCCGGTAGAGTCCGCTGTAGCTCACTGGCAAGGTGGAAGTTATGTGTGGGTCAGAGATTATGAGATAGAAATGAACACCAAATGAATACCAATGTCAGACACGCTTCTCTTTTTGTCTAAGACATTATCGGCTGTCCCGGATGTGACACATTCTCAAGAAGAAACAAGGAACTGACACATCTGGTACAACCTTTTCTAGTCTATTTAGACCTTTTATCAAACATACATTATTAGACAGTGGCGTTTATTTCTAGTTGTAGGTGTACAATAACTACACTCTCCCTCCTCATCCTCGCAGTAAAACCACAGTCTGAACCTACACCTGTGTTCATCGGCACACTACACACATTTGAACAAAAGCGTCCGGCAGGAGTCGGCCCTGCTTTGGTTTTCAGTGACACATCCCGGGACCTGCAGCTCACGATCTTATGTGTGACTGTAAGCGAGAGCTGTTTGCAGAATCCACAGTCGCTGCACAGTGATATTGCATTTCATCAGAGGGCGAAGAGATGGAGCACGAGCGACGGGGCAGGATGAGGGAGAGAAAAAAGGGGGCTGAGTGACAGGAAGGATTGACAAGCACTGATTGTGACATGTTGGAATGAGGATGATGTGAAGATCAGTGGATGACTGGAATGCTGCGGCGCGGCGTGATAGAGAATGCACATAGAACAAGTTGGAATTAATTTAGCCGGAGCAATTATGCAACACAGCCTGATATCTGAGACATGAAACCTGTTTGGTGGCGACAGCTGAACTGAACAACTGTTATCTGACAACTGAGATGTGGACGTAGAGTAGAAAGTTTTTTTTCCCCAGTTTTTCAGCCTTCCTGCGTCTTTACTCTTTATGCAAATCTGTCTTTTCTCTCTCCATCTCTCCGTTTCTCATTCCGCGGTGACAGACGGTGCCTCCTGTGCAGTTTAGCAGTTATGACACGCTCTTAAACACTCAGAGGGAAAGAAAGATGGATGGTGGAGGGAGGTAATCGAATTAAATTGTAAAGCATCCGAAATTGTGTTGATGCTGATTATCAGTCGTTATTTGGGAAATGAGTGATGGACGCATTTCACTACTCGAGTATCGTCTCCAGTCCGAGAACCACTGGTTAGAAAAACCCCAGGGTGGCTTCACAGACACCCACGACCTCACGCTAATGCCAGCTTAAGTTTCCTACTGTATTTATTGTCAAGTGATAGTGAAAGTAATCGTCTCAAACAGTACTACAAGCTGTGATATTTCATCTATTTATATTTTGGTATTAAAGCTGAGCCTTAATAAAGGAATTTCATTCAGTATATACAGTAAACATGTATATATACAAACGCTGGAATGCAGAGGTCCTGTTGCACTAAAACCCTTCTAGACATCCCGATGGAGCAATACCAGAGACCTATTAATACACAGAGGAGGAGGGCATGCCAGCAAATCTCTGCAGGCATTTCAGAACCTGTCAGATAGATAAAAATAGCCGTGAAGGGGCTGTGGCACAACATCTACGGTATCAGAGATAGACAGTCAACCGGAGCGGTCAGGTTGAAGCACATGGGTCAACATACTGCCCGCACCTGCCGCGGTGTCCTTTGAGCAACATACTAAAGTTCAGCCAGCTCTAGATCTGAAAGTGCTAGATACTGAAGGCACTTTTACTTGAGTGAAGCTAACTTGTCCAAGTCCACTTTCCAAAGACAGGCTTGATTAGTCATTAATTCAGGTAATTTAAATACAAAATTCTCACTTTCTAAGTGATGTAGATGTCATCAGTTATGTGTTAATTGGTTTAAATTGATAACGATTCATTAGTTAGCTGACAAAATTAATCTGATTTAGATTCTTGCTGTGGTGTCAGATTTAGTTTTTTTGGTAGGCCAACACATCAGAATAACTAGTTTTTATTTTATTATTGTAGGATTTCCATCATTACACAGTGACATTTGTGTTTATTTTTGGTTTTCAATAAATCCATGTATGTTGAAGGTATTTTATTCTGGAAACTGAGCCCTGAAGAAGTTACAGAGGCAGCAAGTTGGAAAATAAGTTAGTCTAGAGGCTTCTCACAGTGTTTTTTGTAGTTTAATTTTGACATTGAGAGGAAAAAATGGGACACTGTAAATTATTAAAGATACATTAGAGAGAATGAAAAGTACAATATGTATTATACATCTATTTCATGACTTTGAAATAAATGTATGTAGAGGGAGGCCAGGAGAGACGGATGCTGTGCAACGAGCACAGTGTGTTTGTGTGTGTGTGTGCGCGCTGGTGGGGGTTTGCTTTGGTGACTAATCATTTTGAGACCCAGCGAGACACAGGCCCCTCCGGGGCAGCAGTTAATTTTCTGATGAGTGAACACACTCATGCATATGCGCGCAAACACACACGCCAGCATGTTGCCCCCATCCCCGGATGTAATGCCAAATCTGACAATAGAATACAGTCATCGGTTTATGAGCGCATGAATTGTGCGCAGACGCTGAACCTATATGTCAGGTTTAAATGTGAGATCAAACAGCTGTCAGATAGATACAGTAACAACGGACGCTCGTTTTATTACTCACGTACAGCCCTAAGACATCCTAAATAACAACAGAAGAAATGCTGTTGTTCCGTTCCTAAAATAACTTTGATTGGATGTGTTGTCAAGTCTGATGTTTATTATGTGCACTGTCTGCATGGACTGCATGCAATGGAAACATGTCACAGAGACGAATAATAGAACAAAGAAATGTCAATTTATTGTCAAAGTTGAGGGACGCATGGATTCCACTCAATATTAGTAGATTCTGGAGACCAGTGTCCAGGATTCAGTGACAAAGCTGAAGCTGGATCTTTCAACAAGACAACGACCCTGAACACTGCTCAGAATCTACTAAGACGTTCATGCAGAGGAACAAGTACAACGTTCTGGAATGAACATCTCAGTCCCTAGACCTGAATATCATTGGAAATCTGTGGTGTGAGTTAAAGAGAGCTGTCAAACCTGAATGAACTAGAGATGTTTTGTAAAGAGGAATGGTCAAAAATACCTTCAACCAGAATCCAGACTCTCATTGGAAGCTATAGGAAGCGTTTAGAGGCTGTTGTTTCTGCAGAAGGAGGATCTAGTAATATTGCACACTTTCGTTAACTCCTGTAAATCTTTGTTTAAATATCACTGTGTGTGTCTCCTACATAGTATATTTAACTGAAGTTTTTTATTGTAACAACCAACGATGTATACAGGAAAATTGACAAGGTTGCCCAAACTTACGCGCCCCACTGTAAATACTATACCTGCAGTCTTTAATCTGAATAGTGGAATGGTCAATGTGGGGGGATTAAATTAACTTACTCTTCCTCCATGAACAACCACTTTGGTAAAGTGGCGCAGCGTTTAGCTCTCGGCCGCTCCGGCGTGCTCAGCCTAACACACAGTAACACACAGCAACTGGTTGTGAAGGTGCGAAGGCGTGTGAAAATAAGTAGCACGCTCCACTGACTTTCCTTCGATAAAAGCAGTGTAGTACAAAGTGTTTTCTTCTCTTCATTTCATTCTTATCAACCGCTTGTTTGTTGCAGTTGACCCTCTCTTTGGGCGCTTCTTACCACCAGGTCTCTATCTGTGTCAGAGTTTTTGCTCCACTTTCATATTTATTTCGCTTTTGCTCACATTTCTCGCTATCAAATCTATCTTTGCCCATCTTTGCTTCATCTTTCTCCTGTTCCATGTCCTGAAATCCGTCTCATCATCTAAAGATGCCTCTGTCGACTCACACAACCATCTCTCTTCCTCCACTTCCTTCCCTCTCCGCCCCACAGTCCTCCTCCGTTTATCTCTACTGGCACTAATCACTAATTAACTTTCATAAGGTCCCACAGCTCAAACAAATACCCAGAGGAAAACAGCTACATGCTGTATTTAATCATTGCGTGTACGCGCATCGGCGACGTCCACATGTGTTGGCGTCTGTGTGCGCACTCAGAGCATCTGTTCCCACATCGCAGTGTCAAGTGTTCGTGGAAAGGAGACAGTGAGAAATGAGACACACGTGCTCTTGCCGTCTATAGAGCGCAGCGACGACAACTGCAGAAGCTGTGGTCAACAGATTTCATGCTCTGGTTTGTTTTTACCTGTACAGGAGGTGACGCCATGACGACAGAAATGCAAGAGATCGCCATCACAGAGGACAAGCCGTTGCTCACCGGACAGGCTGACGCCGTCAAGGTCAGAGATGATGATGTGACACAAACAGAAGCATGTACCCAGACGTACGGGACGCATTGTGCACATGAAAAGAAAATCACATTCACTGTCATGTGTGAATTACACATATGATCTGAAAACACAGATGAACGACTGACT
>JAUMTR010000010.1:7906070-7919789 GCA_032270685.1 Microctenopoma stevenorrisi
CACATGAAAAGAAAATCACATTCACTGTCATGTGTGAATTACACATATGATCTGAAAACACAGATGAACGACTGACTACTGTCTGCGTCCCAGGAGACAGACAGGGCCGGTTCGTGTGTGAGCATTTCTGTACTTACTGTGCAAATGTGCATGGGTGTGAGTGTGTGCACTCCTGAGCCTGGATAAAGCGTACATGTGCCAATGTGTTTGGAACACGTGTGCGCAGCTGCAGCACTGGCTCAGTCTGCCGGGGTGACGTCAAAGCCCCGAGGGAACGAGAGCAGCTCCTCTGCTGCTCCGCGCTGATGTTGCCGTGCAGATGCAGCCCCGCCGAGCAAAAAGGCCAGGAAGTCTGTCTCTCGCTGCTGACTCCTGCTGGGCCAGCAGAAAAATGCAGTGCTACAAACAAAAAAACAACAACCCAGACGCTGATGTACAAAGAGGCACAGCCACATATGGTTAAATGTGATTAAATAACATTAATACAGCTTCTAAAAGATGGTCTCTCCAAATAGACATTTCTGTAAAGACTGAAAACACATGAGATAGTGATCATGAGCTCAGCTCAGTGGTCGAGTTTCCGTGTGATTAGTGGTGTTTAGAATCCAGACGGAGTCACCTCCCCGATCACCGAACCTCCAGGCTTCTCCATGAGCACACGCCCACCTCCACTTCAACGAGACTGCTCATTTTCCAAAAGCTTCTGATGCTTGTAATTCATTATTAGAGTAACTGGATCCAAGCTTTTGAATGGGCAACGTTAAAACCTCCCACTGACAGACTCCCTCCGTGTAATCTGCAACATCCAATAACCACCTGCTCCTCTGAAGAGGTTCTCTAATGTTTTATCAGGGGTGTAATGCCTCCCATCCTGACTGTGTGGGTGTTAATTAGACAGCAAGGCCTCAATTAACTTGAGAGGTCTATGAAAGAACAAAAAAAAGCTGAGAATGATCTTTCTTGTGTGCCTTTTGTTTTCATTTGTACAGAAAAAAGGCCGAACGAAACTTAGCTTCGGATCATTAGAAAGGCAACATAAGGACAAAGACATATCACAAATTAGACCAATTAAATGAACTTTATGTTTTGGATTATGGATGTTTTTTTATCGCCCTTTAAAACTACACACATACCTTCCTCCACTGGCTTATGATTAAACCCTGCACTTTAATCTGTCCCCTCGTTCCTACAGATGAATAAACACTATTTAATCCTGAGTCTCTTATTTCTGACAGGATGCTGAACTGGCTGCGAGGATACTCCTGGACCAAGGACAGGTAAGACTCACACGTTTACAGTTCCAGACTTGTTGGCTCAACCGAATGATTGCAGAGTATTATTAGCAAGTAAAATATTGCAACTCAGATGTCGAGGTGTCCCTGGACCACATGGTAGTGCCAACATGTACTGCCTGGCAGATCAACAGTTTCCCCTACGCCTTCGATAATGTGTGTCATTACTATCATTAATGGCAGGAACAAAGCTGTAATGACAAAATAAAACATCGTTCATAATTGTGGTTATTTTTTATCCTGCTGAAATCCCCAAATGTCTTATTTTTCTTAGTAGCTCTTTTCTGTGTCCGACCACCTTTTTCTATTTAATTAATTTCCATTCACATAAACAACTGTCGTCGCAAATGGGTCATGATGACTAACTGTGCTCACGGAGAGCGTAGCATGAGCAACGCATTAGTAGAACAGCGACATCGGGGTCCTGTGTGTGTGTGTGTGTGTGTGTGTGTGTGTGTACGGGTGTCTAAGCCCAATACACAATCACCGCGGTGATACATGTAAACAAGCAAATAGATGTTTACGGTTCATGCAGGTTTCAAAAGTGTGGCTGACACACGTTTGGTGCTTTTGGCCTTGCGTGAGGTTTTATTTTGATGGGAAAACTTTCTATGGATGTTTTAGCAGTTTGAAAACAAATCCTTATTGGAATTCATTGCAACAACTGGGACACGCTGACCTCAGACTCCCTTTTCTATTGAACAACACACACTTTTTATGTCACACTCTCACTTTCCCATTAGTGCTTTTTGTCTGGAAAACCCCAGTAGGAAACAAAATGTGTTCTTCATTAAATACAATTACATTACAGCATATGCTGGCTCTAGATCAATACCAATTTACAGAAATACAGCATCACTAGATATTGATGGTTCGATAAAAGTTAGACATTCGACACCAGGATATAACACAGTGCAGAACAAAAGAGCTGTAACTAACGCCGTCGCGCTCTCCTCTCCAGGAGCACAGTGTTGAGACCCCGTATGGCATCCTGCACGTGACCCTGCACGGCTCACGAACCAGCCGCAGACCTGCGATCCTCACCTTCCATGACGTGGGCCTGGACAGTGAGTAGACCTTTCGTTGCTCAACTCTTTGAGTCAGTTTGAGTCACACGATCTGTTCCTGACCCGCCCCCCTTCCCCCATTTCTGTCTGACAGGTAAGAGCTGCTTCTCCCCTCTGTTTAAGTTCGAGGAAATGCAGGAGATCGTCAAGAATTTTACCCTGATTCATATTGATGCGCCAGGACAAGAGGAGGGGGCTGCTGCCTACCCTGCAGGGTACCACTTTTACTGCATTCAGCGTGTCCTGCAGTAGCCTTGATTTCTTTTTGAAAGTAAACTCTTCAGAAATAGAAACAATCTTCTGTGGTGGACCTAAACCTAATCTCTACCAAAAATACTTCTTCTTCTCACATATCTCCCCCTCTCTATGCTCTAATACGCTCTTGTCAGAGGTTTAAGAAAAATCCATCTAATTCTCACTCTCATTCTCTCTCTCCCCCCACATTTCTCTCCCCTCACACGTCTCTAGCACATCTCCTCCTTGTGTGATTATTTTAGGGGCTCAGCAGGATTTTTGTGCATGTATTGTTACGCCGTCTTGACTGTGACCCTTGAACTCCTGCTGCTGATTCTGGAAATTTCCACAGCACGTGGGGCTTAATCTTCCGCTGACGTTTATGTGCACATTTGTGTTTTCATACTACAGCAGTTTATATGATCGCGTTCATTTGCGGTGTCTCTGTTGTGTGTGTGTTGTAGTTACCAGTATCCGTCCATGGACACCATCGCAGAGATGATCCCTGCTGTCCTGCAGTTTTTCAAGTGAGTTAACCTCATTTGTTTTGACGTGATTACAGGCAAAATTTGATTTGGCGTGCACACATGTTGTGCTGTTGTGGCCTTTGATATCGTCAGATGTGTCACTGTTTCTCATGCCTGGCTGATATTTCCTCATATACATGAACTTTAACATTAATAAGCAAATTGGGAAGCTGATGTAGAACAGTAGAACTGTCAAATCCCAAGTAGTAAAGTAGTAAATTGCATTTTGTAGATACTGTATGCTGGAGAGCAGTTGTACACAACACACAATCACAGGATACAAACATACCAGACACAGTCTGTTGTATTTTTATTTATTTCAATAAGTTGTTCAAATGTAAAGCTCTGCAACCGCTTGAGACGTGTAGTTGACTTTTCTCCAAACGAAAACGACACCAAAGTTCTGAATTTTCTAGCCCATGAAGCTCAAGTGTTGAGTAACTCAAAGAAATCATCTCTTGGAAAGACGACTATAATCCGCTCATATAAGTGAAACTCAGCCAGCGAGCAGGGTGCTAATATTTCTTTATTAAAGCTAAACGTAGTACAGTGCTGAAGACTTAACGTGTGTTTGCTCTTCCCATCAGCTTCCGTTCTGTAATTGGAGTGGGCGTGGGAGCCGGAGCCTACATTCTCTCCAAGTTCACAGTGAGTGTGGTCTCGTGTGAAAGGTCTCATACAGTGTGCTGACATTTCACTCTGTTTAAGCACGTTAACGCTTCCTTCGCTTGAGTAGTCAAAGAGTACATGTCTTCATTGTCTTCATAATACTTCATTCAAGTATTATGTTCTTATCTGGACTTTTTTTATATAACATTTTTTACACAATGTTATTCATATCATCATTGTGTTCAAATCATATTAAACCGATATATATATATTGACACATGCTACTTGACATCTCAACATTTGTTCCTCTCGTTTCCTTTTTGTCCTCAGGGTGCAAACCCAGATTCCGTAGAGGGCCTTGTTCTGATTAACATTGACATTAACGCCCGTGGATGGATAGACTGGGCCGCCCAGAAGGTATGTTTCTTTTCTTCTTCTTTTCTTTTTTCTTCTTTCCGTTCTGGGCCCAGACTTGTGCTGTTGTGTTTTAATCTCGTTAGACCCAATGCAAGTACCTCATCAATTTAGGTTTAGCTGTGGAATTGAACTTCAATGATTATATGTGCGGTCTGAGTGATATTGATGTTGTTGTTTATGACATTAAAAGATGAACCCTCCATTGATTTCTCTCTCTTCCTCTCACTCTCCAGCTGAGCTCTGTGACATCCTCCTTTACAGAGCAGATCATGTCCCACCTCTTCAGTCAGGTTTGAGGACTTCAATTGCCATAATGCCATAATTGACTATAATGAAAATTATAATAACAGATGTTTTATATATTCGCAGAAACTTGCAGAAATAGCACCTTGATTAACTATATGGGTTTTTTGTCTTCACAGGAGGAGCTGTCATCAAACACAGATCTAGTGCAGTCTCACAGAGAGCGTATCTCCAAATCTTCTAATCTGGCCAATGTAGAGCTCTTCTGGAAAACCTACCAGGGGTAAACACACCAGACAATACCATGACATAAACATACTCCACTCAATTCCACGCCATGACTAACATAACCTGTCATTTCTCTCCCCCCCCACAGTCGTAGAGACTTAAACATCGACCGCACCAGCACTTTCAAGTAAATACCCTCTAAACGTGATCTACATATTCACATATTGTATGTATTTCTTTATTTAAAAAAACATACATTTTCTAAATCTATAAATCACTTCTGTCAACCTCAGGTGTCCAGTAATGTTGGTGGTCGGTGATCAAGCTCCGTATGAGGACGCTGCCGTAAGTTTCGGCTGCTCGCTTCACTTATATGTCTCTATAGGAGTACATTTTAGTCTTATATGTCATGATTCTTATGGAAGCATCACGTTACTGTTGGGCAGCAGGTTAGATGTTTACTGCTTTCCCTTTTGTGACCACCAGGTGGAGTGCAACAGCAAACTGGACCCAACAACAACCTCATTCCTAAAGGTGCTGATCCCCTGTGGCTTTTTAAATCACGTTTAGCATAAACACACTCTGCTGTGTGAATTTTCTGTGCTTTAACTTTACCATTCACTGTAAATATCGGGTTGTGTTCCTCCACAGATGGCGGATGCTGGTGGTCTCCCTCAACTCACTCAGGTAACAACAAACTCTATTTGACTATCTCTCAAATGGCAAAAGTCGTTTGGGATAAAAGCGTCGGCCAAGTAAAGCAAAGTAAAGTAAAAACTGGAGGTGGAAAGTGTAATTACTTAAAAATTGTACTTAAGTACGTGAATAAATGCACTTATCACCTCTGCTTTTAACTATAAGAAAAAGAAAGAAGAAGCCTGAACTGAAAGAGCAGCAAACTGTCTGTGAAAAATAGAAGTAAACTTTTGTTATAGTACTGCAATAGTCCTTTACTATTTTACTGTGTGGTTCCATTGACCACCACATGGGGTCAACAGATGTCTAACTTTGTAAGACTTGTCTTTTCTTTGTCTGCAGCCTGCTAAACTGACTGAGGCTTTCAAGTATTTCATCCAGGGCATGGGCTACAGTAAGTGCACCTTTTTGATTACACGTACCACACACTGATGCATACTTCTCAAGGGAGTCAGCTTTTTAGGTTTAGGAATTTTGTATTCTGTAAAACCCCTTAAAGATTTACATGATATTAGATTATAAAAAAAATGTAATTAAATTAAACGTTGGTTTAATTGTCAATGAGGTTCTTTGGATTTTTTTTTCATACATACACATTTCACCAACCACGTTGTAAGTGCAGAATTGCTAAAAAAAAATATGTAAACTATGTCGTAATAATTGTAAAGGATAATGCTGGTGAAATTTTATACTTTTTTTAAATGGCATTTACAGTGGTTAAAAATCAAAAAGACCAACTGAACTCATCCTACATATAATAATAATAATCTGAATATCTAAACCCTGATGTAACTGAATGTTTGGGTGAGAGGCGCACTTCTGCTATTTTGCTTTTGGTATTTCACAGTTATTTCACTCCAGTAAGAAAAAAATTATTTTGTTTACAATAATGTATTTCTTGGTATTCAAACGTTGGACTCTTTCTTGTTCTTCTTGTTTCTAACTATTTCCATTGTTTTTATTTGATGAATCTAATCTCCTGGTCCCCTTCTTTCTATCATCCACAGTGGCTTCATCTTGCATGACCCGCCTGTCCCGCTCCCGTACCACCTCCCTCTCCTCCTCTTATTCCATGGATGGCTCCCGCTCTCGCTCGCGCACCCTGTCCCAGGGCTCGCAGGGAGGCCAGATGCCCCCCAGTCCCTCCCAAACGATGGAGGTGTCTTGCTGAAGAAAACGTTAGAAAGAGAGCGAGAGGAGCGAGAGTGAGAAAGAGAAGAGGGCAAAGGCGAAGGGAAGGGAAAGCATGACAATAATGCAGGAACAAGACGAATGGGTTACTTATTTGTCCCTAAATAACTCCCGTCATTCCCCACATGAGCAGAATAGGAATAGAGACAGGCAGAGGGAGGGATGCAGAGAAACTGTAATTTCAGAGGAAGACAGAAACCTGTTCAACACATATAATTTCAGTCCTTCTCCTCACACCCCCCTTCCACCTGATAACAAAGTCGATTAGGCTTTTCCACCATGATTAGGAATAGTATTGGCAAAAAGAGTTGAATAAAAAATATTGGGAAGGTGGGGGACTAATGGCAGTGCTCACTCTCTCCCTCTTTTGGAGCCTCTATTCGCCAATAGCCCTTTAATTTAGAAATGGAGTGTGGCGTGTAGTGACCCCACACTTTGCATTAACCAATAGTAATAATTCTGAAAGTGGAATTGTTGTTGATGCTAATAATTAATGTTGCTGATGATGATATTGAAGCTAATGAAAATGGTAAAGAAAAAACAGAAACACTCTTCTCCTTATTACGCAATGAGTTTAAATGACAAAAATAAAAAGCATACTATAGCAGAGATACTTATACTAGTGTGTGTCTACCACTTTTCAAATTAGTTTTCACTGTTATTTTTATTTTGTTAATCAGATTTTATTTTCTTATATGTAACCTGCCTCTGCGAGAGGCTCCAGCCAGTGAAAGCCATTAGAGTGACTGCCCCCTCTTCGATGTTGCCAGGTTGTTTATGTCTTCCATTTGCAAGTGAATATTTGTTTTTCCATTGGATTTGAGGAGATAGCCAAGAAGCTTTTATTGTTTTGTTTTGTTTTTTTCTTCTTCTGAGATGTGTAGAAGTTGCATGTCTGGTATCAGCCCATGTGAATATTAAATGGATTTTTTTGTTTTATATTCTGCTAATGAGGGTTTGGGCGCACGTGTGTGTGTGCTGTTTGGTTCGCGTGGAGTGTTTAGCTGACTTGATGGTTGACAGATAAGCATAGGTGAGACTGAGGGTGTTTGTGTGCTTTATAGTAGCTAGCTAGCACCCTATTGTGAACACTAGTCGCACACTATATAGTGCTTCCAATATTACTGGCACTCTGGCGCTGCATATCCTAATATCTATGCTTGTGTACTACTTTGCATTGAATATTACACCACTGAGTAGCATGCGAGTATAGATATTGCATTTCAGTGCTTAGCATGGCCAGAAGGGATCACTGTGTTTATCATTTGGGTTGTAAAACTTTTAGCCTTGCCTGTGCACGGATACCTCCTAACAAACCCAGCTAGCATACTTGAGTTCATGTGCATCGTGGGGTAAAACGAACACGCGCGCCTCACCGGTAACAAGCAGCTTTATTCAGGCAGTGGGCTCAGGAGGATTGTGTTTGCATGTGAATGTCGCGCTTCGTATGTGTGTCAGAGGAAGTAATGCTTTGGATCCTGTGAGCACAATTAGGAAAGCAAAGAGGGAAAAGGCCATGGTCTCATAGACAAGTTTAATGATCTGCTTTAAGACCAACAAAACTCCCTGTGACCTCTATATGACAATGAACCAGCCGCTACACTGCCACCACACCACGAAATGCTGCCACAGTGGCTGAAGTCATATAAAGCAAAATTCATAAGAGGCAAATAATCTCGCCTTGTTCTTATGTTTTATTGAAAACCAGTTGACCTGGTGTTGCAGTCAATAAGCTTCTGCCAAACAGAAAAAGACCCAAAGTCCTAGGGGTATTTTTTTATCAAAGTCTGCCACAAGATATCGTGTGAGCAACTGTTACGCCTTTTAATATAATTTCTAACGTCTGAAGCCCATTTAAATTGTTAATATTTCAACAGTAAACCCACTTAAAGCTTACCACTGCCCTGTGATGTGTAGCCATTGGACTGACAGTACTTTTAAAGGATTCGTTTTTGGACCCAAACAAATATGCGAGGAGCACATGTCCACATTGAAGCGTGCACAAATCTACGTACTGATGCAGCTTTGCATCTGATTATTTTTAGGTAGTATCATTTTTAAAAGTTAGTAGGAGGTTGCCTGTTTCCTTCCCATGATGTCTAGTGCTCCTTTTCCAAACCTGTTGATTTTGATGATAGTCAAGGGCCTTCGATTTGAGCTTGGGACAAACTGGTAGTTAATGAATGTTTGGATGGATGTTAAATGTTGAGTTTCTCCCAGGCTGTCAAATCTCACCAGGCATGGGAACCTCTACAAACTAAGGGAATATGTCTGAATAGGAAAAGAATAATTGCCAAAGGAGGAAAAGGTGTGATGCTTCTTCGTGGCGAGTTGAGCAGGGCTGTCTGACTATAAATGCTTGTCCATTTTGTCTTTTGTTTTGTCTTTTAATTTTTACTTTAATCATGTTTCCCCTCTGCGTTTTTTGTTTTACCTCTGTAAAGTGTTAGTTTAATGTCCTGATGTGCTCACAAGTTAGTTAATCATGTGATAGTTCTTGTGTAACCTTTTCAGCATTAGCGCTGATGAGGGAGAATAATATAATTAACAATAAAAAAAAGATTAAAGCTAAATACAATCTAATTTACTTGTGTGGCTAATTTCTCTGTGTAACACAATGAACATCATAAAAAAGCTCAAACTCAAATATTAATAAAAGCTCAAGAGAAATTCTTTGTCTTCTGTTTTCTGCTTTTAGTCATTTTGTATGTTTTGCCTTTACGGTAATTCTCTTTATTGCAAATAAATACATTTCTACACATTTAAAAATGACTAAACTGAAAACACAGGAAAAAATGTTTTTGTATAAAATGAAGGCAGTACAATTTCTAACTAACTATATGCCATCTTAAATTTTATTTATATTAATTATTTGCGGCAGGTGAACTTTGTTAAGACACATTTCTCGAAACAGGTGTTTAGGGTGTTCGGTTGATACTGTGTCTTCACTCAGAGAACCAAGGTTACACTGCAACCCTAGCGGGTCATTCTGTAAGAAACGTTTTTTTTACCTTTTATAAAGAGTAATCCCAAAGGAGTAAATCTTAGGTTTAATTCTTCATAAAAAAATTCTTCTGGAAAAAAAATTATTTAGTGGATTATATACTCCTTGCCTTTACATAGATTAAAAGGTTGTATTAAACTAATAAACCAAGTCTTTATCAGCATTTGTTATTTGTTCAGTGTATCAATTTTGAAATTACTACAAAAAATATTACAAAAAGATGCGGCTGTGTGCTGCACAGATGACTATAATAAATCAACATGACTCCAGTGTCTATTGCAGGTAAACATCAGTACCACATTATACCACACTGAGGCAGTAAATAAATTACCAGAGTTATTCATTTACAACATAGGTGAAATCTTCAACGACATATTTTGAGGGAAGTTGGTGCAGAAATATGGAAGGTACATAACAAATTATCTCCTGTAACAATGACCAGGGATAAAGATTTTCCCTTCTATTGCCAGTGACATTCTTGTTTGAGTTAGGATCATGGTTTGAAGAGAATGGGGAATTTCCTTATTTTGCAGCCAAAAATACATCAATACATCATCAGAATACAGATTTAACTGTGATTCCCAATTCCTTAAATGTTTGGCTACATTTCCTTATGTGTTTTTTTCTCATTTGCTGTTAGCATTCTATTAAAAGACTTTATGCAGTATGTCTGAGAAAAACCCTCCAAGAGAGAATGGTATTTCTAAGGTGTAGACATGAGTTAGGCCCAGAGATTCCAGATATCTTATTTTACTTAAAATGTCGAAGGAAGGATGGCTGATGAGCTGCTGGATCTTTAGTGGATCTCTGGACTTGATTATATCCACAGATTCAGTTAAAAGCAATGCCATGGGCACAACATCTTTAAATGGAGTAAGGACACAGACTGGATTGTTATTCACCTTTAAATACCCACCGTGGTCTCTGGCTTTATTTGCCTTCTTTATTGCCTCATTAATGGTTGCCTTGATTAACAGCCACACTTTGTACCTGGCTATGATGTGACTGTCAAATCTAGTCACTTTATCACTGTGGTGCTCTTTAAATTGTTGTGTGAAATATCTATGCGTGACTTCAATTTGTTCACAATAGAGCTCAAGAGATTTGAGGGCATTTTGCAAATCTTGTAAAGCCTGATCAATGCAGTTTCGGTCCTGTCGGCTGTCTTGCTGAGCTAAAACTGCAAAAGCACGATTGTGATATGCAATTGCTGCCCAGCAGTGGTCCTGCTGTATGGCTTTAGTGTACATATGAATACTATCTGCCATTTGTCCTTTTTTAAGCAGCTCATTGCCAAACATAGTATAGTGGTGCAGGTTTGATGTGGAGGATTCTCTTTTCCTGAGTTTATGTTTGGCCTCGTCCATGTTCTTACTCAGTTTTCTTTTCAGCTCTGTGAGAGAATCCTTCTCATTGAAGTCTGTGAGTAGCCACATGCCCCAGACCTCATTCAGTGCAGACAAATGTAAAGCTGATGGCATGTTGCTACTGCTTTTGTATACATCATCTAGTATGTTAAGATAATGGGTGAAGAGCTCTTCTTTCCTTTTTATCTTAGGGATGTCACACTTCAAGTAGCTACGTAGTCCTTCAGCCACTAAATCATCTCTGGCCTCTTTTGCTATCTCTATGTCTGCCTTTGAGGTTTTAGTCAAAACTCGTGTCAGGCTAGAGGACATATCTTTAGAAGGTGTCTCACAGTAACTTTGTTGATACAACTTCAATTCCAATACAAATTTATCTTGATAAAGTAGCTTTGCACTTGTACTATTTTCCAAAACAGAACTAAGAATTTTTTTCAAAACCACCAGTTGAAGTGTTAATGACAGATGACTGGAGCAGATAATGAGCTGAGCAGACCCAGGAGATCCCTGTCTTGCTGTGCGGCCAAATGCTTGTGCCTCCACGCGAGTGTTCTTCGGCAGGAACGTTTGCACAACAAACAACCCTCCGGATTTGTTTACTGGGTCAGAAACCTTTAGGTCTGTTCCACGACCTGCAAGATTTGTTGCTATAATGACGTCTCCTACTTCACGCTCATTTTCAAAGATTGCAGTATTGTCCATGTTATTGTTTATGTAAAGCGTTTTCCTAGGCACTTTATCTCCTAGAGCTTTGTTGAGAGTCTTTGCTTGTTCGATGGTCTCACAGATGACCAACACAGCTCTACATTTGGTTTGTGTAGTGACAACAGTGCATATGTTTTCGATCCATTTTTCTTCATGTATTGCCACCACTCCTTCAACCTCGAAAAGTTTTCTGCGTTTGAATGAAGGTATCTGACAAGTTTTTATATCAGTGTAGATGTTCTGAAGGGTCTCAGTCTCCGTCTTTTTACCAAGAGTCCCAGAGATTCCAAAAATCTGATTTCCATACTTCTGAAGTAGACCAACACTGGACATGTAGTTGGTGATGGCTGTCATGTCACTTAACTTGGACTCATGTTTCATTTCAATGAACTGGTGTAGTCCATCTGACCATTGCATGAAGTTTTCAACAACACCTGTGCATTTGTAATCTACAGGCACGACTCCATGTTTCTCAATGACATATTCACGGTCCATGGTCAAGGTTTTTGCATAGAATGCATTTTCAATCCAGTCATTTAGTTTCGATTTGACCAGATCTGAGAGGAAACCTGGGACATAGCAGCTATTTTTATCTTTGCTCAGATCACATGGTGTAAAATGCAGAGATAGTCTTATTTCTGCTTCTGCAGCTCTCTGCACACTCTCTTGATCAGAGTATATGTACTGACATAAGCCTCCTTCGAGAAGTAGCAGTGGAACTCTTTCCTTTTCTCCAGCTTCTTCCTGTGGTGTTTCATCAAGTTTATCTATCCCTTCATTGTTGTTTCTGCTGTGCAGAGCAAATTTGCAGGAGGGGAATTTCCTCTCTACTGTCTTGAAGAACTCAGCCAGCTGGTTAGCCGTTAGGTTAGCTATTTTCTCAGGTAAAAGGCTCAGGTTTTTTCTAAGCTCACTAACAGAACCTTTTGCCAGTATACCGGTTTCCTCAGCTATTTGAAAGATGCTGAACTCATTGATGTCTTCGCGCTTTAAGTTTTCAAGTACAACGTCATGAAACAGGTATTTCTGACCCACAGTTGTCACTGTACCAATATTACTGTACTGATTAGCAGTGGCCCATATCAATGCCAAGAGTGGATTGAGATGTTGTAAAGCAGGCATATTACTGCTTAAATAGACCACATGAAGGCCTTTGTCCAGCATCAAGGAATCCACTTCATCCACAATTGCACACTGGAGTTTTCTTTGCCCAAATATGTCCTTTCTTTGAAAGTGTTGTCGGAGCCAGTGTCCAGCAAACTGTTCCACAGTACCATAAACTATTTGACACTCATAACACTTTTTTAATTCTGTGTCTGCTTTACAAGTGTTGCAGTCCACACTGATTTTTAGATATTCAAAAAAATTTTTCCACTCTTTAAAATCTCTTTCTGCCAGAACTGGGGAGCTGGACATGATGTCTACTTTTTCTCCTCTCAGAGCTCGATAAGCTGCAAACATTGCCACAATACATGACTTTCCTTCTCCAGTGCCAACCTGAAGTAACCGTCCTGTTTTGGAAAGAGCCATGATACACCAGCTCACCAGTTGTGTAAGTCGTGGTGTAAAGTGAGTTTTTTCTGCCGCCTGACAGAGCATCAGCAGATCTTTTTTCAGACAACTTCCCTCTGACCCATCAAAGTGTAAAGGGACATTTTTAAAAACTGATGACACAATGTCTTTCACTTCCTCCAAAAACAAATGATCAATTTGGTTTAATTCCTGTTGGCAAATTTCCTCAATGATTTCATCAAGTGTCTTTTCTCTATCATCAGCTAAATGTGTCATGAGATTAGCATCTGTTAGAGTCTCGTCTTGGACCAGATCAATAAGTGTTTTTCCTGTGTGACATTTCCAGCTGGGAGTGATGTAATTCCTTTCTATGCAGTGCAACAGTTCCAACATCCATGAGAGGAGATGTGAATTGTCAGTTGCTGTTAACTGAAAACGCTTCAGAAGAGCATCAAACAAAGAAACTGCACCTTCTGAGCTCCATTTGATATTTGTAACGAGTCCTTGCAGCTTGTTTAGAAGCAGCTTTTCATCCATTTTGTGGTAGGACTGACTGTAAAATAAAAAAGATATATATTTTGGATCATTGTCTTTTTAAAACAACACCTATTTCTCTGCTTATTTTCCATA
>JAUMTR010000010.1:7922424-7940315 GCA_032270685.1 Microctenopoma stevenorrisi
GCTAATGTAGGAGTAATATGATCTCTCTTGTTAAGTCCAGTCAGAACTGGCTGCAGCATTCTGGATTAACTGGAGGCCTTTGAGTGAGTTATTGGGACATCCTATCAGTAAAGAGTTACAGTAGTCCAGCCTAGAGGTAACAAATGCATGGCCTAGTTTCTCAGCATCACTTTGAGACAGGATGCTCCTAATCTTAGAAATATTTCTGGAACTAGAATGCATGCAAAGATGTGTAAGATCCAGCAGGTGTCAGTTGACCAGTGACACAGTATGAATACATTTTGGGTAAAGTGCCACGATGCTTCATGAGGCCACATCTACCATTAACCAAAACCCACATAGAACAGAGTAAACAGGAGAATGGCTGAACTAAAATGACCTAACTGATCAAACAACTGACATGGGAATACCATGAACACAAACTCAGTCCAAGCCAAAGTTAAAGTGCCAAAAAGTCCAGAGAAAACACACAACCCAGCCCGAAGTACGACAGGATCACTGACCCTAAATTACTAAGGGAGAAGGGTAAATGTTGCGTGCTCCAGGTTGCTTGATAGGTAACAGCTGACACAGATGAGATTGATTGAAAGCATGGGCCAGAGTTACCTGGGAGTTGTAGTCCATAAAACCAGGAAGTCCAGAGGGTGACAAAGGGGGTTATGGGTAATGCAGTCAAAATATATAAGTCATCAGGACACAAGAAAACACAAAACTAAACCTAATAAAGACAGAGATCAAGCAAATGAATGTACATAAAAACAAAAAAAAAAACACAGATCCTAAACTTAAACTAGACAGACTGTGACAGAAAAAAAGTAATTGTGAATTGACTTGAATTAGAATCTCTTCGGTCAAGCAAAAAATTTAATTTAATAATTGTGCAAAAGAGAGGACTTTGTTAAAGTGAGGAGTAATTGTTTTGAAAATGGTTGCATTTTTGAGCTATGGATTAAATATATTCTTACTAGATAATAATGACTGCATCTAGTAACACTGCTTTCCTGATAGTGGGGAGGAGATCTAAATGTTATTAATCTTGCTTCCAGTAAAGGTGATTTTTGCTTTCATATGTCAATTACATTTCACTTGTTACAATTTAGATACCATGATATAGCTTATTTGAAACAGGTGTAGATTTTTCAAAACAGTGCGGTGTCTCTTATTTATCGAGGCACACAGATTTAGCGCATTAATACACCTGCGCTGGGCGAGGAAAACCAGTTCGTTTGCATTGTGATGAAGACAGCAAGGGTGAGGTAACGTGTCAAGTCAAAGGCTTGTTTGTTAGGAGTGAAGATAATGATACTGTGAGTTGAGGTGGAGGTTAAGTTATGTTTCCCCTCACCTCCACCCTGTCTGGAACCTCTGGGGGTTAAAGAGAGTATTTGTACCCCCCCCCCCCACCCTTTTTTATGATTAAGTTAATAAAAAAATAAAAAAATAAAAAAGCTGTAACCTTGGTCTTGTGGGAGGGTTTTGGATGAAAAATTTTGAGACCCAAGTTTCTCTTATATTTTGTATTGGAGGTGGTTCCAGTGCGGCTGCACCAGTTATAGCATAGGTCTATGGTAAAGATTTTACAGAGAGAGAGAAAACTTTAAACTCTACTTCAATGCCGATTCTTAGTTTATTAAATGTTTTGGTGGTTAGATTGGTGGGTGATTGAGTATGATTTAAATTACACTTGGTCTAACATAACATTTACATTGTGAATTTGGGTGAATTAAAGTATATAGTGTTAAAAGCAAACGTTTTTGAAACATTGAGACGTTTTTGTCAATCATCAATGTGCACGTTTCTGAGGCAATAGAACATTTTAAGTTTATCTGTACTGTAGTTTAGCTGCTCAGATTTACAGCTCTATGTTTAAAATATCACCAACTGTGCAGCTTTAAGAAACCGTGGAATTATGTCAAGCGTTAAATAAATGTGGAAAATATACTTAAAGTAACTTCCCTGTGGGTAGGGTTAGGGGCTCTACAACGTACATACAAGTAGGTTATGGTAATGTTAATGGAAACAGTAGCCTGTCGTTGAAGCCAAGCAGACCTTTTATTTTGAAAGGTGTAATTCCGGATATTTAGACGTTCTCTGACGCACCTGACACAGGTGCATCCAGCTAATTATCCAAGTGAGCCCAGTCAATCCAGAGGAGAAACGCAAGCGTCTGGGAAAAAGGGAAGGGTTGTTCTGAACTTTGAATATTGTGAATTAGAAACTCACTCAAGAAAACACTGAAATAGTGAAGCGAGTCTCCTGATGATGAGGCAGGAAACGACGACCGTAAGTATCGCTCGTGTTTTTGGTAAAGTAAGAATGAACAGCGTGCGGCAGCTGCAGAAATGTTTGTTTGTGCTGACATCGCTACTCATTAGGAGAATGGGGCGGAGGACGACGATGATGGAAGCAGAGAGTCAACAACCGCGTCAGGAGAAAGACGACCAGTAAGTAGATGTCTTTAAAATAAATCATCAGTAGTGGGAAATGCTGCACTGAACTACTGCACTTTATCTGACACAGCTTTCGTTAGTGGCAGAGTTTACATATTTAAAATAACTATAAGGTAAACAACCACAGTGAGCTGTTGGTTTTATTTTAATATCTATACAGCTACCATTTTACCAGAGAGCAAAATATTTTTCTTTTTCTACATTTCTCGTCTCCTCATCATCTCATCGTCATTCACCATCATTTATTACCCTTACAGGTAGACTAAGCTAGCTAAAAATGTATGTAATAGTTATAGCTAAACCCTACATTAAACCCACATCTGTTTAAATAATCTAACAATGAGATAATATCAGTTGGAGTGAATAGTTTTACTTTCAGTATTTACAATACTGTCAATTGTAATAATTCAGTGCTGTTACTATTTTTACTATTTTAAAGGTACTTCCTATGTAAAGGATTTCTGTATTATCGCTGCAGTGATTCAGAAACAAGTCAGCCTGCTCTAAATATTTCCTTTTCATCATCATCGTTTTGTAACCTTTTGTTAGGCAGGTAAAAAAATGTGATCAGTCCACACAGTGTTAGCTGACACGTATGGCCTATGTGAGAGCACAGGGCAGCCAAGCCCACATGACAGCTGTTCAGTGTTTTTAGCACACACATGTTTGACTGGTGGATGATTATGAACACGTATGGAGCAGGTCTGTACGTGTATGTAGTAAAAATTTCTGATATTTGACTTCAGCTAATGAAAAATGGGAGCAAAAACAAAAGTGTTGCATTTATATGTTTGTTCAGTGTAATACACATTTTAAAAGAGAAGTAATCAAAGAAGTTTATTGGTGATTTACTGCAGTATAAGCCAAAAGTAAACTCATCTATATCTAATTGAAATGTGAAAGAAGTAGTTGACCTGTTGTTAATACGCTGTAGAAGTCTTCCTTATGCCCTATAAAATATAGATTTTTGTTTCTTTAGTCTTGCAAGCTTACAGTGTGTCTTCTCTTTACAGAGTATTGTAGCGTTGCAAAATATGCTGAAGAAAGTTTCCCATAGCCCTTTCCAGAGTCGGTACAAGGTGAGTGGCTACACACATTCCCAAATGTACACAAGTCACACACTGCACTTCCTCTTTTTTTTTACTTTACTTGGTAAATACACGCCTGACACTAACACTAGAAACACATTTGACTTGAATATTTAAAAGGGGCATAAACTTCTTCATGATGTAATTTATATGTTTTCTTAACCCTTACCTTGCAGACTCTTGTTTCATCAACTTCTGACTCCAGTGGGTCATCTGCAAACGCCTCTCACAACAAACAGGTTAGGATTCAATGTCAATCACATTTTACTGCAAACTTTTTTCTTTTTAACAGCAAGCGCACACACAAACCTTCTTGTTTACAGGATAACCATTCTAAAAAGAAATCAGGTAAAGATGACATTTCTGATAGACTCATTAGATTAGGGTGGGAATCATAACAAATGCAATTCCCCCGTTTGCAATGCGTTTTTAATGTAACTGATTTTTCCGTCTACAGGACGGTGAGTTGTTCAGTGCTGTCTCCGCTGCTGCTGCTACAGATGTGACAGACAGCCACAAGACACACTGTTTAACATCAGAGGACAGAGATAAATCAGACATGCCACTTTGCTGAAATGCCTTTGATTTAATGAGTGAAAGTTATCATATAATAGTCTTATTGGCTCAGCGATCGTTTTATTAGCAGAAATGTTTGTCCTTCTTTTCAAAGTTATCGGCCAAAACAAGTGACTAACCAAATTCTTTTGTCTCATTTTCTTTTGTTTGTTTATCAGGAAGGAGTCCATGGGGATTCGGCCAGAATTAACCCTCCTTATAACTATTATCTGGTACGTAGGTAACAGTTGTTCTTAAAAGCAGATCACATTACATTTCATCAAATACCACAGTTTTACCAAGTGTTTCTTATGACCTTGTGTTTTAGGAATCGGGCAGCAAAGCTCATGCAGTGGATGTAGAGAGGAAAACGTCAGAGGAAGTAAACTTTGATATGGCCTTGTTTCCTCCACTTACACTTCACAGCACTCCTCTGGATGTTAAGCCCGAAACAAACACTATGGAAAATGGAGAAAATCTTTCTGCACCTCAAGGAAACCTATTCCAGACCTTGACCTCTGGTCCAGTGGAAGACCACCTCCAGACATCATCAGTGGGTCACAACACATCTGCCTGGGGATATTTCCGTGATGTGACTCTTAATTCGCCAGACCTGTTTAAGGCAGATTCAGCTCAACTACAGAACATTTCCAAAACCTTCCAGTCAAAAAATGATCTTTTACAAACTCCTAAAGAAGAAGCGTTTTTGCACGCTGGACATGCTGAAGAGTCAGACTTATTTGATGAATCTCCCAGTATGAATGTGAACCCAGTCAGAGCTTCTTCAAACAAGGAGGATGATGTGTTTCTGTCCCCACAGCCTAGTGTGGTGAACCCTTTTCAAACTGCCACAAGCAGTGATGATATTTTTAAACTTGTTCCAACTATTCGTGGGCAGACATCTCACTCCAAGGACAATATACACGATCTCTTTAGTAACGAGACCGACCATGTTGCCATGTCTTCTAAGGAAAATCTGGACATGTTTTCATCTTCCTCCACAAATTCATTTGACCCTTTTCCAAGCCCAATTAGTGGGGATTTATTTCAAGATTTTTCAAGCTTGGATGACCCGTTTGGTACCACTCCCTCTAAGCAACATGACCCTTTTCAGGACATATCAAATAGGACTTTTGACATCTTTCAGCCACTTCCCCCAGTGACTAACGGCTATAATGTATTTACCAAAAAAACGCCTTTGAATCCCACGTACTCTACATTTTCAATGATGAGTCCATCGGAAATGTCGCCAGATGTTTTAAAAGCGACACCATCAGACTCTAGTACAGCCATTCAAACACAGTCTATCATTGGGCTGAATGATGTTGTTTTGACGACTCCTGAGGGAACCACATATGATATTCTGCAGCCGACTCCCTTCATTCGGGCCAGGAATCTAGCCATGTCAACCAAGCACTCACCAGCTGAAATGCACCATGTCCGTAACAGGTTCCATTTATTATGCACATAACAAATCAATATTTAATACTAATGCATTATAACTCCTGTACTGTAATGTGTGTAACCAACTTTGTTTTGAAACATTTTCTAATCATGGACTTTTACCTTCTTTTATAAACAAACTTGTAGGTGCCCTCCCTCAGACGTCCACCAAAGCCACAACCTCGCACCAGGCCACCAAGGACTGAAAAGCCACCCACGCCAGATAAACCACCCGCTCCAGAAAGGCCACCAAAACCAGAAAAGCCAACCACACTAGCCAAACCTGTATACAAAGAACCCAATTCAGAATCAAGTTATGTTTTGCTTGCGTTTCACTGTATCTGTTATTAATGACTTGTTTTCTTTGGACTGTGGTTAGATGGAACCTGCAGCAACTGAACCAAAACGGTCTCCTAAAGCAATCATCAGAAGACTTCCAAAACCAGTTTTCAAACTAAAAACCCCGGTATATACCGTGTTTTAAATAGCAATAAATTAGTTTAAATAGCATTCTTGTCCTAAGTTTAAAAATATGCTGTGTTAAGATAAATTGATTTAAATGTTTTTCTTACAGGAATCGAAAGCGGTGACCCCTGAGAACTATGTCGTCTTTGAGGACATTCTGCTTACTGGACAGGTGGGTTTTTGATGGGAGACTAGATGTGAGTGAGAAATACATACTGTATTAGGACAAACATTTCAGGAGAAATACTGTTCTTATAAAGGTTTGTTAAAAAATTTAAATGACAGGAAAGGTGTGTGGAAGACTGGCCTGAGGACAGTCCTGAACTCAGCCCTGACTTCAAACCAGTAAGAAAACATTGTCAAAATATCTAAATAGGCTGGCATGTTAATGCAAATGTTCTTTATACAAAACACATTTTCTTTCAAAAACATTTTGGCCAATTGATGTTTTTTTTTTAAGTCTGGAAAATTGAGACTACGACGAGAATCGTTGAAGGTAAAAAATAATTTCTCTAATTAGCAATGTTTTGCCATTTTAAATATAAAAAAGATGCTAACAAACTAAAACTTTAGATAAAGTTGAATTCTGACGGAGGAAGTGGTGAGGATCAGGACTCTAGAAGTATCAGCAAGGTAATACGGGGAATTCTTAACTAGTCGGTCTCTATTAGACATTCTGTGTTTGTCGTCAAATATTTCCTTCTTGCATGTTCACCTCCAGTATCCAGTTCCAGTTCCATTTATTCCAGTTCCATTTATTACAGAAAAAGATATTCACAATGTCTCGAATCTCCAGAAGAGGCTCAAAGGTAAAAGAAGCAGCACATAACATCTTTTCTGGCTTTCGCTGTTTTTGTGATGGTTGTTCTAATGATTATCACTTTTAGGATGATGATAGAAAAGAGGGGAAGAGGAGGGCACTATCCTTTTCCCATAAATCATCAAAGGTAATAGTCAAATATAATTATTCTGACTGAACTGTGTTATTCCAACTCAGAGGTTGCTGTGATTTCACATACATTGTTTAAAAAAAAAAGTTTGAAAGAAAAGGTACAGATACAGATATAATACTGTATATAAACACGAGTTGTTGGGTGCTGCTGTTTTACAGGAGTATTATTCAGAACCGCATTGGTCAGCAGAAGATGGAGGACAGGAAGGGATGGATTACAAAGTATGTTTTGTTTATCTGTCTATGAACAATATTTCTAAACCAGTGGTGGTTTACCAATGTCTTGTTTAATCATCAGAAGAAACCTCATAGACCCAAAGTCAGTACGCTGCTTAGATCTGCCTCTTCTAAAATACCAGAGGAAAAACACATGAATGGAGATTTACAGCAGAAACCAAAGGTAGGTTCTCTGGAATACATGTGGTTTTACCGTAGGGAAATTATTATTGATATTTATTGCATTACCTGTTTCAAGCTGATGCTACTATATGATGATGGCATCAATAAGTTTGAATAAATATATTTAGAATATCAACGGCTCAGTTTTGAGCTATGTATTTAAATCTAGTACAGGTTTGATGCAGTGTTTCATTTTTAACAGGGCACAGTGTTGGATAACACCAGTGGAGAAGAGGAGGCAGGAGAAACCACATATGAAGAGGTTTACAGCCATTTGTATACTTTTTACATCATCATAGTGATGATGTTGTGTGCACATTATTGGCAGCTTATTTACCCCCATTCATTGCATCAATGGTGATTTCTGATGGGTTTTGAGCAAGATCAATTTATGTCCTAGCAGAGAACCACAAATATTGATAGATTATATATCATTGATCTATTTTCTCTCTCCAGAAGAATAAAAAGAAGATGAAAATCAAGTTCGTGCCACAAAGGGGATTTGCCATCACTGTGGGAAAGGTATTGCACCTCTTCTGTATTCAAGAAATAAACTATGTTGTGTTTGCACTGAATGTGTGACGTGGTAATACTTGTTTTCTCCAGCCTGGCGATAAATTAAAGGGAGCACATGGCCATACGCTTCGCAAAAACTCAAAGGTAAGATTGGTACATGTGAATATGCGGGGTTTGTGCATTATGCATTCTGTGCATGCAAACTGTATTAGCGTTTTTGTTTGCTGTTTTGCTATAATGTGCTTTTTTAGCTCAGAAGTTAAACTGTTTTTTTATTTTAGGTGAGAGTTTTATGTGAATGTTTTTGGGTTTAGGAGGACATGCTGCGGGACAACAGCTTTTCAGCAGAAGAGTTAGATGACGATCTAAACACAACAGAAGATTGCAAACCGGTATTTTAATAACCAAGTCTAATATCTTGTAGTTTTGTGTATTGTATGATCTTCCTAGTAACACTCTTATTTTTATTTTTTTTTAAAGAAAACTCCTGAACAAAAAGGTCCTATCCCCACTCCGCGCAAATCTTGGACGAGCAACAATACAACTGCACAGAGTGAAGTGATTGGATTCAGCCACCATGCACCTCAGCAAGCTTTCACAGTAGGTTTGAGGTTGCAACATAAGCAGTACTGTAGTTCTTTGGTGAAGCTTGGGCTTCATTTCTGTCGTGCGTCGACAGGAGGACTTTGTTGTGGAGGCAGATAAAGATTTTTTCAGTCCTGGGGAGATGAATGATGGAGAACAAGATGAACTTCAAACCTGCAAACCGGTATCATTTTAACCTAGCTTTTCTTCTTCCTTTGTTTCCTTTTGAATTACTTGAAATATGATTGGAATTTTTTTCCTGTTAACAGAAGAAGAAATCAAAGCTCAAAGGCCTCAAAAAATACAAAGCTAAGGTGAGTCTGTGTGGTCTGACATCCTGAGACTGTGCCTTTTATTGCTGTCAGACATTTAAAAATGGGACAAATGTCATTATCTCTTTGTCTTTGCCAGAACAAAGCCATGCATCTAGATCAAGAAGATCCACCAGGAGCTACATCTAGTGACTACTTCTCGGAGGCTGCTAAGGTGAGGTCAAAGCAGAAAACGAGATTTACAAGAGATTTTAATTTTAAACTTGATGTATTTAAAAAAAAAAAAAGTTTACTGCCTTTTGTTAAAATAGACACAAAACAAATGTTTTCTGGTAAATGACGCCAGTTTTCAGTATTTCTCTAACCAATATTTTTACCACTTTCACATGCATTAGAGCATTACGCTCTGTAATTCCTGGTACCTTTCCACACCTTTCTGTTGTCTTTTACATTGTTTTTAATCTTCTCTCTGATGTCCCCAGTCTTTTGTCTTTGCTTCCTGTGCTCCATATTCAGTGTGGTACTCAAAATGATACCAAACAGCAGAGTCATAATTTCTCTCTATTTGAATCTGCTGAACAATCAAATACAACATTAAAAGCGTGACCAGAAAGTTACAAATTTGTCCTGGAAATTTTATAAAATGTTAGCACATATACAAATTTTTGGGACATTGTCAGTTTTATTCTGTGACACACAAAATTAATAACGTGACACGATGTGGTTTAATTGAATCACCGTGAGTGAATCGTCAAACTCCAAAATTGATACAAACAGATAAAATTAAGTGTAATTTTTAATATTGCTCACCTAGGAGTTTATGATTGTTTACTGAATCGTGTTTATATAGTTTTCTGGTCTGATTGCTGTTCAAACACTTTTTTTTTATTATTTACTTGGTTACCCATCTTGATTATTTTTGCAAGAGTCAGTTCACTGCTTTCAGATGATGTTTAAGGAACTATAATGAAATGTTTTCCCACAGTTGGTGTACTTACCTTCCTTTCACTGTTTCTCGAACGGACACATTCCTTTGACACGCGACTGGGCTGGTTTATCAACATAGCATTCATAGTGTACTAAACAACACAACATGCAGACCAAAAAGAAAGTATACAACGACTAGAAGTGATTTAGATTTAGATGTCTAGTCTGTGAAAAACCTACCAACATACCCATCTTTCTCCCTCACTCAGGCGGAGTGGCTGGCTGCTCAGAAGGATGAACGGGCTATAGCCGGTTCAGAGGACGAAGATGAGGATGGGGTCAGTTTGTTTTCACAGTAAATGTACACAGGTCATCTACTCGATCACCATCCTTGTCCCATGTATGCAAGCACATAATGTGTAAACCATCATCTTTTTGTTTGGGCACAGGACACTGACAGTCTGATGGAGTGGTGGAACACAGTGGAACGTGAGTCACAGACTTATTTTAACGTACAGATTCAGACAAGATGTGTGCAGATGTTTATCACTGTCTGCTGCTTGATTTTATTTTTAGAATGGGATGAGGTGCCATCAGACGAAGAGGACAAAATCATGGAGGATGAATCAAAGTATGTAATATGATTTTTGTAACTGTAATTGGCAGGAGTATAATAGCCAACTTCCAAAGGATTTATAAATGTTATCATGAATTAGTTTTAAAGGGATTGGGGGTTGTTCATGCTAGTTCCTTGGTCTGCAATTGCCAAGCTTTACAATGCTTTGGCTCTGATCTGAACTCCAGGTCCTTCACCATCCTGGCCGACAAGGTTCAGCGTGGCTTGCGCGTCTTCAACAAAGCCTTCACGGAGCGAGCGGAGGTCCTCTGGCAGTCAGTCATCACACTCAATGCCATGGCTGAGGACATCAGCAACTTCCACCACAAGGCCAAGATTGCTGGCATTACTGGTGGCACCACCACAGCTCTAGGCGGTGTGGCGGCCATCACAGGTATAGCTCTGGCACCTTTTACCTTGGGTACCTCTCTGGTAATTACGGCTGTTGGTGTGGGTGTGGCAGCAGCTGGAGGAATTACTTCAGCCTCAGCGGCCATCTCGGATAACGTTAACAACATGCACGACCGGAAAAGGGTAAATTCAGTTCACTTAACATGCAACACTTACTAATGCAAAAACCTCAAACTAGACTCTCACACAAAAGTCCAGGGTTGTAGCCCTCTTCCGTCCCGTAAGCACAGTGTTCCCTTCTCTTTCCCCAGGTGGAGACGCTAATACAGGAGTATGAGGATCACCTGCTGACCATTGTGAAGATCCTCCACTTTGTCAATCACGGCTTGTACAAACTCCGCGGCCATCATTTCCTCAGGTCTGGCACCCAACACTATTCTGAGGACTGGGAAGTCCGCAGCGCTGTGCAGATGATCAGTTTAGTCGACTCGCCTGTGATGCGAGCGACGGAGGTAACGGAGACGGCTCTCTCCTCAGTCCAAGGACTTTTCAAAGGTACTGACAAGTACTTCATAAAGGACTCTGGGGAACTAAAGAAAGGCTGTAAGAAAGAGATCGTGAGTCAGCTGAAAGAGGTGGCAAGTGTGCTCAACGAGTCGGTAGTAGAGCTTAATGCCATCAGAGAAGACCTACAGGATGCTACTGGAGGCATGTGAGAATCACACTGCTTAAGGGCATTTGTACTATGATTTATTTATTGAAGATCACCGCCCCCTCTACTGGCTGAATGAGGGAAGTGTCAGCTCAGACATTGTAAATGAGCGTTAAGCAGTGGAGGAAAACCACCAGGCTGTTAAGAAATGTATACTACTAGTCAAAAGACGGAAGGGAATGACCATGCCCATGAAAGACAGATTTTATCAGATTGACCGTGTAGTAATTGTTCATATTGTAAATTAAGTTGTAGTTGAAAACTAAAAAAACAGAAATGTAGAGGGGCCTAAATTCTGCAAACATTAATACTGTTTTCAATGTTATGTTTGCTGATGCAAATGCGTTAATTTGAAAGGAAAATGGTAAGAAAACCATGTTTTAAAAACAACAAAAAAACTGGTAGTGAGTATATTTAGCAATCCACTGCAATGGTCCTTCAAAAACTAAAAGTGAGTCCTATAATGGAAATTTGATTCTGGTATCATTTAAGGTTATAGTTTACTTGCATTGCCTCTGTATGATATTAAAACATGTTTACTGTACACAGGGCTGGTCAAAATAATAGGAACACAGACACTTGTTGAACACTGTATGCTTTGCTGTGGGGGGTGAAGGGTTTGTAAGTTGTCAGATTTAAGTTTAATTTTCACAAATACATGATCCAATTAGTTATATAACATATAACACACCTGACACAGCATACGTGTAAATAATGTACATTCACAGAGGAAAACTTTTGTGTAGGACAGTTATGCATTGAATTGTATTGTTGTATATTGTCAGCATTTTCATGACGTTGAGGGAAACTGTCGACAAAGAGCTAAATGGAGTTTCTGGTTGTCACCTGCTGAATTGAGTGAGTACTTGGTTTACTGACAAGATGGTTTTTAACTTTCTGCCCACATCATCTTAGAAATATTACCAGTGTGTTTAGTATCTTCTATAAAATGAGTTGTTGGGTAAATAAATGTTTTTATTGCAGGTAGTATTTTGTATTTAAAGTGCTAAATGACATAATGTGCTACTGTTGCATGTATGTATTAAAGATTGTATTTTAAAAGCTCTTTAGATATCTCACTGTAACATTGAATCTGTAAATAAAGCCAGTTTCTATGTCTGTCCTGTTTTCAGTGTTTGGCTTTTTGGTAGGTGATGCGTTCACGTGTGAGGAGGAGAAAACACCGTCACTGCTCTACTCTACTTAATTCAAACTCTTTGGAGATAAAAAAAAAAAACGGGCCGTAGCCTCGGAGTGCTGGTTCTCTTCTCCCTGTGGGGGTGGGCGGTGGTGTTTAACGGTCAGGCGGAGCACGGAAGGTTAGCAGCCTACGGCTGGGTGGGTGGAGGCGGCTGGAAGGGGAAACGTATCCAGGGAAAAAACACACTTCGACGGTGATTTTCTTTTCACACTTCGACAGGGAGGTTTGTAGTTTCTGTTTCGTCGCTTGATCGTGTCCTGTCCTCGGACACAACGTCCGAGGTGGTTTCGTACTTAACTAAAGCAAACTTTGCTGTAAGTCCTGTCTGTTCAAAGCGACGGTACTTTGCCCGCTTCGACGCCTTTCCCACGGGTCAGCGCAGAGAGGGTACGGCATTATGGAAGTATGTAGTGAGCATGGGACGATTTATTTGTAGAAACACGAGGTTGGTTGGTTTAGGAAAGGGGGACAACGCCACCTTCAAATACCAGCTGTCAGACTATGTTACTCATCACCTATTAATATTGAAAATAGTTTGCCCTTGGCTTGACAAAGTCAAAAACAGACATAGCTGCTTGTTTATTAACGGAGAACTTGATGCTTTCCCAGGATCTAGACGAGCCCATCACCCACAACATGGACAGACAGGATGCAGCAGCACCTTCACAGGTAAAAGCGTGGTAAACATTCAACCAAACAACAAGTTAGGTCCTCTGTAGTCCTTTATGTGATCTACACATCTTTGTTTACCTGACAATTTCACAGTGGTTGTTGTATGGACAGCATATTTGGGTTCAAAGACAACAGACTACGCACAGATGAGAATAAAAGCAGTGTATTGGCTGCTGATGGCTTAAGTAAAAGTGTAAATGAGTAAAAGTACTGGCTGAACTCTTGTCTGGAGTTTATGTCTCCAAACATGTCTTTATAAATCTTGTATTTCAGAACCCCGGTATGCTCAAAGGGGTCCTGCAGAAGCTCAACCCATTTAAGTCTACGTCCCAGGTAACGTTGACGGTGTGAGTTAGTGCTCACTGTAACATGATGGATGTCCACTCAGCTGTTTTTCCTCATGCAGGTATCTAAAGCGCCATCATCAGAGCCCCTACAGAAGAGCGAGGTGTCCCACTCTGGTCAGGTAGGAGAACAGTGCCACTGATGGAAAAATATCAACCACGTACATCTGTGTGAGAAAAGATTTTAATCACGACAATGCTGGTGAATACCTACGGTATTATTCCAGTAAGTGCAATCGTGTATAATCAGCTCAACATCTGTGAATAAATAACCTAATAAAGAGCTATTAAAACCACACTGGTGATCCACATCACCGCACCCCATCACATGATGCGTAACGACCAACTATAAGGGCACTTTTGTTTGCCTTCAAACAGACTCGCATACTAAAAACAGCAGTGACTTTCACAGCAGAGTAGTTCATGTAAGGCAATAAGTGTATGAATATAAAGTGTCTCTCTTTCTCTTGTTTGGTGAAAGTATTTAACGACACGCAGACATTGTGTGTTTGTACTGTACAGGGACACAAAGTAATTAAATAAAGTTAATTAAGTATAAGTATTTGGGCTGATGTTATGTCTAGATGAGTTGAATGAGTCACGTTGAAAGTAGTTATACCACTTAGTGCATGTATTAATTAGTTCTCAGAGGCAGATAGTCATCCCGTTATTGTACTCACGGCCAAAGGTACCAGATCTCATAACAGTGACACTAATAAATGGATCATTTATGGAAAACAGTTCTTTTCAGGATTGTGTTGTATTGTGTTCCTCCAGCAGAGGAGGCTTAGCAGGCAATAAGACAGAGGTAGGACAAGGTCGGACTGTGCCGTTTGTTTACTGGACTCTAGGTGCTGGGTGAAATTATCTACAACATTACATTACATTTAAAAAGTTTTGCTTTATTTGTCTGCGTGTACTTTCAGGGATGATGACAGATAAAACCTAAGCATAAAGGCCTATTTAAATAAGTACACTCCGTCTTTGTAGGCTATGCTTATTATTCGTGCCACCAGATGGTGCTAAACTAATTTGAATGATCCTTTTTTGTCTGTTCATCACCATCAGTGAGTTGTGCTCGTTTATAACTTCTGCTGTGTCAAACACCACAGAAGGTGGATGTAGCTACATTTGTTGCTTACTTGTAGTTTATTCCACCTCTTTCTTATGTCTTAGCAGGAAAACTACTTAGTTTTTCACAATATATTCAATATATATTTTCAATATATATAAATATATATATATATAATTCAAATATATTCACAATATCGACTCCTCCAGATCTGGAGGTTGGATAAACAGACCTTTGTTAGTGTTTGACTGTTTTTTCATGGGCTTTTTAGCTGAATCTAAAAACACGAACATGAACTCTAGTTACCTGGAAGTGTCTATTAACAGGAATATCTTAATACACGAGGTGACCAGGAACATGTGTTTTCCTGGCACAGCAGTGAAAAAATTTGACAAAGAAGAATTGTGGTGACGTCAAACCCTGTCACAAGACAACACAGCCTAAGGTTATTATCAGACGTGAGGCTGAAAGCCAACAGTTCTAGGAAAAATGCAATTCACTCTAACAAATATTTCCCTTCCTGGTTTGATTAATTTAGATGTTTTATAATAAAGATTTAACTGATCTATGATTCATTATTTAATAATAAACATAAACAAATGTTTAACTCTAGAAGGAGACGTCTTCCCATGACCTCCCTAGTCTGTGTATTTACCTACAATAACAACAGCAGTCACATGAAACACAGAGTATTAGGTGACTGTGACTTCACCTGAATTGCTGTGACTAAGCATAATAACTACAAACAAAACGTACACTAGTAGTTATGTCACTTTGAATTCTAACTGTCCTTTTCAGTTATTACTCGTGTATTTCCTACTTGCGTATTTATTATTCCTTTCCCAGGGGTCTGCAACTTCATCCCACGTTTCAAACAATGAGGCAATTTAATGTGCTTCACACTAACATTTAAATTAATATTGAATTAGAAGACCCGCCGAGTAAGCTGAATCTGTTTATTTCCTCAGACCCAAGTAGCTGCGGTTCCAGTATATTTTTATCCGTCCTTTGGCAAAAACAAAGAAGGTCTTTTCTTTTTTTTGACTGAGCAAAGGATCATTTCAGCTAAGACAGTAAAAAAAGTGTATATTGGCACATGCCTTCAGTGCAGTGTATGTGTTTGTGTAGATCTCCTCTCTGTTTCAGGAGACACACAGGCTAGAGACGCTACCAATGGCTGAGGGAACAGTACACAGTGAAGGACCACCCCAGGACCCGCTAGGAGTATGTTTATTATTTGTTATTACATGTATACACCATATTGTTAATCATATTGCAGAATATGAATATGAACCTTCATTCTTAGGACGAAGCGGACCCTCTGATGTGGTGGAGAGCAGCAGGAAGTATGCTTGGTATTTTGTTTTTAATAACGTTGACCTCGCTTACTGGCAGTTGTAGTCATTTCTTCTCTGTGTGTTAGGCTGGGCCAATTGGAATGATGCAAACCAGGAAGACAAGGCCGAAGAGTAAGTAAACAGTGTATGTCGTTAAAAAAAACCTTTTTACCCATTTGAATGACTGGACCACCCTTTACTATACGTAAAGTTCTGCAGCATGCAGTAAATACAGCACCTTTCTTTTATACTCTCAGCTGAAGCTCGCATTTGTCTCTCCTGCTCTTGTACCATCCTTTATCTCAGGGTGGTTGAACAAGCAGCTGATCGGGTGTTCATGGCGGCTCGCCTCTTTGTGTGCTTGTTCGACCAGCGGGGCGCTTCCCTGCAGCAGCGCATCCTGGAGCTCCTCGCTGTGGCTGACTCTGCCGACAACTTCCATAAGAAAACAGTCACGGCCAGTGTTGGCGGCGGGCTGGCCAGCGTCACGGGGTCTGTCGCTACTATCGCTGGCCTCATCCTCGCACCCTTTACAGCTGGAACATCACTCATTGTCACAGCTGTAGGCATCGGCGTAGCTACAGCAGGCGGAGTGACGTCTGCTTCAGCCAGCATCACAGATACGATTCATTCAAAAACAGATCGCACAAAGGTGGAGAAGATGATCCAAGACTACCAGGAGGAGATGAAGGACATCAAGGAGTGCCTGGAGTTTTTGCAGGTCAGAAGATACTGTACGAAACTGTCTTATTTTAGTCTCATGCATGTAAGATTACTCTGAAAAATGTAGAGATTATGTTACCTCTTGTTTAAAGAGAAATTCTAGGAGCTCCACAAGTAATCTAAATCTCAAAAAACTCTGAATATTGAATTTCAGTTTAAAATCTCCTCTTTCTGCCTGACAGGAAGGAATAGAGATTCTTGCAGAGTGGAACTTTGAGAATTATGCTGAGAGCATTTCAAAGAAATACCTAAACCAAGATGTCAAACATGTAATGAAGGAAGGCGGCCGGGCCGGAAAGTCTTTAGTTGTCAACACAGAGAGCCTCATTAGTACTGTTCAGGTTCTCGGGGTGGCAGGTGGCGCTGCTAAAGCTGCCCAGGTGATGAGCATTACCACTGGAGTTATGTCAGGCCTCTTCCTGGCTCTTGATGTGTTTTTCCTGGCAAAGGATTCCATGGAGCTAAAAAAAGGTGCAAAGACAGAATTTGCGACTAAGATCCGAGAAGTTTGTAAGGACCTGCAGCACGGGCTGCTAGAGCTGAACCGCATTAAGGAACAACTACAGAAAACCATGGAGGGGATAGAAGAGGAAGAGGATGAAGAGCAGTTGATGTCTGATATGAATAAACTTGAGCTTGAAGGATAAAGGACAGTAAAATCCAAAGAAAACTTAATCCTAATACTACAGAACAGACTAAACAGTGAAAACATTTGTTTTCAGCAGAAATGGGATGTTGTTGTCACTCCATTGCACTTTCAAGACACTGCTGTGTAGTAAATTCACATTATATAAAATATTTATATTATTTAAAGTAGTTATTTTAAATGTATGTATCAAATCATTTGATGTGTTTGTTGAATTAAAATAAGTTGTATGTGCATGTCTCTCTCCCCTTCTGTTTCCCATTTCATACAGACCAGTGCGGTATGTATGAGCTGTGACCTCGTGTTCAGAGAGTCGTGCTTGCGTCAAACACAGGGCAGCAAACCTGTCAGGCATTTAAAGAAGACATTTGTGCTGATTACACCCTAGTCATCAATCATTTCACGGCAAAAGATTAAGACCAACCAACACACAAAAACAAATTCACCTGTGTACATGTTTCTGTACTTTACTTTTCTTGGTAGACGCTTTTATCCAAAGCGACTTACAAGGAGAAGACACCAGCAATTACCATTCAAATTCTCGTAAACGTGGAGATACTACAAC
>JAUMTR010000010.1:7948960-7965424 GCA_032270685.1 Microctenopoma stevenorrisi
CAACTGCTGGTTCAACTACTGCAGCGGCAGGGAGCAGCACAGCTGCTGGTGCAACTGCTGGTTCAACTACTGCAGCGCCAGGGAGCAGCACAGCTGCTGGTGCAAACTCCACAACATCCACTGGAACAACAGCTCTGCCAACCAACACCACAGTAGATGTCCTTAATGTAAGGAATGCAATAAATAAGACATATTCAATTTGAAAAAGTATAAATGTTATAAAGCAAGAAATAGAAAGTATAATATAAAAATAGAATTTTGTGTGTTGAAGTTTACTAAATTCACCATTATCCACTGCAAACCATAAACATACATTTCCATGTAACTTGCAGACACCCATCTCAAGATCAGGTTGTGGGACCCAACAGCTGTGTTTGTCTCAGCCATTGTCCTGTGACCCCTCTTCAAGCGGATCATGTTACTTTCTCTCTGCTCAAACAACTGGACAAAACTTCCAGTTCGGGCTGTCGGGAAGTTCAACAGGCTACATCGCTGCTACACTGTCACCTAACGGCGTGGTGGTATGTCAAGTTCACACGCATGAGTTGATCTACAGTTTGTAAAGGGATTCCTGTAAACTGGTTTTCTGAGCTGTTTCTGGTTGTACACTACAGGGAAGTAATGACCCAACTTACATCTGTCTAAACAACAACAGCGTTGTCCAATTCTTTACTGCTGTGCTCAGCAACGGCGCGTTAAATGTGACACAGGTAAGTTCTACTTCTCTCAGAAAAACAGCATAGTTTAACCAGCGTATTAAAACACCACAAAAAACTTGAGTGTGGTGGATGTGGTCTTCTTTGTCATATGTTAAAAATGTCTTCAAAATGTCTCTACAGCTGAGCGCAAACTCTGTGAAGGGCAAAGTCAACGGAAGCCTAATTCAGTGCACATTTGTTGCCCCAGCACCGACCCCAACCACTAAAGCAACAGCTGTGACAGCCACAGTCTCCACTGGAAGCTTCAGCCCCCCTGGTACATTCGGTACACCTAAGTCTATATTCCAAAGCACCGTTGCTGATCTGTCAAATCCAAACTCGACGGTCACCTATAGTAATACCACAACTAACAGCACCGCTTCCCCTAACACAACCAGCCATGCAAATGCCTTCCAGCAATCACTGACTCAAGGTAGGCCACTATCATCATGTGTTATTTTTTTCACTGATGTCTGAATCTAAGGTTTGGAAAATGTCTCTTAAACATTTTCTCCTTCGTCATAGCTCTGCTAATCCTTGCGGGAGTTCTGGGCATGGCTATGCTATGAGGAAACTGAAACCCCAACGAGAGACGAGAGGCTGCTGTAATACGCTATACGCTGTTTTTTCATCAGTTGCACATCAAATTAGAAATATTCTGGATGCGTCCACATATTTTACATGGTCTAAAACTTAAAAAAATGTATTTTTAAAGATTTTAAACAATGATGAAAAGAATAAGAGGAAATATTACAACTCGAATAAAATGAGAGTAATGACATTATCAATCAGTTTAGATCAAGTGAGTACTTTGCTTTAACCAGGAGAAGTCATGGTTTCCTGCACATTTTGGGTGTAACTCTATGACAACCCCAGAACTTTATTTTTAAAATGATTACATTGAAATTGACGTAGCTGATTTTGTATAACAGGAGGAACTTATAAAGAATATAAACATTAACAGTTTCCTTTCTCAGTATAGGTACTTGTCCCCACATGGCAGACGTATTTACATGTACATGTACACAAAATAATTGAACACTTTTACAATGAAGCCTTTATTGGCTGATATATTTTCTATGTGTATGTCTTTGTGTGTAAGTGCAAAATGAGCAGGTTCTCATAGGTGATGACTACTATGTATGATACCAGATATTGGTGAAAATGATTTTGCACACTCCATTATGTAACAACTTTTTAAACATGTTTTTGAAATAAACGTTTAAAGTATTTTAAATAAATATTTGATTTCAATAAAGATATCTGATATTTTTATTTTTATATCTGATATTTTCTAACACATTTTCAAATACTGCTGACATATGAAAAACACTTTCTATTCTTGAGTCAGTGTAACTATAATGATTTAGCAACAGGCCCACATATGAAAAACAGTCATGCAGAAAAAATCAGTTGTCAGTCTGTAACAGGCAGAAGTGCAAAACAGTAAGTATTTCAAAAGCATTACCTGAGGCTGCAATAAAAATATGTATCAGCCTACATTTTTGTAACAAATATACAATTAATTTCAAACATTAAATAATTATATGGATTACATACTGTTTAGAAAGTCTACTGATATACTACTGATATCTATTGACAATGAAGCTATACACATTCTTAACAACTCTAATAAACATATATACTGTATAGATAGATAGAGTTCACCTATTAACCTCTGGAAATATAGACTGAAAGACATTATTTTTAACATTCTAAATTAGATGAGCTACCATATTTTACGCCATATAAGACGCACTTTTTCTTCCCCAAAACTGAGGGGTAAATATGGGTGCGTCTTACACGGCGAATGTCCATCTGGGGGTCCAGTCTCGGGCGTATTTGCACCGGTGCCCGGACCTCCAGATGGCCTGCAACCGTCTACTCACTGTTCTCACACGGAGTGTCTGAGAGGCTTTCTGCCTGTGTCTTGCTGCTGGTCACGAATCGAGGCTTCATTTACGTCATACAACTCGCGTTAAACCGCAATTTTCGTTTGTGTTTTACACGGACTATTATAATTGACGCGCATTCAACAAAGATGTTTAAGAAGGACAACGTGGTTCAGTTTATATAACATTATAAAACTGAGAGTAAATGAGAGTAAAGACTAAGTTAAGAGTACTAAGTTCTTAATATGTTACATGGTTGACATAAAATTGTTCTTAAACTGTTGTTAACCTTATACAGTTGATATAAAATATTTTACTACAGTATTTGGTTCAGAATCTTTTTTTCCTAGATTTTCCTCCTTAAAAATTGGGTGCGTCTTATATGCCGGTGCGTCTTATATGGCTTAAAATACGGTAGTTAGATAAAGAACTAGCCCAGCGCTGGCTCCCTGTAAGTCGCTTTGGATAAAGGCTTCTGCCAAGCAAAGTAAAGTAAAGGAAGTTTATATACCAGCCTTTGTCATTGTGTTAATTGTAATAATTAAATGTTAATGTTAATTAAATACACTGTGTATTGTCTTGCATGCAATACAGATTATTTTGTTGTACAAAAGATCAGCGTCAGGATGGGGGTTGAAAAGTTTGTTCGTGTTTGGAAACCCTCAAATGTGGCTGAATTGAAAACAATCTTGGAAGGTGCGGACCACAATTCCTCAACAGTGATGTGCAAGGTCCATTGCCAGTTTTTGCAAACACTTGATTGCTGTTGTTGCTGAAGGTGGCAGAACAAGTTACTTGGTTTAAAGAGCAAGTACATTTATCAGTTTTCTCTATCCTCAGAGAAAACAAGGCGTAGTCAGCATAAGTACAATATGGGCAAATGCTCACTGACACAGCCCTGTGGTTAAGTCTAATAATTGTCCTGCAGGATAAAAAGTCTGAAATACAAGCAACAAAACTACTGTCCAAACCAAACTATATTCAATGTTACAGTAAGTCAGTTTTTATTCAGTATTTTTGCATACAGTATATGCAATCAGGTCTGTCCTCGAAGTAACCTTATATAGTGACTCTCTATCTCAGGGGTAAACCAATTGCAGAATAGCTGCAAGAAAAAAAGGCACCATTAGTATTCCATCTCAATTTTATAATAGTTGTTTTCCACATAATATATTTAAGCTGAATGAATAAGTCCATTTAAGAAGTCACTTCAGGGAACTTAATAGTGTAAGATTTGAGATGTTTGGGAAATATGAAAACATGGGTAGTACAAAACAGCTTGGAGAAAAAACAAGGCATGAAACAAATCTATTGACAGAAAAACACCACTCAGAGACATTAGCACAACCTTGTGGTTTTAAAATTGTGATGAATGGGGTGAAGAATGTACACCATCCTGTTTGCAGCTACACAGTCTCATACACACCAAAGTGTGAGGCACTGTGCTCTGGCACGGCATGGCACTGTACAGCTTTTCACAAGATAATCCCTGTCCCCCACAATTTTAAAACCTCCAGGTGTTTTTAATGTTGTGGCTGGTCGGCGTGTGATCTAGGGGTAAAATCAGACCGGCAAATGAGGAGACACAAATTGTGTAAATGTTTGCAGCAAAAAGCTAAAGATAAGATGGTATTTCCAAAATATTCCAGAATGATTCTATTAGAAAATATCCTTGCTGTCCTTGTTGTTATCAGTATTATTATCAAAGAGGAAAAGTGTATTTTGCTCTAGGGAACAGTCAAAATGGAGCAAATGTAGAACACAATGAAGATATTGTAAGGGACACATGAACTGGTACTTGTTGACAAACCAGTACCTGAACATGTGGCTGGCCTCATAACTTTTCACAGACCAGGCCAAGTTAATGCCACACCTGCACAATGTCTGTTTTGTATTTTATTTCCTGTCATACAACATTGTTACAACAAATTATTAACTTGCTTTGGTTTTAGCTATTAAAGTTGGCAACTTGCTAAAATTCCAGGCTCAGTTTCTATAACTTTTAATTTGTTAAACTTCAATGTGTACCTCCACAAAGTTTTTAGAGTTACTGTTCACTTTCTGTGAACAGTAACTTCCTCACTATGGGCTTACTATTGCAAGACAGACACCAACATCTAATAAAACAAAATTAACTATTACCAGCCCACATTTGTCCACAAAGCTCTGTGGAGAGTCATACAGTAAATAGTATTAATTTAGTAAAACCAATAGTATCTGGTTTCATAATTAACATTTTTAGACCAGTGACTCATGAAAAACCCCTACTCCACCCTTTAAAGCGGAATATGACGTCAGATACTTTGACTTTTCCTTCTATCTTACTATAAATAGTGAAACAAAGGGAGCAGGTGTCACATCTTCACAAGGAAGCCAACAAGAAGAGAAGAGATCAAGGTCAGAGGCACCTGGATAAACAATTGTTTCCCTTTACCTAAACAGAAGATAAGGATATCTACAGGTAAGCTAAAACTAGAACATTAATATCTGCTGGATAAAAATATAATTGTATATCTGGTCAACTGAATAAGTTTCTCTTCAAATCATATTTGTGTTTGTTGAAATTTCTAAAAAGTACAATACAAAACAAATGCTGTATAATTCTTACATATTCTTTTAGCTATTTAATTGTGTTTAATAATAATAATTATGGTAATAATAATTATATGATATGTAACTGTTATACTCAATCTAACTGAACCATTGAAAAGGCTCAGTACTGGGGCTGATCTGATATTATTATTTAAAGTTTGATTTGATTTCAGAATAAAATTAAAGCCTTCTTTTTATTTAAATGAAACAATTTTTATTTCAGTCTTTTTTCTGTCCTCTGGAGCGCACATGTTATTGTTAATCAGCAGTACAGCAGTTCATCACATCTTTGCTGCCAATGGTTAACTTACTGTATTCCTATTCCTAAAAACCTGTTGTAAAAGTGTATTTTTTCTCAGCCACACAGTCTTTTTACTATTTTATGTTTTATGATGTTTTTAGTCCAACATTTTATTATATATGTATATATTATTAATTTTAATTAAATAATTGTATGTAGTCATCGAGTCAAAAACAATAATAAAAGTCAAAATTTGATTTTGTTAATGTAGTTAATTCTAGTTTTTAAACTATGTACCTCAGACATCATGTATTAAGGTTGCCATGTTTATTTATTGTTCTTTTCTTGGTAATATCTACTACTAAATCGTCCTCTTGAGAGCTTCTCACTAAATGTTAGTAAATGATAAACTATTATTATATATCAGCCATCCATTGCTCTCCCTGCTGCAGATATGGACACCAGACTAATCATCACCATCATCTTTGTGGCTGCTGTAGCAGTAAACTCAGCAGTAGCACAAAGCACTACGGCTCCACCTCTGACCCCCAACACCACAGTGGATGCTCTTTCTGTGAGTGTTGTCGTAAAACAGAAATACTGCACAATATAAATTAGAAGACTAAAATAAATTCACGTGATTTAAAAGTCCATATTGTCTAACCACTTTTCATATCTATTACAGACTAATATTTCAAGAACCAGTTGTGGGACCAGTAAGCTCTGTTTGTCTCAGCCCACTTCGTGTGACCCCTCCTCAGACGGCTCGTGTTATTTTGTTTCTGCTCATCAGATAAGTGGTCAAAACTTTGATTTTGAGCTCTCAGGAAACTCTACGGGCTACATTGCTCTCATCGTGTCACCTGACACCACAGTGGTATGTCAGATTTGAATATTTGCTCATAATGAAATGTATTGCAAATCTAGTATTGAGTAATAGTTTATATTATTCTATGTAATGTATGTTCTCTGGTTTTACACTACAGGGAAATAATGACACAACATATGTCTGTGCAAACAACAACAGCTCAGTTCAATTCTTCTCTGAAGTCCTCAGCAACAACTTGCTTAGTGCAGCAAATGTAAGTTCTATTTCTGTCAGCCAACTCTTGTTATGGTTTTAGTGAGTTGCCATGAACTTGATTTCCACATCCACAATTTTGCTGTAAATGTCTTTATGTAATAAGAACAAAGGCTCAGTTATTCTGTGCCTTTTTGAACATGCTTGCCAGGAAATATCAAGGCAAACTAGAATGCAGAAAAGCACATGTAACAGCTAGTTATATGCACTACCAAAATCTTATCGCTATCTCTTAAAATGCTGTTGCTCCACAGCTGAGCGTGAACAATGTCAAAGGCAGAATCAATGGAAGTAAAATCCAGTGCACATTTTCTGCCACCGTACAATCTGTAACTACTAAATCAACAACAGACATCACAATTGCTGTCCTCACTGGAGAATTCAGTAAGTGAACCTGGATATACTGACATTAAGATATGTCACACACATATTTTGTACATTTTATACATTCATAATTTGCTACAAACGTATCTTTGATCTTGTTGTCTTTTAGCAAATGGTGTTTTGGGAACCCCCAAGCAACAATTGAAGCTCAGGGTCGCAGATTTGGCAAATGCCACCTCCCAAGCCTTCGCTGATGTTGCCAATGCCACCACTACCAACCATGCCATCACTTTCCAGCAGTCGCTGACACAAGGTAATTAATGTAGATAGGATTTTTTTTAACTGATAACAGAAAATCCAGTGTATTCTTCAAAGGAGCAAACCTTAAAAAAAACCTTTCTTGTCTCCTGTCCTTTCCTATAGCTCTGCTGATTGCTGTGGGAGTTGTGCGTCTGGCTATGCTATAAGCAAACTGAAGGAGTCAAGACAAGAAAACCATAACCCACTATGCACTTTTCCTGTGTTATGTTTCTTGTGACACACACTAGACAATGTACCTCCACCTGTCTAGTGTCACACCTAATGTCAGCAAACGGCAGATGTGTGCTTTTGCATTGCATATTTTTTATTAATGTTATATTGTCTTTAATGAATGTAATGAAACCTTAACTGGTTGATGTGTTTTTTACATGTTATATGTAAACAAATGTAGCATTAAATTTGAAAAAAATATATTTATGGAAATCTGATTTTATGCACTGCATTGTGTAACGATGAATTTGATTTAACAAGTTCAAAATAAACACAAAAAAACTGGGATCATTTATTGTATCTTTGTTTAGTTTAATAAGTTGTCTTATAGTTGACAGAAAACTCTGTCATCAACAGCAGGACTAAATCTAATTGTTATATCGAAGAGTGTAACTCCAGTGGGTAGGCTGAAGTACCTGTGAGAGACCCATGGGTTGATTGAGGTCGAGACACTCAGAATGAAAGGCAAAGCTTTTTATTGTTGCTTGAAAACATTGATCTCAAGTTTCTGTATGCCTTGTGATATGTGGTTCATGCTCGGCAACAAGCCAGAAGTGACAAGTTGGTAAGAGAATCGCGATTGCAGACAGGAATAATGAGATTTGAATTAGATCCAAATCTAGATAAAATGTCTTTGTGTTGTGCAACTTCATCGATTTTATTTAACTTTTAGCAAGATTTAACTTTGACTCTAGACTCTGGATTAGAATATTCAGTCACAGTATCCTAAATTATACTTTGGAACTGATTAGGCCTTTTACTTACTGGAAGCAAATGAGAACGAAAAGCAAAACACCAGCAAAACATACAATTACTCCAGAAGCTGAAGAATTGTTCAGCTGAGCATCACCAATAAGAAACCCAACATCTCTCTTATCTAGGCCATCCAACATACGCCACTTGTTCTTCTTGTTCCTCACAATACATAATATAGTAATAATATAAGTATTGTGTGTCCACCACCAGTCAAAGGTTTGTAGACACACAGGATTTACCATGTTATCCACCTATCCTGATTGGTTAAAACACTGTATAGAGTGGAGGTATATGTTTTTGTAGCAGATAAGGTGCTCTAGCACCAATACTGTTGGCTTTTATTAACTGTACAATAATTAATAAACTAAATAATATTTCTACGATGATTTACTATTATTGTGTTTTGCATGTTATAATTTTACTTTGTTTATTATATTGTTGTACTTTATTGGAGTTTTTGTTAAAACATGTATTTACTTATGTTTTATGTGTTTTTCTTTTTTTTTTGTATCACGTAACTTCATGGAAACTGTTTCAAGAAAAAACGGTTTTAATGTTTATATGTTACCCTCATTTACACGTGAATCATGCCGAAGAAACTTATTTGTGCCATGTGTTGTTTGTGTCACATCTTCACCATCTCCTGTGAACGTGCTATTAAGGAATGTGTTTCAGGAATGTGGCAATGGTGAGAAAAGATGCTCTGTTTTACCGTAGACATTATGTGATCTGCTCAGCCTGCACAGCCAAGAACCACAAAACCCGGTGGACTCGTTTAACAAAAAGTATTGCAGTGTTGCACAACTCAGCATGATGAATAATATATATATATATATAATAACTGCACATGAATTAGCTGGAGGTTCCTCTATTACACGATGACCAGTCTTTAGTTACAGTGATTAGTTCAACAGTAAATGTTTTACTAGACAGCCGCTCTTACAACATCAGCAGTGACTTTACTGATAATTAATGAAAAGTCCAATGGCTCATATTACAAAAAGCAGTACAGGATGGCATCATCATATTTTTTGTTCACCTTTACTCTGGAGTTTTTGCATTGTTTCATACTGTGAGTGCAGTATAAATACCAAGGTTTGAACCAACCACGGCTGGTCCACCCAGAGACACTTCCACGACCACATCCATTATGTGTTTGTTAAATAGATTTACAAACCCATTTACTATTTAATAAAACCTTACTCTTTAATAAAAACATCGTCCTTACAATGACATGAAGGGCTGCAACCTAACCACCGATCCATTCATCATTCAAACTGCTTTTCTGGTGAAGGGTTGCAGGGATGCTGAAGACAAAAACCCAGCTGCAATTGGGAAGGAGGCCTGCACAGGTCATTAGTCTATTACAGGGCAGACACATAAAGACGGACAACCATTAAGATACAACCACTAAAACCTTAATCTCCAACTTTTTCTATTATACCTGTGCTTCTGATATATAGGTTTGAATATGGTTAGACATATATATATTTATTAGAATTTATTAGTCCAGTAAAAAATAAGTGGAACTGTTTCCTCAACAAATAAAATTATTATCAGAACTGGCCATCACACAAAAGTAATCTCAAGGCATTTCGCAATGCAAGGTGTAAGATCTTACCAAACATACCAACTATTATCAATCAATCACAACCACTGACTGGCACTGTTTGTGTCAAACAGGAATGTACCGTATGAAAAAATAAGGAGAGGCAACTTCTATGCCTTCCTCCATAATTCGGATGATTGAAAGTTAAATGTTGCCAAAGACATTTCCACTCAGATGACACTAAGCCTTTGCCAGTCTGTGTTGTTTGTTTTTTTTTATTTACTCCTGTTTTTGACAGAATAGCTTTTGGACATTTTTGCCTTTATTATTTTAAGAACAAGAGATGCTGTGAAGAAAAAGCCATTTGGTGCCAGCCGAATATCATTTTGACTTAAGATGCTCCGTACCTTGAACCACTGCTGTGGTATTAGGCATGTGATCTCGTTTCCCTCTGCCCTCACATATACACACCAGTGATAAACTTCAAGCAGTTATGGCATTTTGAGTTCTGTACTGTTGATTTTTTTATGTTCCCTTTGCTTAGGTGATCACTAAAATGTCAAGTGTACAACTGAACTTGTGATTAGTGACTAGTGATTAAGGTAATTGTTTCTGGTTCTTCTTGTATGCCTGCTTCAATTGTCTTTTCTAGGTGTGTATTTTCACCCGACACTGTTTCTCTTTCTGTTCTATCGAAAGTGTTCATAGCTACTGTTCAAATGCTTAGAACCTGCATTGACGTGTGAAGGTTTTTTTATTCATCACCCAAAGATTTGTAATCACTTCTGTGCTCATTCTGCCTACTATCCAAGGACCACATGCCAGTACATTTTCATCAGACTATAAGACATGTTGTCACCATTGTTATACTTGAAATGCCATTCTGTTCACTTTTAATTGCACATCGTGTTTTATTATAAGTTTATTAACTCAAAAGGCTGACTGATCGTTACAAAATGATTGCAATATAACAATAAAGGATAAAAAACATCACATCTATGTGAGTCCAAACTTTTGATCTAAATGCTTTCTTCAGCTATTGTTTAGTATTTATTTATTTCATAAAATCAACTGATGATGATGAAAAGGTCTTGAATAGTTTTCCAGCACGTTTTCCACTATCGCAGTTTTCTTTTGTGGAAAGAATTGATTTTTAAAAGAGACAAAGTGGTTTCAAGTGCCATGTTTCATTTTGTAAGAAATGTGAGGGGCTGTTAGCTGTTTGTTTTTATAGTTCTGAGAAAATAAGACTTTACACATCTGGAAATGTGTTTTAACATTTTATAAAACTCTTTTTAGATGCCATCCCTTCACAGTCCTCCCTTTACTCTTTCTTATTTCATCGTTGTAATAGCATATGGGAATCACAGGGGGGAGCTCATTCTCTGTTTGAATAGATGCAATGATTAATTTGGGAAAAAAGGTTGAGTTTAGCAGTGCAATAGCAACCAGTGTGTGGTTTCCTTATGGGGAAATAGCAAAATAAAAGACATAAGAAACAGTGAGTCACAGCAGCTCAAAGCTAGAATGTGACTATGTTTACACACGGCGGGGAAGAAAGTCCTCCATCAACATGATACAAACATTTCTCTACTGGATGACACGAACACACGATTTTCATGAAGTGGAATACTTAGTGAACTCAGAGGCCCAGCGCACGAGGCAAACATGTTTTCGCATGCTGGCTAATAATGAAACATCCAGGTGTCAACTGCATGCAGTCCTTAAGTGTCCATCTGTTTCAGGCTGCTATGCAGCTGGACTGCAAATGGAAGTTGCACCACCTTGTCAGATAAGGTACTGATAACAGTTCCTTTTTTCCTGTTCTTTGGGATTTAAACCCCTAATGACACTAAACATATTCTTGGTTTAATGATCAAATTAAAGATACTATTGAGTTGCATCATGGGAAATGTAGGTGCTAGTGTTTTTGGAAGCTTTACCCATACTGGGGACTAAATCAGTGGTTCCCAACCTTTTTTCCAAGGGACCCATATTTTTCATCTTTCCATATTTTACATCTGTCAACGACCCAGCCCCTACACCACGTAACATTTGCGCATCCAGAACCCAGACCCCCCCCTCCCGACGGGCGATAACGTCCGGAGTATACCTCTTTGATTTCCAGGCGACCCACTGGGAGCCTTGTGGGGGTCGGGACCCCCAGGTTGGGAAACACTGGACTAAATGTTAAGACTCTCCTGCATTAACTTCATGTCACTTTGGTGGCAACTAAGCCATTAGAGTGGCCATGGGGTTTACAGCTTACAACCTTTAGTTGTATCACTGTCATTGTGTGTAGGTTCTAGCGTGTCTAGGTATTTCTGATTCTAATTTTCATAATTGATTTTATCGTAATGTGTGCTGCTGTAACACCTGAATTACTCCTTGGGGGATCAGTGCTTCTATACTAACTCCATCCTGCTGGAAATGTTAGTCCCCCATTATGTATCTATGAGCCAACGAAACCCTTTTCATTAAATTAAACTTAATTGTACATGTAATAGATGTAATTATATGTCATTGACTCATCATTAGTGGAAAGGGATTTTTTTTTATTTGGGGCGGGGTAACGGACTCTCATTGTCTATTCATCTAAGTTGACTCTTGAGGAAAAAAGCGGAAAGTTAGAGAGTGCTGGCAGACTGTGGTCCTCTTGTTAGGCAAGAGGAGGAGCGAGGAGGGGAGAGTGCGTGGGACAGACGGAGAGGGAGGAAAAGCCTGGAGAGGGAAGGGGAGGAGAGCCTGGGACCCCACACAAAAACGACATGTTTCTAACGCGTTAGTGGACGTAACGGTTTATTATAACTGAAGGGGGAACAGTTTCGGGGTTTTTTCTTTTTTGCGGAGAATGCGCGGAGGAAGCGAATCCATGAGAGGAACTGAGGACTATGTAGGAATTCCCGACTGAAGTCATGGTAAGTCCCCGTTTTCTAAACTGTGCAGAAGTGGAGCTTGTCACCACGCGCTAAAATACGTCAATATATCTATATATATAACTCTTCTAATAAAGACATCTAATGTTTTAGCCATGCTCAGGAAACATGTCAGGAACCTTAAGTGTCTGTATTTGACTTCTTTGTATTTCAAAGTCTCTAAATGTGTGTTGTTTGCTGTCTGTGAGGTGGTTATATGACATTTTGGGTTCTTTTTATGTAGATCAACATATATGTGTTTAAAATGCACACAAAGACTCAGCGCAGCATCACGTTTAGGCAGAGCTATAATTTTCTTTAGTCGTTCACTTGTCTCACAGGCTCACGTTTGATTTGGGAAGACGTGTAGTCAGCACTTACAACTCTCAGTCTGTCGCTTGCAAAGCTGTCAAATCCCAGTGGCAAGAAATGATAATGACACGATTTAAGTGGTGTGACGTTGGTGATCTTTGTGGTGGACTTGCAGAGGGAATTGGAGGCTTCACTAAAGCAAAAGAGCTTTCTTCTGTTGCATCTCTTGGGAGTTTGTTTACCGTCCCCACCCACTTATGGCCTGACCAGTGACACACACACACACACACACACAAACACACACACACACACACACACACAGAAACATTAATATAAATATATCTATATAAATATAAAACATTGATTTAAAAATATACATTCATATAAAAATATTGATTCAAAAATAATGTAACAAACAAAAAGATTTAGGTCATCATGTCTCTGTTGGGAAGGGTGGAACAGTTTGGCAGGAAAAAGGCAGAAAAACCGAGGAAAAGAGAACTGGAGAGGAAAAGAGCAGAATAAAAGAGGAGGGTAGGGTTACTTTTTATTTTAGGAGACTTGGACTGCAGCAACGGTGGTTTTGGTGATGCCGCATTTTCCACAGAAAAGGGCAGTAGGAGAAAACGAGAACGAAGTGGGGAACAAGGGATGGCATGGACCTCAGAGCATGTGCAGTACCTCGACGCTCAACTGGGAAAGTTTGGTTCTGAAAAGAGTAACAGATGCACACACACCAGCAGAAAAACTAGAAATCAAACTATTTCTCAAACACTAGTTCCAGCTTATGGCAAATCTAATGCTTTTAAGAGAGCTGGACAAGCAAACAGCATCTGCTTAAAACAGTAAAAACAACAGAGAAAGACGTTACGCACACATGTCTGTTCAGGACCTTAACACATGCACATTTGTGTTAACATGCTTCAGCAGACCCAGAGTCATACAGACACGACAGACTGATGAAAATGATTGATTTGTGTTTAATCTTCCTGACCTACCGAGAGGGTGGACATAACACCACGAGAACAACGCAGACAAAGTCAGCTGTGTTGTCAATCACAGGAATCTGGAGACTGAGTTTCCTGTGATTGTCAAGAATCTCTGACACATCTGGTGCTGGCAGACCATGGATACATGGCTATTTTCAGATGTCTACATACGGATTTTCTATTGGCACCATTAATGGCCCGGCATGCAGCGTTCTTCAGCCAAACGTTTTTCCTGATGAATATGTGAAGAAGAACATTTTAGAGCCAACAGAGAAGAGCGGCATGGAGCTAAGAACGGCTTTAGCCACACTATGGTGCAAAATGTATCCAGGGAACGTTGTTACATAAAGTGGACGCAGTTCATTTGAGCAGAAGATGGACCTTAAGAGACAAAGGGTTAGGGTTAGAGCAAGCTACCATCTCATCTTCTCATCATTTAGACTGATTTTATAACAGCGAAGCCTATTTTAGTTTAAATTCTACCAGGCTACTTGAGAATCTGCCGATCGTGACGGAGACCAGTAAGACAGCACAGAGGACAAACCGCCATACTAAGTTAGCACATCTCTCATACTGTCTTCTGAAACTTAACCTCGCTGACTGGTGCACAAGCTGTCTAAAACAATTTGTAAAAAGTGCCAGCAAGCTGTTTGATCGACTGCAGGTCAGGTTATACAGGAGGATTCAGAAAGAAGTGTTTGGTCTGCCTCTTCCTCTCCACACCTGCACCTCCTTAGTTTCTTTTCATCCTAATCATGTTGTCTTTTACCAGACCGCCACTCTCCAAGCTTCTTTCTGCTCCATCGCTCTCCCTCTCTTCTCTCTACATCTGGTTTCTATCATGGTTGCCGCTGCTCGTTTCCCATCGATCTCTCCCGCTTGTCAGACGTCTCCTCCTCCTTCTCTCTTTTCCTTTCTGTCTGCACCCCGACTGTCTCTGTGTCGCCCTGTTACTCTGTCTCTTTTCGACTCACGCACACCACTTCAATAAGCTAAACTGACATATATTTATACGTACATGTGAGCCTCACTTCATTCTTCTCTCTGCATTTGATTACAGTTCCCAGCACGGTCTCTCCCTGCCTCTCTGTTTTTCAGTCTGTGTCAAGCATCCGTTTGGGAGACAACTGCTGCCTCTCTGTTTCAGTTTACGTACGGGGGAGAAAGACAGGAAGTCTGACGCAAGTGTGACTTAGCCTCAGTCTGTACCGGGACACAAACAGGGAAATGGACACTCATGCTCACTGTACCGACTGTCCTCATCAAACCTCACTACAGCATCGGAGAAAACGAGCTCATTATCAAAGACGTCAGTTGAAATTGTTTTAGAAATGTTGCTGCAAAGGCAAACTCATCTTCATATCCTGTAAGATGTTGTGGCTGGTCAGAACCTTTTGGTGCAACTTTAAAAACATATTTAGGTCACATCTTTGGTAGCGGAGAAACATTGTGTCACCGCGTAATGTCTACAGCACAGACGAACGACCATTTTCCAACACAGGAAGTCCATCTTTTACATTTTTATGTAACGTTATAGCACTTTCTAATACATTTAAAGTATTTGTAATATTTCCAATATATACTACTTTAAATCACATTCACTTAACACCTATGAACAATTTTGAGTCATCCGTTACCCTGACTGTATGTCTTTATATGGTGGGAGGAACCTGGAGTACCTGTAGGAAACCCACACATGCACATGGAAAACACAGTGAAACAACACTAAAGCCACAGCTGGCTGCTAGTATTGAACCCATGACCTTCTAGCTGTGAGGTGGGAGTGTCACCACTTCAGTGCCAGACCAGCATGTATCTGGTAAAACGATTAAATCTATTTATACGTTTTTCATATACATACTTCTGTTTTAAGTGAAGCTAAACAGTGATTTCTCTGCTTTTGCTACGAAAAAACAAGACTGTGAACTTAATAATCAAATTGAAGTAGTCACATGCTCTCTCTGTTAAAGGCTATTCAAAGAACTTGAACCTAAAATATTGCCAAGAATGTCTAATTGCAATAGTGTACATGCATTGGTTTGCAAAGATAGAAGTAAGACAGTAGTATCACAACACCCACACAACATGACTACACTACACTACTAAATAACATCATTAGAAATAAATCATTTACGTGGTTTTATGGTGGAATGGCAGCATAATCATTCTTCCCTGATACTGAACAAGATTCAAGACTGAATTGTATGTCACGCATCCAAACCAAAATATCGTTATAGTCTAGCTAATGACTAAGCAACTGAGCTACACTGAGTTAGTGAGTCTGCTGGATTCTTCTGCTAGAGGAGTAAGACTACTTTACACCACTTTAATTTTTGAGTACATGTCCACTGTCAGATTTCCTGTAGGTTTTACAATAATTTTGCGTTTTTGTTGAATTGACTCAATTGTTGTGGGACGCTTTAAAGGCTTTAGCCTGACAGGAAGTTCCTGCTGGCTTGCTTTGCTATCCCTTGAACCCCTGTGATGGAAAATTATTATTCAGACAGTATAAGTATGATGAAAACCTTGATGTTCTGTGAAGGATGTTTTCTTCCTCAATATCTTAGTTATCCATGTGCTTCCT
>JAUMTR010000010.1:7972033-8036324 GCA_032270685.1 Microctenopoma stevenorrisi
TAGGTGTGAGACTGGGATTCGAACATGCGACCTGCTGCATTCCAGTCTGACGCTTAACCCATTGAGCTACCAGGCCGTTTGTTGATCCAGATCCAACCATCCAACCAGATCTGTTGATTAATGGTACACAGGGTACCACAAGGGGTCTTTTCTGCTTAACTTATTTTCACAGGGGTCTTGACTAAATGCTTACTGCCACTTGACATGGGGCTTTACACATTTTTACCTTTTTTTGTGCTACAGAGCTGCCTCGTGTGTTTCCACCTCTAAAACAGTGCACTGTGTAAACAGTTATCAGTTAGCTATTGGTCATCTACCTCGTTCTGTCCAACTCACACTAGCTCTCTAAAGCTGTCTACAGTCTCTCCAGTGCGTCATGCTAATTAAGCAGTTTTGCACTGCAGACAACACAGTGTGAGTCACATGTTTGACATTGTATGTGGCACTGGTCATTTCAGGTAGTGAATAGTGTTGACTGTCAGTTCTAGAAATCTGACTCATCAAAGTAACCAAGCCAAGCATGAACCACATGGTTCATGTGGTCAGTCAAATACGGATGGGAGAGCTGGATCGTACATAAGCAATAAATAGAGTAGCTTTGGGCATAAGGAAGGTGAGTAAAGTAAAGTGAGTGTGCTACACAGTCTAAAGAGAGACAGAGGTATACTTGACATAGGATTTAACCTGATAAAGATGAACATTAAATGTTTTGTACTGTGTAACACAAATGTTTCTTCCTTTTTAGTCTCAGTACCTGGGCTGCTTGTTCCTTCATTCTGGCTGGCCTCTCTGTTTGGGTGAAAAGGTGGTTGTCCAGCTTTCTACCTTGGACTGGAGGATACTGCGCAGTAATGACTTCTACCTACAGGTGGTGCCCTTCTCTACCCGCTGCCCTCGCTTGGCCCTAAAATGTCTTGCACCTGGGGGGCGCACAGTTCAGGAAATCTTGGTACCTGAGTCACAGCACCCTCTTGTATTCACCACTGAGTGGCTGCATAGCATCAACAAAGAACGAGGACACAAGAGAGAAGGTAAGGACAGGGGTCTCCAATACTTCTTGAAATATCAAATAGTTTAGTTTTTTTTTTTACTAGATTTCTGTCCAGACCAGAGTGAAAAAAGTAATAAATAGATTTCTGATCCTGAATTGGTATTACTATATGGTTATTTAGATTAAGATTTAGGAACAGGCGTCTGAAGGTTTTTAATTGGGCTTCATCCAAAATTCAGTTTCATGCTAGTGCTGACCTAAATTGTAACTTGTGGCTTTGAATGAGAGTATTCTTTGCCTAATGTATAGTCTCATTAAAGACATGAAGTTGACACAATGTTTGTGCCCTTTCTTCTTCAATAGTTGGAGGAGGGCTTGACACCTGCCTGGTCAGTACATGTGATGGTGTGGTTCGGCTTCCGTGGAAGGAGGTAGTCTACCCAAAATTCATACACGACCCCTGTGAGGAGCTGGGCCGGATGTCCGGCCATGAGACCTCCATATCAAACCGCCTCCCCAGTGAGGGGGGCAGCAGCCTTGGAGACTGGGGTGGCTCATCTTCTGGAGAGCTGGACTCTTGGTCCTGGGACGAGGAGGAAGATGACAGTTTAACACCAGATGGCTTAGACTCTGATCTCACACGGCGAAGGCGCAGTGAAGATGGTCTTGGACGGACAGGAGGGAACACTCAACTAGATGGGGACTATGTAGAACTACTGGAGCCCAGAGGGGGTCCTGATGGGGGTGTTGACCCAAGACAGCGGTACCTAGAAATGCATGGGATCTGCAAGACCAAGACTTTACCTCTGTGCAGGCGAAGTAAGGCCATCAAATATCGTAAAGGAAAAGCTTGGGGATATGGACGAATGGAAAGGTCAGAAAGCTTTAGGGCTGTCCTTGGTGCCAAAGGAGACACAGTGACTCCCAAGAATAATCAATTATCGCCTCGACCTCTAGCAGGGGTTGGTGAAACTGGCAGAGTGAGGCGCTCTCACTCCTCCTCTGTCCTTGACTCTGATGAAGGAAATAAAACCAATGGAGACTCTGAGGGTGTAGAAAGTCGCCAGCTTTATTTTGATGGCTCATTCAAAGAGAGGAGGCCAGGTGTGGGCAGGGAAAGAGATAGCAGTGGGATTTTACATCCCTGTAGAGATGTCCACAGAAACAAAGACTCAGAGAGTGGTGACAGTTTGGTCACAAATGAAATCCATGACTCGTTGAACCACAACACTGGGCACATTGTAGAGGGTCACTCAGATCATGGATCTCATTCTGACTCAGTTTTTACTGATACTGATAAGCCACTGAGTGGAGACAGTGATGCCACCACCCCAACATCAGATGCACCAGAGAGGTCGTTTACTGAAGTTTCAGAAAGTGTAAAGTGTGGATCTAAAATGAAGAGTTCATCTAACACAAAGATGGCAGACGGAAAGGATGGGGGAAAGCTAGAGGACAGAGCTTCTCCCAGAGGAAGGGAAGTTAAATCTGCAGGATTCAGAGCACCAAGGTACATAATTATTTATTATTTCTTACACTCTACACTTGCATCTTATTTGTTTTCTTTTTTCACACTCTAATATGAAAATACAGATGGTAACACTTCTGTGTACAAGGTACATGTTGCCTAAACTTACATACATTCAGGCCTGAAATGACCTGAAAAAGACACCTCCTACACACATTGTTAAGACCATTATGGACAAACAATGTAAGTATTAACTTTCTGTTGTACCTCATTAAGAACGTCCTGTTATTTGTCTTTAGGAGGAAAAGGAAGGGAAAGGGGGCCAAAGGGAGGGCTAGATCCGGAGGGCGCACACACCAGAAGGGCTCAAAACCGCAGGGTAAAGCTCCTCAACCAGGTCCCACCATCTTCTCTCCTTCAACAAAGCTACCAATCAAAGAGGAGGACCAATCAGAGCAGCTTGATAACTGTGATGAAGTTTCCACCAACACTAATGAGGAGGAAGAGAACACAAAGAAAAGTTGTGCAGGTCTAAAGAAATTTTTCGAATGCAAGTACAATCTTAAAAGTTATGATCTACTAGGAATCTGTTATAACTTTTACATCTTTTGACAGAGACTGAAGCCCAGTCTTTGCCCATCTGTAATGGGCAATCGTCCTATTCTGATCACTCCAATGAAGAGGTGGGGTCAGGAGAGACATCTCAAGACAAACAAAACAGCATTACCTCTAATGAGCCTCCCCGGCTTAGGGATCTGGACACAGAGCTTCTCCAGTCCGAGAAGTTAAAGTTGACAGGCAAGTTCCTTTCAGACCCTGTGTGATTTCTGTTTTGCTCGCCAGCGGTCAGCTCAGTAGATGTGCTGGTTGTTTAATTGTTGTTCTCCTGTTATGTAATGGAGGGCTGGTAGCCATTTACATAAAGTTTCTGATTTACATTTATTCACTTCTTCAAATCAATTTAATCAAGTATTTAGTGAGAGAAAAACCCCGTGTTAGATTTCACATTAGAGACACTGAGATATATTATTGTTATCTCAGAGACATGGCTATCTAAGTCTGTATCAGATAAAGATTTTAATATTTATCGCTCCAACCGCCCAAGGAAAGGGGGTGGCGTGGCAGCGTATGTTAGATCTAGTCTAGACTGTGCAAGTTCTGCTCTATAAATCTGAGCAGTTTGAAACTTTAGGTTCAAGGATCGCTTTGTCAGGTAGTAATTTCTTAACTGTTGTTGGTTGTTACAGGCCCCCCATTGCCACCTTGGAGTCATTAGTGCATCTCTTATCTCAGTTAGATTTTAAGGAAATACTTTTGGTCGGTGATTATAATTGGCACTGGCTTTCATCAGCGTCTGATGATTTTAAAGCTCATTCTCTGTCTTTTAATCTTTTTCAAGTTATAAATAGTCCCACTCATCTAAACCCCATCTTAAGCACTTCTGTGAACAGGCTTTTCTCAGAGATCTTTATTACTTTAACTGGGATAGAATTAGGCTATTTAATGATGTTGACTTTGATTAAACCTACTTCTATTAACATTTTATTTATTTTATTGATAAACATGCCCATCTTCAAAACTGTTTAACTTTATCTATCAAAAAAGCCAAACGACAACAGATTCTTTAAATGACCCAATCGATAACATTTCTCCCTGGCAATTTCTGTTCATCAGATTTACCTCCCCACTTAGTTGTTACCTCCATCCCTGTGACGAATAAAACTGAGATGCTCAACTGTATCAACAGACACTCTTTACTTTACTTTAGTTTGCTTGGCAGACACTTTTATCCAAAGCGACTTACAAGGAGCTAGCGCTGGGTGTCTGGCTCAGTGACACACCTGGGGATAGATTAGGAGTCAGACGGGGTTCGAACCTGCGACCTTCTGCATCCCAGTCTGACGCTTAACCCATTGAGCTTCTATTCCTGCCAAATATACTTCTAGTAATCACACTTTTTCATTTACCCAGTCAGTGAGATATGCAAGACTTTAAAGAGTTACATTAAAACATGTAATGGACCTGATAATCTCTCCCCATTCTTTTGACATTCAGCTGCTGATATCATTGCCCAGCCAGTGGCACATATTTTTAAACTTACTATTTAAAATAACATCATTCCTAACGTCTGGAAAGCAGCAATTGTCCTTTTTTATTTGAAGGCAGTCCTCTTGCTTTATGCAATAACTATCGGCCAATTTCAAGCTAGGCTATAAATATTAGGAAAGGTTCCTGAGAAAGTCGTAAAAGACCAGTTAAAGGGATATTTATCTTCCTGTAACATTGTATCTTACGTTCAATTGGCTTTCAGGAAAAAGCACAAAATGGTAACTTCCACAATGAAAGTTATAAATTATGTTGTTGATTTTCTTGATGCCAAAGACAGTGCTGCACTTTTTATAGACCTATCTAAAGCTTTTCACACTGTGGATCATCAAACCTTATGCCAGAAAGTTATTGATATTGGCCTTTCAGGACAGACACACAGCAGAGTGACCTTTTAACTGGTTACTTTAACATTTCCCATGGTGTGCCGCAAGGTTCAGTCTTGGGCCCTGTCTCAAACACGCCTCTCTTGCAAATGAGATTCTGTGTCTCAACGGGACAACCCATACAAACATCCTATACATTATGGGAGATGCAATTCCCAAACCTATGATCTTTACAAACAGAAGTGGATGACACTGTCCAACCTCACACCATTCAGCTCAGTACTTACTCTGATACTTACTAACCACAGGTACAGTGGACAGGTTGGGGCGTGCTCTGGTTGTCACAGAGACAGATGCATCAGAGGAGGGTTTCTGTGAGGATGAGATGGCCCGGGTCCTGGCCTGCTATCACAAAATCACTCGGTAAGGAATTCAATAATATGCTTTTGATATATTTTTTAGACATTCCTTTACAAAACTTTGCATGTATCATCTAGAATAAGTACATGTAAGCTACATGCCACAAATTCCATGATTTACTTCTGCTCATGGTCATCTTTGAAAACCTGTGTTTGTACTTGTATATCTGTCAATCTTTATGGCTGGCATTTCATTTTTTACTTCTGTTTTCTCCTGTTTTAACACTATTTTCACCTCTCTCCATCCCTGCTTATCAGATCTGCAGCCAAAGAAAAAGGTCTCACTGTGTTAATGGACAGCAGACGTTTGCCACCTTCTGCACTCTGCCTCTCTGCACTTAAATCATTCCAGGTGGGACAAAAAGAATTAAGCAAAGTTTAGCCAAATGTGCAAAATGTTTGCTTGTGCACTTTAATTTGCTTGCACATGTGATCAACTAGCTCAACACACATGTTTCTTTGTGTTTTGTGTGTGTTCCAGGTGCTGGTCCCAGGTGGTCTTGGATCTGTTCTGATTTTAGTGCAAGAGCAGCAAGAGTCCCCTTCCTATAACCTGGAAGGAGCAGAGGTGACCTCATGCAAATCTCATGTTTAAGTACCAAAACTCAAACAGGCATTGTGCATGTTCTAGCTTATTTTCCTGTTTAATGTGAAGACTAAACACCTACATCCAAAAACATACACATTCCTGAACCTTCCCTGTTTGAATATGAAATGCAAAATGCACAAGGGGGAGCAATCTTTCACAAAGCACACTTTGATCAACATCAGATGGTCTTAGCTGCAGTACATACCCACACAGTGCCTGAGTTAAAATGAGCCACATTTCCACAGAGTATTTTCTGTCTCATTTTACCAGTAATTCAGCTCATTGTTTTGCATTGATCAGCAGCGGTCTTTTCTGCACATACTCATGGGAAAACCCTTATTCTCCTGCCATGTGTTTTTTATTTAAACCTGGCCTCATTTAAACATTGCATGTTAAAAGGAAATCCCACCCAAAGATGTTAACACTGTTAGAAAAAATAGACAGCTGTTGGCACAGTGCCTCACACTCCCTGGACTATTCCGTTGTTTGGTAGCGATTGTTTTTATTCCAGCCAACTTAACTAATGAAGATGATACAAGTGTAATGGGAGAACATGCTTTTGCTTTCTCAGCTATTTCTTTTACAAAAAGAGTCATTATCTGTTGCCATGAGTGCAAAATATTATTGTTTTAGTTTTACCGAGTCTGCATTAAACAGACGTTCTCACTAGCGTTTCTATGCTCAGTGCGACTAGATGATATCCTCATAGCTTGTAGTTTTTTGCCTAATTTTCTAGACGCTCTCATTATTATTTTAACATTCTATTTCCTTATCCTCTGTTGATGTATTGTCTAATTTCCTGCACTTAATTCATCTTATCCTGGGCTGTGTAGATCCATGTGGTGCGAGGAACAGGGGTCCTTCAGCAATATGTAGATAAGCAGCAGCTCCCTAATGAGATGGATGGAGACTTCACCCACTGTCACTCTGACTGGCTGACCTTCAGACTAGTGAGAATCTACAGTGTTTTCTCTGTTTATAGAAAAATAAAACAAGTTGATTTTTTATTGCTTTCTTTTTCCATTTTCCCTTATATTTAGACAGAGTTGATAGTTTATCTATAGAGCCAAGCAGATGTACTAAACTTCATCACTCACATCTGTATGTGAGTGTATGTGCATTAGAGTGAGCAACTTGTACTGCAGTCCATTTATATCAAGTCATTGCCTTCTGAGTTCATCATCTAAATAAATGTTAAGTATTTAATGTAAACATTGGCCTCAGGAGTAACTTTCAGTATATTCTTGACTGTGAAATTGATTCTTAGTTGATTTATTGTAAAAAAAAACATCAACTATTTGTTTCTGGTATTTGTAAAGTAAATTTAAATGTTAAACGTGATCTAGTTTTGGAAATTGAAGATTAATGTGCAAAATGAGTTTAGATGTATTATAAAAAGTAAGCTGCACAAATACTTAATCATAGCCCAACAAGTACGTTCAGATGGATCATTACTTGTTTCTAACTACTTAGTTTAGAGAGTTTTCTAGAGAAGAGACTTGTGATGGACTGGGTGCAGAGGATGCAGGGACAGAAAGAATCTTAATGACTCTCTATGACTTCTCCCAGACAGCTTAAGATCTTTTATCCAAACAGATGAAAACACTTTCCTGTTCTTTGAACTTTCTCTGACCTCTCGCATGGACTTTAAACGGCAGAAGAAGGGTTTGATGCTATTTCTTAAACTAACTAGTACTGTCTTTTCTTACATGTTTAATTATTTTGATGAAATGATTTATTATGAATATGAATTATTATCTTCCACTCAGAGTCTAGAGAATCTGACAGAGCGTTGTGAGAGTGCCCTCTCACTGCTAGGCGAAGCACTGCAGTCTATGGACACTGAGCCACTGCCAGACAACATCAAGGTACAATAGGTTTTATATGATGTTTTTTCACTCCGTGTAAAAGCAAATGCATATTTCTGTCTGTGTACCAATTACTGCCATACCAACCCCCCCAAAAAAACCACAAAAGAACAAAACAACAATAAGCATATTGGTCCTCTTCAGGCAGTTTCACTGAGCATCAGCAAACACAGACAGCTCATGGTGAGCGTCTTGGCCGACCAGCGCTTGACTGAACTGCAGCAGAGAGGCGGGGCCTGGCTCGCGGGGCTGACCAACAGCACTTCTGGGTTGGCGCAGAAATCACCAGACTGCAGGTAGAGTAGACTACAAGCCTGATGATGATTGTTGGCTTGTCCTCTAAAACAGGACCATGGTCAGTGAAAGTAACAGACTCATTATTTACAGTAGTATGTGTGTATACACTTGGATAACAACAGGCTTCTTCTTTGCATGATGCTAATAAGACACAGGCCTGTGGTCCTTAGCAGGTCTGGTGTTTGGTTGAAGGATTTCAAGCTGACCTAAAGGTTAAAAATCTAAAAAACAAAGTTGTTTGCTCTAAGTCCAAAAATAATAAGCAGCTGAAAGAGAACACAGACTGAGACAGACAGAGCGATGCAGCTTGTTTGTTTGTACCCGATGTCATAAAGACTTTTGTATTTGTAAATTTTCTTTCTATCCAGTAATGAGTTTTGGCTCAGTCTGCACAGGATGAGGCCAGATGAAAGTACGAGGTTGTTACCAGACGTTCGTCTGCAATTCATTTTGTTTTCCATAATTACATCTTTTCTACCAGTCCACATGTGTGAAGACATCTTATTGGCATTGCAATTTTTATTAAAAAATAAAATAAACTTTTTTACCATTTCGTTGCTGTTTTCATCCCGCAGGGCTGCTCTCAATGCAACCTCTAAACTCTACGACAGCGTGGACGAGGCCCTTCATAGGCTCGTACAAGTGTCCAATCAGAGAGGTCGCGACCTGGAAGCTCTGGGACGACTAGCAGGGCTAGTGGACAAACTGGAAAAGGTGTGTGGGGAAGGGAGCAGATGAGTATGGTCCCATTATCGTTGGATTATTCACTGCCAACTCTTGTCCTGTCACACTGTGGCATTTCGTAAAGAGAATGATGTTTACTACTCTGAATCCACCTAAACTATTGTTTGTAACAGGTTCTGGATGGAAACCCCCTAATCTGCTGATGTTTAGCTATTTCTCGACTCCCTTGTGTTGCAGATGTAATTGAAACAGAGACTGACAAAAAAAAAAAGATAAAGAAACAGTGATATGTCCAGTAAAATGTGATGTGTCCTCCTCTCCCTCCTCTCCCCTTATTTGGCTCAATTTCACAGTGCGATAAGGAGATTGAGCAAGTGCAGTCACAGCTGGAAGACTACAAGGACCCTCCACTGTCCCTCAGCAGACTTTCACTCAAACAGCAGAAATTCAGGACATTCAGAGAAACGGCGAACGTGAGTGGTCAACATGACATTGACAACATATGATGCTGCGTTTATTAGAACGTTTCGAAAGCGTGTGATTTATCTGCATATGTGTAAGAACGTCACTCGTAATCACTGCATGGTTTAAATTACAGCCACCACGAAGAAGATTTTAAGATTCCCTAATGCAGTGCAGTTGTAGTGGAAGTGTCAAGACTGGTATGTGGACAATTTTCCACAAAGTTGTCTTGACATTTTCTGTAGGCTCTTTAATGTGTCACTAAAACAATCCAGCCTCTAGTTACACCAACTTGAGGACTATGAATCCTGTTGGCTTACTGGAATCCTGTAGGACCTCGAGGAGCCAAGAACTACAATTTGTGTGTGAACAAATGCAGTTTGAGTCCTCTGTGCTGTCCTGTGGTTTGTTCGTGTCATACTTGTGGATACGGGCTAAAATTCATCTGAACTTAGTGTATTCAGCAGGGAGACTCACAGTACCCTCATCTTACTCATGATCTGTGACTTGTCAAGCTTCCACAGTAAACACGTCACAGTGGATAATTCTTACTCCTTTAGGAGCTGCACAGTGAGACGCTGTTAGTGCTCAGTGATTTGGAGGGCTGGTGCGAACTGGACTGGGCAGGCCTGAGTGACGTGCAGATCCGACTTCCTCCTGTCAGGGAGAAGCTGAGAGACATGTCCCACTGTCTGTCTGACTGCTGGACCACCCTGGACAACACACAGAGGCTACTGTCCACACTGACCGAGGTGAAGTCCCGCTAGGCGCCATCTATTATGCACACGGGACATTTTGGGAACATATTTCTGGGCTAAACATCTTCTTAAGTGAACAAGCAAACAGCTTTCTCTCCTGTCTCGTGTGCAGGCCACTCAGTGGTGTGATGCGGTCTCCTCCACCTCCTCCTCTACTTCCACCTGCCCTCTTGCCTCCCTGCCTCCTATCCCACCATCCCGTTTTCAGGATGCCCGTTCCTTAGCCATGGAGCTTGGCGGTGGGGCGCTCCTGGATCTCTGGACCCAGACTGTAGAACGCTACCAGCGGACTGTAGCACAGGTCAAACCCCGATTCCTCCAGTCTGACAGAAACCAGAATCAAGGCCAGGGGAAACCTAAGACACCTTCAGCCAACAGCCTTTGGGACCTGATGGGTTCCGAAGGAGAGGGCGACTGGGGGCTTGGAGCTGGTGGAGGAGGAGAGGGTGGACTGCAGTCCTGGGGATCCCTTGCGTCGTTGTTCAGACCACAGACCTGCTCCACACTGAAGATAGGGGAGGAGAAGGGGAATAAGAAAGAAGGAACGGGTGGAGGAGCAGGGGGAGCTGGAGGAGGGAAGTTCCTACATAACCTCCTAAATCCTGCAAAGAAGAGTGTGAGTTTGAGCTTTCTTTTATGAATGTTTCCTGCTTTAAATGTCCTGCTTTAAGCGGAGCAACAAAATACAGAGATTAGGGTCTAGTAGACATGTGGGCTGCCTCAAGTGGCTCTAAACTGTGTTATGTTAGACAACTACAGAAATAAGGCAATATTTGGTGCATAAATTATATTTATTACATTACATGCAAATGATATAACAATAGAGAGGGATGCGGCATTTTAAATATAGATATACTTAAGTCGTGTCTGTAAAATCACAGTTACAGCTTCTGTTGTCAACGTCTTTGTAGGACAGATTGCTTGTTGTGATTAACCTCACTGTGCACTACCTCTTAACTCGCAGCAAATTTCAGCTGCGGTAATTATTTTCCTGCCATGTTTTAGTTCAAACTCACTGCTCTATTCCACTTCATTAAAAGAGACAGCTCATCATTGTAATGTGTTATTGTTTAATGTACAGTATTGGTTGAACAGTCTATGAATTGTCTGTTGTAGTCTCATGTTTATATTTATTTACTTTCAGCCCACAGACACTCAGCTTCCTCCTAAGCCACCCAGAAGGCGCCACCCAAGCTTTGACCTCCAGGCTCTTCTGGCCCCCCGCAGGGGCACAGTAACCCCCAAACCTGCAGAGTCCCCAGTGGGTGGGGCGAGCCGTAACTCCCCCATGTCCTGGCTGGGCAGACGGACTCCAGCTGACCCGGTTATCACGACTGGCATGGCTGCAGCTATCCCCGGGTGGGGAGGAGGAGGAGGTGGTGGGGTACTGATCCGAGGAGTGGAGGTCAGCAGCAAGGAGGTGGTGGATCACACAGGGTCACCGCGGCAACACGTGCTCCTGGGCAGGACTGAGAGGGAGACGGGAACAGACAGGGCTGGTTCGACTGCTCAGAGGTGTGTGTTTGTATGATCTGGAGCCAGAACAACACCATCGTGTTTAAAGGAAAAGGCTAAGCCGAGATGAAAGGGAGAAATTATTCATCCTGTTTCTGATCATTTAAGTGCAACTGAAGTCTGTTTGAAAACGATTTTATCAGTCAGCAATCACAGATGAGTTTTTTTCATTGCTAACTGTTTGATCTCTGTCCATGGCTCACTGCTGTCTTCAATCCCATCTCCTGTTCCCTTCTGCTCACACTTACTCCCACGTTTATTTCTCTCATCCAGTCTGTTGCTCTTTCCTTACTGTTTCTTTGTTTCTCCTCCCCTCCCCATCCACCCTGCAGTAAGGTGTACCTGCTCTGGTGCAGGATGCTGAGCTCAGAGAGGCAGTATGTGGCTGTGCTGAAGGGGGTGGAGGAGACGTACCTCCCCTTACTGGAGCTCTCTGACACCCCGGCTGCCATCAGGGGGAAGGCAGACACCCTTTTCCCCAACTGGGCCAGCCTCTGTACCTTTCACTCGCAGAGCCTCCTCCCCGCCATGGAGGGCGCTCTTGTGCAGAGCTTGCTGCAACAGGACTGCTTCAGCAAATTTGTAAGTTAAGGAATGTGGAGGACCAGCAAAAGAGAAATATATTCTATATATATATAGTATTTATATATTTAAATGTATTTAACATGTTAAACCAAGGGTTCACAACCTTTCTGGCTCGTAATCTGTTACAGCTACATGCAAACTATCGCTGCAGGTTTTACTGTTGCTCATGCTGTTGCTCACACTGTGACACTTCTGAGCTGTTTGAGTTTCACCAAAGGTGAAATATGTCTTTTTCAGTTCTACAATTTTTAAATAATATAATTCTAGTGAAATAGAGATTCTGTGCAAGAATGTACAGTATATAAAGTGTTTCACTATATGCTATTAAGAATGGATGGGCAAATTTAGCCCAAGGCCCCACAGGTGGTACAGATCCAGCTGGAAAACATATACAGCCTTTTTTAACTTTTTATTGTTCTGCTATTTTGAAAGGAGGATAAATAATGCATAAATAAGCCATAATTTTACTTTGAACTGCCATGCTTTACTAGGTGAACATTATAAACTTAAGAATGCCATTCTACTTTATTGAAGAGGTCTTTGATGTAGACATCTAGTAGTCTGAGGTTGTGAGGTAGTAAATTCACTTGCATATAAGGAAAATGTGTCTGAAGAACAGTTTTTCTACTTACCTTTGTATTTCCTCTTTTCTAACACAGCGAGACCAGTTTCTGGAGTATTCCCACTACATCAGGAGTAAACCAGACCTGGACTCTCCGCTTGTCACACAGGCTGCTGACTTCTTCAAGGTAGGAATCAAAGCGCAGCTACTGTCAAATGAAACCAGTGAATCTCTAAAGCGTTTCATTTGACAACTTCAATCGCGCGTCTCGGTGGCTAATAAAATATACATTTTATTTGGATTTTCTGTTAAACCACACTGTGAGAACATCATGGTAAGTTATTTAAGAGCCCATCACAAACACAAACCAATTAAAGTTGTTTTATTCAACAGTGGCTGCAATTAAAAATGAGCTGTATACAGTAAAGCTAATTACATGTTTAATGTACACTAGAAAAGCCAATTAAAGGAGGATTAGAGAAAGTAATTTGAGCTTGCAGGCTACAGTTAACTAAAACCAATACATCAACAGCACTGTGAGATTACTGTGAGGACTTTATAAGGAGAGATCACAGTGCTCAAGAGCTCTGAAGCTGTTGTTATTGTCACGCCGAGGAGCATTTTTGCAGACTACCAGCAGGGGGCAGCGCGGTCTCGTGCCCCCACAGAGGCCTGGAAGCAGCAGCTTGAACACATTGTGGATTATGGCTTCAGGAGGCTTTATGGTGATCGACATGGTGATAGGCGTTAAACCGGTGTTCAGGCCGTGATGATGGTAATCACTTTGGTTATGGTGGTGATGAGTGTTATGACTCGGAGAATGTGAATACTGCATATGGGTACCCTCACAGGGCCACTGCGAGTAGAGGAACCCCAGAGGGAGAGTGTGATTTCACACGCACAAAAAAATATGGCCTAAATATAATTATGTTTGTACTATACGTGTGTGTTTTTCTACCAATAAAATCAAGCTCGGCTCCTTGTAACTTCAAGATGCAACGACCAAAACAATAATTATCCTGATTGCACACGCCTCAAGTGGTATTTGTAGCAGATCAAAAGACCTTAACCAGTTCTTATCATCAAATTCAACCTACATGTCATGTAATAATCATCAGTGAACAGTTTAGCATTTTATTTGGATATGTTTCAAGTATCTGTGAAGAATCAGACCACAATCAGCTTAACCTAGAAAAGTGTTTTTAGTTATTGCAAATCTTCATGAAACACATTTTGGTTTAGTCTATGCTAATGGAAACAACGCGCCAGACAGAACAACATGGTGAATTTAGTTGATATCATGCATGTAATTCATCATAGATTCTTTGGACTTATAGTACATGAGAAATGAATCTGTTGATTTAGCTGAAATATCCAAATACTCACTAAAAAGACGAATCAATACCAAATATATATATATATCATTACAAGAAAAAAATACTAATTATGTTTAAATGAGAGATAATCACTCCATATGAGTCAAAGTTATTGATGGTAATATTAAGAAGAAAAAGAATTCACTCTATTGTCACTAAATAAATTTTTTTTACATGTTAAAATGAAATGTTTCTTATGCATTTGACCCATCCCCCCTTTGGGCACTGAGTCTTAGAATATAATATATATGAGTAAATGATTTCTGAACATGTTAATAAGCATGATGGTGAACACATCTGTTGTAATGGAAATGAATCTAAAGATATATTCAGTGACTGTATGGATAAACATACTGAATAAATTTGCCTTTTTGTGGCCTCACACCAGAAGATATAATGTTTTTTTGTGTTCTTTTTATTTCCTGCACCCTCCCTCTCCTGACCCTGCTCCTGCAGTCCAAACTCCCTGCAGCCTCCCCCCTGTCCCCCCTGGCCTTCCCTCACTGTTTACAGGCTCCCACTCAGAGACTGGAGCAGTACTGCGAGGCCCTGGAGGAGCTGGGAGGACTCAACCCCGCCTCTGACTCGGCCCTCTCCATCCTGAGACACGCCCAGCGGCACGGGGAGGACCTCAGGGCCAGTGACCTCATCGTCGGATGTCCGGTGAGAATGCCTGTCCCAGTTATGACACTGCAACTGTGCAAGTCCCACTTTCTTTTCTCACGGGCTTAGAAAGTAACGCATCCTGCTGAGGTCGGGCTGTGCAAGAGATGGAATCGTTTAAGCAATTTTCCAGTGAAATGAATGTATGGGTATTCATTTGGAATATAAAAAGCACATATGCTCTTTAGATGTATGTCTTATGTTTAAGATGTACTTGACTAATTAGAACCAGGGCCTCATTTGCATTATCTAAAGTTTTTTTTTCAACAATGTTCAGTGTTAATCTGTGTTCGGAAAAGCAATAACTTCTCAGACTGTGCAGAAGAAAATCGCTCTTTAGGGTTCCTAGACTTCTTTGTAATGATATTCTTAAACTTATTAAATGAGTAAGGTTTTGCTCTGAACCAAAAATAACAAATAAAGGGAAAGTGAGGGTAGGTTATTATTATTATTTTTTACATTTACAATGAAGCACTTTGTTACAGTTCACAAGGATTTGAAAAACAGCTTTAACCTTTGTCAAAAAGTCAGAAGAAAACATATCCTATTGCCCCATATCGTGCTTCTCTAATACAGAAGTATTACTCCGAGCTAGTCGTGACAAACGTTGACTCCCACACACACACACACACACACACACACACACAAGCTTCTCTCCTCGCCCCTTTCAACAAGTGGAGAGATTATGGCAGCACAAACACTCCCATTGAGCTACTTCAAATCGCACTGTCACAGCTCTCCAAGTAAAACGCCTGTCGGTGCAGGTGTGTGTGTGTGCGTGGGTGCGGATGTGGGTGTTCATAATGTGTGTGAAGCATCCACTCACACGATGACCTGCGCATCTCCAGAGTTTTAAAAATAAAGTTTCTGTGTCATCAGTCGCTGGTAAATGATCAGTCCTTTCAATTGTATTGTCCGTGTGGTTATGGTGGAAACATTGCTTATGTTGCCCTGTTTGTTAGTGTCTTTCTAAGTCTACCGTTGAGTCCTTAAGAAGCGTTACGTAATAATTTACTTTTTATCAACGTCTGTGTGCCTCTAGTAGGAGTCACAACAGCTTCGCAATGTCTCCACCCTGTAATTGACATGAACAATAAAGTCAGTTTTTCACAAAAGGCATGATTCAGTTGGCCAATTAGAGCGAAGATCCAACAGAAAGAAGCGTCCCTATGAAGATGGAATATGTCACCGTGCAAAGCGCTGAATAATAATCCTGCTTTGTCCCTTTCCTTATTGAACTGAGAAGAAAGCCGTACATTCTTTGTAGTTGAAGTGTCTCGCAACTCGCAAATCTGAGCTGTTGGAAAGATTTGAGAAAAAATGACAGCTGGTGTCAGGTAGTAAATGTGTCAGGAAAGCCTATGAAGCGTGTCCCTCAAATCCTTCCCTTTAATTTTTGTGTTAGATGAAGGCCAAGACGAGCGCATGCTACTATTTTATTTATGTGTTTGTGCAACGTGTGATTTCAGATCCCCGTGGCGGAGCGCGGCGAGCTGGTGCGGCAGGGCGAGTTGACGGTGTGCGGGGGAGCTCGGAGGAAGCGGGTGGGCGTGAGGAGCGTCTTCCTCTACCAGCACTTTGTCATCTTCACCAAACAGAAGAGCCCCAGCCCGGGACGCACCACCTACAGCTACAAACACAGCATCAAGGTATGAAACCACAGGAATAGTAGCTCTCTTTCTATTTCACACAGACACACTCCCAAACATACTGAGAAATGTTTTCCATCAATTTTCATTAGCTCCCTCTCTCCCTCTGTGTTTAAGACATTCACTTCTTGCATCGATTCAGTTCGAGGCAAACTAATAGAAACTGAAGCTGAACTGGTTACTTTTCTAGAATCATAACCACAAGACGTCCTGCTGGCGTCAAGCTTTTCTCTTTTACGTCAAGTTATTTCACGTTCAAATCCACTTTTCTGCTACACGCCACAATTGGATTACTTCATCTTAGGTTTCGGGTCTCTCCTCTTCTTATTTATGACTCGTTCCAGTCTGTTTGTTGGCTTTGACATTTGCATCATCTTGTTATTTCCCGCAGATGGGTGAGATGGGCCTGACGCAGAGCGTCGGTGAGGATGGAGTAAAGTTTGAGGTTTGGGTTCGTCAGCCTCCTCGAACCAAAGACTGCATTACGCTGCAAGCTCAGGACAGGGAGGACAGGAAGTCCTGGACTCATGACATTGCCCATCTTCTGTGGACTCACGCCATCAATAACACAGGTACATCGTGAGCTGAGATCTGCAGAAAGCTGTATCGAGTTCCATTTGGCGTCACGTTCAGATTATAAATGGAAAGTTCCGTAAATGAAAAGGGAATTTTCTGCGGTGTATGTGAAAGGAGTTGTATAAAGCTTGATAAATTGCCTGAAGTGATATAACATCTCTGCTTCAGGCTAGCAGCGTGAGTCTATATTTGCAGCCACCAGCAGATCATGCCCAAATTTTTGGCAGAACTCTCAGCTTTCAAATTGCATTGTGGGTAATGTAATGCACTAAATGTTGTTAAATCTCCAGACATTCCTTCTGACCACTTTAATTTTCAAATGATTTCTGCTTCATCAGTAAGCGCTGTGGCCTTCTCACTGTATTTTCACGTAACTACCTGAGCGTTGGGCACCCACACAGAGCTGGGTGGAACAGAGTGGATTCATTTTTAGTCTCAGGCTTGTAGCTTTAGGTGGAATATAGCCTATAAATAATATAATACAAACAGGGGGCTGTCACTGTTACCCCTCGCACACTGGTCATACATCTGTAAAGGACTGGTTTCATCTACTGTAAAGTGAAATGGTCATTTTATACATTTTAAGTCTTAAAAGTCATCATTATGTTGGCATCAGATCACATGAGGACATCAGCAGTACAGTGTTATTTAGTGGTTTAGTCGCAGGAAATAATGACAAAACTTAGGAGGTGAAATTTAAGTGACAGTTGAGTAGAGTAGAGGTCACGAGAAGAGGATCAGCACCCCCGCCAGTGTGCTGTTAGAGCTTTGTTCATTTGTTTACACAAGGAACTGCTGGCTATCACACGTCATGTCCACGTGTCCGGAAAACCTTGCATCACTTCTCGTAGATGGCCAGAGGACGCGCTGCAGCTGGCGTAAAACAGGGACGGACTTGGTTTTCAGCGGTTCTGTTCTCACCCAATATTAAATAAACAGAAATAAACAAATACCTTTTATGAAAAAAGAAACTGTAATGTAGTATGTTTTACATAAAACATACAAAAACAGATGTGTACACTGTGGTTTCTCTAAAAACACTCTGGAGAATATATTTCTAAATCATTTTTCTACTCCCCTCACCCAGAGTTATGTCTGAAAGAGTCACTGTGTATGGGAATTTCCAGTAAACTGCTGCTGGACGCCACAGGAACTCAAGGCTCCGAGCTGGACTCCATCTATACTCTAAATGACAGAGGTAAGCTGTGGAGGGCAACGTGATGGTGGGACTGAACTGTGAACGGCACTGGAGGCAAAGCGTGGGAAATGGTTTTAAAGATATATCTACTTCCTGTAGTTCTGCTTCTCGTCTTACAGATACAAAGGGACTAAAGAGTAGTTCAGTTCAAACGGCGTCTTCGGGAGGTTTAATGTGACCAGGTTGGATTACCGGATTGTTCAAATTCAGCTTTCTGAGCTGAAAGTGATGTCACCATGAGAATACAGACAGGAAGCAAAGTGTGTCCTGGGTGTATCTCTCATGTGACAGGGTAATAATGTGGTACATGTTTTTTGTTTGTTTGTTTTCAATCTTGTGCCCCTGAGCTATTCTAAGATATTTGTCTCACGCTGCGAAACTCTGAGGAGCCGTGACATACCTGCACAGAACGTGCAGCGCAGTCAACATGGCTGGAAACATGTTTTACTTCCGCTGTGGTGCAGCCACATCACAGTCTCACCCCGTACCGCCGTGTAACCAGAGGAACAAAAGGGATTATTGACCTCTGTGTGGTTTCGTTGCTTAAAACGGGAGTTTGATCATTCCATATGTGATGTGTAACAGTTATGGTATCTCTAGTGTTGTTTTTATGGGTCTATTTTGACCACTTGGGGGCAGTGAAGAAGTCTGTAATCACCTTCACTGACATAATAACAAACAAAAATAAATGTTTGCGGTTCACGTTAGCAAACAGTGGCCTGTTTGCATTTTGAGCAGACGCAGTAACATTTTTATTTTTCATCACTTTTGTGTCAGTTACAGAAATGTAAATTTGATATAGACTTTGATTTTAGCTACTTTTTCTTTTAGCTGTTGTTTGTTATCATATTTGCATCCAAGGATTTCCACTAAAGCATTCTGTAGCACAGGACTACAGAGTATGTTGGCAGTTTTCAAGGGTTTGTTAAGGCCCTAACTATTTTATTACACATATTATAGATTATAGTACACTCTTTAATCTACTTTAAGGTGTACAGACTTGAGCCAAATCTCTCAGATCAATTTTTACAGAAGTTAAGAAGAAGAAGAAGAATCCACTTTATTGTCATTGATACATTTTACAACAAAATTGGTTCTCTGCATTTGACCCATCCACCCTTGGGGGGAGCAGTGAGCAGCCACAGGCAGCGCTCGGGGAGCTAGCGCTGGGTGTCTCGCTCAGGGACACACCTGGTGTGGGGGGCGACTGGGTGCCTCAGCTGGGGTTCGAACCCGGGGCTCCTGCTTCCCAGCCACTCTGCTACCAGGCCGCAACAAGTTGTGATGTATTTTCTGAGAAGATAATTGCATTTCAATCACAGAAATCTTTACTATATTTTTTTCCAATTCTCATGTTCGGCCTACTAAAAACTAACCTCAAAATGCAGGAAATTACTAATTAGGATAGAACAGAGCACAAACTGAAGTATTATTTGTCACAAATGTACACATAACTAAGCTATCTAGTTAAACTAATTAAACATATCTAATAATATAATGAGATTGGAGTTTCACTTAAAGAAGTCTGTCTATAAGTTTAACCAATAAAACTTTATCAGCCAGTCCTTAACACCGTCCCGCAGATTCCTGACCCACCATCCAGTCTCTGAAGGCAGTGGCTGCCCTAGAACCAGAGTGATTTCCCAGTTGCAGCTTGCTGTAATGCACATACTGCTCACCAGGTGTCTCATTGAGCGCAGCAGCTCAGGATTTCAATGCATGAATTGTCCTCTGGGACAGAACACTGTTAGAAATTCATTGAACAGGATGAGAAAAATGCCTTCTCACTCTCACTGCTCTCTTTGTGTGTCTGCTATATCCAGTCTCCCTCCATTTTTTTATTTCAAGAAAACATTATTATGCAGTGATTGTACATTATGAAAGTGCGCAAACGAAATGCTAATGTCTATGCAGAAATGGCAACAAGATCCATGGATGTAAATATGTATCAGTGTTTGAACTTGTTGTTCCACTTCCTGCCCTGTAGCGAAGCACAAATACATATTTTAAGACTCACTGGATATATTTCAATGATGTCTCCTAACCTGTAACCACACACACTCACTCTGTGTCTGTCTTCCTCTCAGTCCACAGTAGTTGTTCGGACTCTTCCTCGGTTGGTAGTCAGAAGGATGGGGGATCCCCGGCGTTTGGGAGGGACCCCAGAAGAAGCTCTGGCTCAACAAGTTACTCACAGGTGGGTTACTCCCATTTGACGTAATTAACTAATGCTGTGAATTCAAAACACCTCATTAAATGATTAAACACTGCGTCATGGTTAAATATAGATTTGAAATATAAAGATAACAATAATAATAAAAGTAATAACAGTGAATTCTGTGATCACACAGGTAAATAATACATATGCTGAAAAGATCCATTCATATCTCTATTATTGCTATTATTATGTGTTTATGAATGATAATACATTTAAAAAGGCATTTTTCAAACATCTTGATGCATTATTTTTTGGGCTTTATTGTTAAGACTTTCCAGTACAAGCTCCTTCCCTCTCGTCGTAGGTATTGCCACATAAAATATTTAGTGTTGTTGTGCAAAGCACAACTAATCTTGACTTTTAGTTTAGCCATTGTGGAATTGGAACAATTGACAAAGTAGACTTTTCATCTGTGATTTAGTTCGCTGTACTGCTTGATTCTTGGTACTATTTAAATTTTTAAAAAGACCTACGCGTTTGGTAGAACACGTATCGACTACTTTGGTGTAAAATGTCAGCAATTTGTATGTAACCTGTGTCTGAGATTATTGAAGCCATTGTGAGAAACTGCTACAGTTTTCATCAGGGTGATTTATATGTGTGTCCTTTACGCAACCAAATCAGTTCTATACGTCAGTAAAGTAAAGACAGAGTGCATGCATATTCTTAGCAATAAGGAAACGGCATCTCCACGGTGGAGTCTAAATGAATTTGCTCTGCACACACACACACACACACACACACATTCTCTCAATCTCCTTATCTAGCAAACAGAATATGACAGATTGGCAAACAGGCTGCACTGGGAACAGATTGACAGACAGACGGACACATGCAGCCCAAATAGATAGGGCAAACACACAGACAGTGATATGCACATATTCAACAACAGAGGGAGGATTGCCGCTTGTGCACGTGTGCAGGCGTACGCAGCAGCACACACACACACTTTTGCGCAGAATAGGAAATGTGACTGTTTCTGGTTGTTTTTTTTCCCCCCTCCTTAGAGTCAGTCTCCATCTACAGCCGTGTAACTGTCATCTCAGTAAGAGTAAGTTACTGTTTATTGCGTATTTCTTTCATCTTTTTCCCTCTCTGTTGTTGCTCTATTTACTTGTTCTGCTCATGTCACTGCAGCACTGTGTCAATAACCTTCTGCTATTACGTCTCTCACAGATTTTTTACTGTTATAATGAAAGAAATCACAAATGTACCCGCAGAATGCTTCAGAATTATAGAAAATTCATCATGTACTGTGTAGGAATGTTATTGTTTTACTGTCTTTTGGTTTCTTTCTCTATTCAGAAACTGGAATTTTTCTAACATCTCATCAGGCCAAACTGGATTTCAGGGAGCAAAAAGACAAAAGAAAAACCCTTGGAGTCCATTTGAAATTTTCCTAAATACTTGCTTGTCTTCCACTTGTCCACTTGCCCCATAGCTTTCTCCCTATTTTAAAACTCCCAGCTCTGATATGATGCCCCAAATGAAAGCTGCATCCAAAAAGGATCAAAAGTGCCCTGTTTAAAGCATGACAAGCACCAGCGGGGCTCTCTGTGCGCCGCCATTTTGGATCTGCCAGTCTCAGTTGCTGGCAGAGTCATTGACACCAAAGGCACTTCAGCCACACAGTGCGGCCATTGTCTGCCCCACGGCTCCCCACTAGGCCAAACCACTTGGTCTAAACCACTGACTGCCTGGCTGGCTGACTGTACGCATCACATGCTTCGGCATCTGATAATAAACAGGAAGTAATATGCGGGGCGTAAATCCACCGTAGGATTGCAGATGTAGAATGTATTATGTACTTTATCATATTCATATCGCTGAATGGAGTACTGTAGGTTTTTTTCCCCCTGCCTGTGTAAAAATGTGTGGCAGAGGCTAGGTGTGATTGCATCTATGTAAATGAAGCAGGGGTGGTATGAGCATGCACACACACACACACACACACACACACACACACACACACAATGTCTCTCAACACATGCAGTCATTCTTATTGTTATAAGACAGTGGAGCACTGTTCATTTCACATGCTCACAAACACTCACTGTGGCCATTTTACAGCCTGGTACAATGGCTAAATCAACGACAGGCAAGGTTACGTCTGAACACAGAGGCTACAGTAAGCATTGCCTTGATGATGAACGGAAATGTTGAACATTATTATATCAGATCGTTATCCCTTCTGTTAATGTGTTTGAGCTAACTGCATTGTTTTCTTTTAACAGCGGTCAGAGTATTTAGTCGTCTTTAAAGTGTAACTTATGTGAGTAACACAAACTACTCGGTGCCTTAAAATGTTATTCACTGTACTGAGAATACGTTTATTATTATACCTTTTAATATACCATATTTTACATATGCCAAAGGTATATGGGTCTCTGTGCAATGTTGATGTTGTGTACAATGTAGACTTGTTTTTATTGCCAGCTTTCCTTCTTGAAAGTCTCTCTCCATTTAATGGAGAACTGTGGATATGTTTGATTATCTATATTATGGTTTCACTGGTTCCGTGCTTGCAGCCAGTACACAAACAACTCAGTGTTGTCAAAGGCCCGCTTTAGTCGAATTCGACTTCTAGGCTGATTCTCAACCAGAATGCCCCGAAATGATTCCCGAATTATTTTAATAAGTTTGTGTATCAAGATCAGAAGTGTTTGACACGGCATTGTTGTGATTTCCGCAGATTACTTCACTTAAATGTATTGGCAGGAGTTGGAGGAAAAGATTGAGACTGCTTTTATGATTGTGAGAAACACAGTCGGTTAACTTGGCTTAGACTGTAGAGAGAGGAAAACAGCAAGCCAAAGTTAATAATAGACCATTTTCAGTTTAGTTGTTTGCTTTTTTTTTAGATCTGTACAAAGCTTCATGGTTTGATAATCTCGGCTAGTACTGGTTAACTTCAGTAAGCTGTAATGCTGTAAAATAACAGTGGTTAAATGCATTTTAAGGACCGCAATGTGTCATCAAGATTCATTTCTTACTCACTTTGCTAGTTCAAAACTTTGCGTATTTTTGCTACAATTAAATTGTGTCACTTGCCTACAGCTAGCGTGTTACCTTAGCTTACCATAAAGACTGGAAAAAAAAGGGGGAACACTCGCTCATTTCTTCACTTCAGCGTTACATCTCTTTCCACAGTAACCGCCCATGGACACGGGAGTGCTATCAATGTTCTTATCCGACTCTCAGCAATGAAGCGAATAAGCATGTTTCCCAAAATGGTGGAACCGTTCCTTTCATAACCTCCAAACCAGTGGAACAAGTGACGAAAACACCTTCCACTTCTGCAGAACTGCAACTTCACCAGAACACTACTACTTCGGCAGAATTACTCGTGGCTCCGTTAATAGCAATACATGTTACACTGCGGAGTTTGATTCAGGCTCTTGGAGCTTAAAATTCTGGTGGAGATCTCAGACAAATAACTTTAATACAAAATTGCAGGGAAACATGAACAAAACGATGCACAGGACATCTAGAACTAGTCATTTATGTTACAATAGAGCTTCCAATATTACACACAACGATGTAGTTCCTACTTCATGGCAGCAAGCATTCAGTCGGTAAAACCAATCAACATCCACTCACCGGTTTGATTGGATAGCATGTGTATCAAACAGTATCATGCTTAAGGTACAATATGAAACCATCAGGTAGCGAAAGCCGGCAGCAGCAGGAGGTCAGGCTCGTGTCTCCAGACAGCAGTTTCTCGCCGTTTTCAGATTTAGCACGTTTCATATCTGCATCCAAATTCAGAAATTGCAAATGGCTATCGAGCCGCTTCTGAATCAATATGTAATTTGTTGGCTCTGAGAAGCCCCGTACACTTCATAGCCTTTAGGTGCTTGGTACATTGCGTTATATTCGAAGCAATGTAATGAACACCATCTTTCATTCTTACTGCATTATAGATTGTCATATGCAGAGTTCCTCACTTTCCTATGCCGTTGCAGAGCAGTATTATGTATAGAAACCTTTGTCTTGCTCGTTTTCTGTGACAGACTCTGCCTGATGTTTACATTTTTTTGGAAGGAATGTTGGAAATACATGTTATGCTTACTTGATAATTGTACTTTGACTGTTTTTCACTTTTCTGTGTTGAATTAAATCTGGATGGAAGTTCCAGAAATCTCTGATGGTGGATTTATTAATGGGAAAATAAGGGTTGAAGGTTTGTGCTTGAACCTTGTAGCAGGTCTAACCTTAAAATGAGGCCTGTAACCCTGTAACCTCAAACTTGCTGTAATGAGTGGGGTCTCTTCCCTGAGAGCCAGCTGTGCTGCTTCTTCCACTAGGCCTCAACAAAAACCAGAATGATTAGATAACTACAGAGCAGCGCCATATCAAATAGTTCCAGGGATCAAATTCTCTGAAGGAGGGGAGGGCAGTTTGAGAGCATGAGTGTGTGTGTCCATCTGTGCATGTGAGGGACATAGAGAGAGGAATGAGAGATAAAGGGTGGGCGAGGAGAAGGGGGAGCAACAGGAAGGGGCAAAACCAAGGGAGAAAGAAAGAGAGCGACAGAAGAGAAGGACAGGAGACAGTAGGTGGGAATGATGGGAAATGAGCGAGGGCAAAGGGGCAGACAGACAGAGAGGCACAGTCAAGGGGAGAGCAGGAGCACGAGGGGGAAAGGAAAAAAAAAGGAGAGGGGGGCTTATAGAAAGAGGGAGACACAAAGTAGAGTTAGAACTTTTTTTTTCTAATGGAGAGAACTAAGAGCGGGCCGAGAGAGCTGCAGAATGGATGAAGGAGAGAGAGCGAGCGGGGTAAAAGGGGGGATGTTGACAAAGCAGCGAGACTGTGGCGAACAAAGAGAACGTGAAGAGAATGAGTCGGGGGAAACATCAAAGGGATTTTTCAGGCCTGGTTACCGGGACAACAGACATTTGCATGCGATTAGCTTTTTACATCATATTAAGAAGGGTTAGGGTGAGGGAGGGAGGAGGGGAGAGGGTTTTGGAGGGAGGGAGGCAGGGAACTATAGATCATACACACACACACACAAACACACACTGTATGAGATAGTGTGAGGCAGGAAAAAAGAAAAAAAGAGAAAGAGAAACGTTGGTCATCTCACGCGGATAAACTGACTTATAAGCATCCAGCCAAGCGTTTCTTTTGTAAATGAGAGAACATGTAGAGGGGAGATATAGTAATACGCCGGCGCAGACATTTTGGTGGAGGAAGGTCAGGCAAAGTAGTGTGTAGTTTTTCATTTTATTCAATTCTGAATGCTCCCACCACAACTTTGACACCAGAAATTGAAAGCACAGAGGAGCGATCAAATACCTGTTAGGCAACGTGAACGCTGACTTCAGGTTGACAGTGTAATTTGTGGGTAAAAGTATTGCAACAAATTCATTAATAGCGTTATTTTGTTCCAACTGAGTTTGCTTTATATCAGCAGAGCGTGCGCTATAACCCAGAGTATATTTAATAAAATACAACAGAAGAAGTGATCAAGGTTTTACCACGATGCGTTTGTTTCACTGAAATGCATTTATACTGAATATGGTGTTTTCAGGGCCGCAATGAATGCATTAAGATTCTTTAGAATAACACCATATACGCCGTCTAGACTCGGGCATGTATAAATATAAACACATATCATCAGATGGTTGTCCTCCGACACAGATGCACCCTCCACACGTAAACACCCAGTTGTTTGCACACATGCAGTGCATACATCACTTTGTCAAAAAGACGCACCTCACACAATCTTCCCTGCAATCATAAAAGCCATTAAACATGTTTCTATGGGCACACACCCTCCGGCGTTGTACACATGTAATATTATCCTGCCATATCTCTCCTCCACCTCCCTCCTTCCTTCCTTTCCTCGCTTGCTCCTGTCTCTCCATCAATCCACATCCCCTACCCTTCCCCTTCCCCTCCCTCTTTCCTCTTCATCTCCATCTCTAGCCTTTTTTTTCCCTCTCTCTCTCTCTCTCTCCCTCTCTATCCATCCATCTTCCTTCCTCCTTCTTGATCTCCACCTCTCCCTCTTTATATCTCTCCTCCCCCTTTTTTTCTTTCATTTCTTCCTTTTTATTTCTCTCTGGCCTGCTCTGCTCTCTCTGTCTTTCTCCAAGTGTGTGTGTGTGTGTGTGTGTGTGTGTATGTGTCTGTGTGACGCTTCAGTGCCCTCAGTATTGTGGCTGCATTGTGCCAGTAGGCGTCGCCGCGACAGCCGTTGTCACGGCAGCATTGTGATGGGGGGGTGAGAGGTGATGGTGTGTGTGTGTGTGTGTGTGTGTATGTCGAGTGGGGTGGGGTGGGATGGGGTGGGAGTGTATTACAGTATCAATACCCTGACACTGCGACAAAAAGGACAGCAGCCGTAGCCACATATCACTCCACCTCTGCACCCCTCCTCCTCCATCGCCTCCTCCCTCTCTCCCTTCCTCCTTCCTTGTGACCCCCCCAATCTCCACCTCCTCCTCCCTCCAAATCAATTCCTCCTCCCCTCATCTCAATTGATTTCCCACCATATCTCACTGAATATGTACATATTGATCCCCCCTCCTCCTCACCTCATCCCTCACTTCTTTCTTTCTCTCCTTCTCTTGTTTTTACTCAGACATCTATCAGATTTCATCCCCTCCATCTACACTCCCTCCACCCTCGCCCCGTATCTCTCTCCATCTCTCCGTCTTTCTCTCTCTCCCTCTCTCTCACACACACACACACACACACACACACTCTTTCCCTCATCTTTCATTTCATCTTCCCTATTCGTTACCTCTTTCTGTGCCATCTCTTCTGCCCCCCTCACTCCTCTCTTCATCACACCTCCCTCCCCATCTCTTTCCCTCATGGCTGTTTTTTTTTGTTGTTTTTTGTGTTTTGTGTACGTGTGTGTGTGTGTGTGTGTGTGTGTGTGAGTCTCACTCACTCTCTGCATATTAATTGGTGCATTTCTGCTGCAGCAGAGAAAACAATCAAAGCGTCAGGGGCGGGTGATGATGCCATTGTGGCAGTTGCAAACACATACACATATGTACCGCGAGCGTGCACACAGACACAAACAGACAGCACACACACACACACACACACAGCGGAAGACACAACAGTTGCAGGGACACAACAGCAGACAGAGGATATATACATACACACGCTTGAATACTCATACACTCGCTGGCCTCTTTATTAGGTATACCTGTCCAATGTAATGCAGTCAACAGCTCTGCCCCCTCAGAGTGACCAAAACATTATAACCTCCTCCTACTACATTGCACTCCAGTATGACTCCACCGCCCACTATGACCTCAATAATAAACGTGTAGTGGAATCAACACGTGACAATTTTGTCCTTATGAAAGTAGAATTTATGGCAGAGCTGCTGCATTGGATTAAATTGTACAGGTAAACCTAATGCCGCGGCAGACATGCTAAATGTGAACACACACACACACACACACACACACACTATGATTTACTGTGTACACACATTGAGACAAACATGCGCTGCACATATGCCACAGACTTAGTCAGTCACTCTCAGATACACAATAGCAGGCTTACAATGGCTGATCCAGGAGATATGTTCTGCGTCAGCAAAGACATTTGAATTTCCCAGCCAACATTCACACACACACACACACACACATCACATTTAAATGTTAAAACAAAGGCCTTTCGCTGAAAAACATTCGGTCTTAACTGGTATTTCTTCTATATCAGACAGATATGAATACACAAAGGCAGAGGTTACAGCTAAATACTGCTTATAATAATTCAATGGAAATATGAAACCAAAGCGATTAAACGTGAATATCCCCTCAGTCAACACCTACCAGGCTATTCCGCTGACTTTCTGTTTTTGTTTTGTTGTGATATTCTTTGCACGCCGCTGTGTAACTCTCCGTAATAAAAGCTCAGAGGTAGTGGAAGAGGCGCGTGGGCTCATCCACTTCACATGCGTCCTGGCCTACGTACTGTAGATTTGACTCTGCTCGCCGTTGTTGTCCTTTGGCCCTCACCCCTTACGTTCACCGGTACGAGCCACTTATGCAGCAAACAAAGTACGAAAACAATTCGGACGAGAGATCGCGTTGAACTCAGCTTAAAACTTTTAAATGCAGGCATATGGCATTTCTGCGTTTTTGGGGCCATATTTGTTTACAAATGTCAAAGCTGGAGTTGTACGTCTCTCCGATGTATGTGGAATTATTTTGGAGGTGTTGCACAGATGTAGAGGCTAATACAAGTTGCTGAATGTTATTATGAGTGAATAGCAGCAATTCATTTTTAGTTTAGTGTCTGCTAGGGACACCCCAAAACACAATTAATTGAGCAGGTGTCTGGCTTTGTCCCTGATCGTCTATCATCCTAATTTTGACAATAGCTCCTACCTCTGGCTCCAGTCTGACCCCTGTCAGTGGCTTTTCAGCCCACTCAGCTTGCTGAATCAACATTGTATGGACACTAGTCTGTGGGAAAGTCTCTACTCTGATTAGCTGTTCGACTTAACAAATCAGTGCATGCCAAGAGGAATGGAAGTGATTACAGTTTTATTTTCGCCTTCTTTTTTCCTTCATAAGCAGAAGACCACGGGCTGACGATGCCACAGTGATTTGCAGCTTCTTTGTACACGCACAGCCGTATGGCTTCCCGTTTTTGAATGACAAAAACAGACTACTGCCACCTGCTGGTGTGGAGACCTGTTTCTTCTCATGCAGGTGGAGAACATACGCGGTCGTTTGCCCCTTGGCTGTGATGTTTGTGGTGTGTTGTGAGGAGTGTGCGATGTGATGCCACAATCCGCTGCCATTGTTGGTAGAGTCAGCGCGGTGTGTCTCTGCCCAAACGTTGTGTGCAGAATGTGACAAAGTATGGGGCAGGATTTGATACGCTGATGATTCTTTTTCCCATGCAACTGCTGATGGGGGTAAGTTTTCTGTGCTGGATTTTAAACAGCCATGCACAAGCATGATTTTGTGACAATAGCTTGGAAGTCAGTAATAATCTAGTGTGTTCTGGAGTGCTTCTTCAGCCAAATGTTTAATGTTGCTTTTTTAGGAAAGCACTGCAAACCACCGCCTGTCAATGACACAAAGATTGAACTAAATCACACAGGTGTAACCATATATGAAAATGTATATTATACAATTAAGATAATAAACATAATGAACTGTAAAGTGTGAGAAATGCCCATATTTGATTTAGCTAATTAGCTTATATTTTGCTTAGGTTTTTCTTCAAACTGCTACTGTGCCTTTCCCACTGTTGTTATTTTTGCTGGGGGACCCCTTGGAAACCGCCTTATGGACACCTACTGGTCCTCAGACCTTACATTTGGAACCCCAGATCCAAATATGTGCACTTAGTATATTCCCATCCTCAGTGTAGCCATGTGCTTCCGGGGTGGCTCACCACTACATTTAGCCTGCCCCGTGCCCATGTCACCACCTCTAACACACTTGGTGTGAAACTTTCTTTCTTTCCCCCAAAATATGTCTCTCCAAACTGTCAGCTACCCGCCACCCCAGATGCCATATTTAGGATCCAAATGTGAAGAGATGACAGCGTTGTAAAATGGTGCCTGTGCTGAGATTATAATTAACATTTCCAACCTACATCACTCTCCCTCCCACATCTCCTCTGCTTCTCTCTATTCACTCGCTCCTGTACAATAAATGGGAAAAAATGCAAGAAGAAAGGAAAAGAAAGGGAGAAGGAAAAGAAAAGGGAGAAAGGAGGAGGAGAAAGTGAGTGAGAGAGAGAGAGAGAGAGGGAGAAAAGAGGTTGACCAAACGGAGGGAGGAGGGAGGGGGAAACAGCGTATGCTTGTATACAACCCTGATTTCCATTTTTTTCCCAACTCGTAATGTATTTAATTCAAGTGAAACGTAATCATGACGTGTCGTGTCATTAATCTCCTCGCCGCCTCTCCCGTAAGTACACTGAGTCTTTACTTTCAACATATATCCTATATCTTCATTTATCTAGTTGGATTTTATCTACCACTGTGTTTCCATTTACACTTTTATGCATGGTGGCATGAGACACCGGTGAGGAAACATTCCCAAAATTGTTAAATTTGTTGCGACTGTTGTTTCCCGTTTTCCTCCACGAGCAACAACGGGATAATGGCCAATATAGTTGTTGTTGTGTTTTATTTCTCAGGCCACTCCGCTTTTCGGATTTGTACTTTGGATTTGGACGTGTGTGCGTGCGTGTGTGTGTGCGCGCGCGCGTGAGAGACTGGCATGAAGCATGTACGTATGTATGTAACCGCGCGCTCCGAACCACTTTACGTGTGTGGCACGTATGTCGAAGCCGGCGAATGTGCGCCAGCGGCCGACATGTATGCAGCCTCCGAGCCCTCGCGCAGCCGTGACGTGACAGAAAAGCGGAGAAATGCACCGTTTCCCTGAAATTCTCCCCCAAAAACGTGTCGCTCGAGCGTTTAAACAAGTCGCCAGCGTAGGTCGAACCGAAATCAAATGCGACTTTAAAATGGTTGCAAGTGCACGAAAAGTCACTCGGGGCGGCTAAAGGTGTATTTCTCTTTTTTTTTTATTTCGCATAACTTTAACTTGAAGTTGTGCTCGCTGGTATCCACGCGTTGGGAGCAGTTTGGAAATAAGGCAGCGTTATGACCTCTTCTTTATCCCTCTTTAACCTCACCGAAAAATGACGACTGACCAGAAAAAAGTAGCTTTTTATAAAAACAAGCACAAGTTCTCGGTGCGTAACGGAGGATTTTCATAAGCTGCAGACATATTGTTTGGGCGTAAAAGTGGATTGTTGTACGGTAGCAACTTGATTTAAAAGGGGCAATTTGTAGGTAAATGCCATTAGCTTGACTGATTCTTTTGTTGGACACAGATTAGGCATTGTGTAGTGCACAGTTTTCGAGATAAGCACCGTCACTTTCACACGGGATGTGCGCAAAAACGCGCCCACGGGCAGTAAGAGTGTTTTAGAAACGTTTTCACTTCCCGCACCTTTTACTACTGTGTTTACTACAAGCCGTGTCGTTATCCGAACATCACCTTCACTATCTACAAGCTCAGAAAGTAGCATAGCAAGTGTGACATAGGCAACGCTGGAGCTGTGTGTGTGTGTGTGTGTGTGTGTGTGAAACGCGTGTTTTGCCAAATCGCATTCTCTAAAGAGAAGTTACGGCTTTTTCATCCTTGCTTCTGAAACGTGTGTTTCTGGACACAATGTCGCTTTTTGTGACTGATGTCGGTTCGGGAGATTGGCAGAGCACTCTAGATGAAATCCATGATGGCACTTTTTTCCTCCCGTCCTCTCCCTGCTCGCTCACTCGTCTTTTCCCCTCCCTTAATCTTTTGTATAGAAAATTTAAGAACAAAATGGAGCAGGGGAGAGAGCGATAGATAGGCTGACATGACACACACACGCCACCCCCGACTTCTCCAAACTACATCACACTGTTTATGGTTTTATTTCGCGTTTTTTGGAAGCGGGATTATGCGCGGGCACCATCTGCGGGCAAGGTTAATCTCATTTTAGCAGGGGTGTTTATTAGTGCATTGTTTGTTGATGGTTATTTATTTCATTAATGTGCCTCTAATTGAGATGGCCGCGAGAGAGAAGAGGGGAAAGAGCGACTGAAAATGGTTGCACGTTATTGACGCACATCATAGGGGCGAGGAGGAAATTCCTCTTGAGATAAGGCGCAGACGTGTCATCTGGGTTGACCAAAGACACTCCCGTCGCCTTTACTATATCCAATGGAATATGTTTAGAGATCCTGAAATGCCCTATTTTTAAATCCACCCAAAATGTCACACTTTTGAGAGCGTGTGCACGGTGGAAGTAGGTTGACGTTGCTGGCTTCTCCTATAATCAGGGACGTGGTGGAGGGTTCTTGAACTTTCTCTTTTTTGATTTATTGTTTTTAAACCTATGCCTTCTGAAGTATATACACCTAAAGTACACTTCATCTTTAAAAAAATGTACATACCAGAAAAAAAAACCAAAACCAAAAAAAATAAAAGATCTAATATAAATAAAAGGCATCAATCCAGTGTTTGGTTCCGTTTTTATTGACAACTAATGTGACTTTATTGAAGGTGTTATATCGTTTCCTTCTTTACCAGAAACTAAAGAGGTAAGCAATAAAAGAAAAAAATCACCTTTCTGCTGGGAAAGTATTCTCCTCCACTCCTACAGGCTGTCTAGTTTTCAGCACAGCGTGATGACTTCATAATGCAAATCCTCACCAGAAACCCACTGTACTAATGAATGTGAAACTCTGCCCACCACCTTAAAAAAAGGGTCTTGACGGTTTTGCTTCATTCAGACCTCTCTGTGCTTGTTGTGTTCAAGTATCTTCCTCCTCCTCCTTCTCCTCCACCTCCTCCCCATCTTTGAACATACTGTACTGTACTTGAGGGGGCACATACACCCCATCCAGGTGGCTCTTAGGGAAGAGATTTCATGTGAGAGAGAAAAAGACAGAGAGCGACGGAGGGAGAGAGAGTAAAAGGAAGAGGAGTGTAGCACCAATCAAGGCTTCTGATTGATATAATTGGGTCATTAGTGCGCTGCGGGAGAGGCACCTGCTTGCCCTCAGTTAGGGAGAATCTACTGCATTGTGACATTTTGAGACTGTTGAGAGTTCTGCTGGCTGCTCGGGATTAGAGCGTATTTAGAGCAATAGGGTCTTACTTAAATAGTACACCACACACACTGAGTTTCCAGGCTAGTTTCAGACAAGTTATTAAATGGTAAGTGGACAGGTGGATAGTGGAGTTGACTCGCTCCTCCGCACACGTTTGACAGCTAACGTGGGCTCATCCTTTCGGGAAGCAGGTCACAGCGCCAACAGGAAGGCCCGCTTTAAGTCAGCGGGTCAGGCTAACAGATAGAGAGGCAGTTGTTTGGTCCCAGACAGATGCTGGGCAGGTGAAGCCTAAGGGTCAGCGAGAGCAGGTCAGGGTCGCAAGATGTCCGGGCGCTGCGTCGCAAAAAGAACTGCTCATCAGGTGGTCGAAGCACCTTTCAGAGGTTAGAAAATATCTCTATGAAACGGATCATCTAAAAAAGAATTCACACTCCAGCAGCTTACTAAGCAATTAACCGAGCCTATGGATGCATGAAAAAAAGCCTTTTCTCAAGCTTTCTTTTATCAGTCTTCACACATCTCTTCATGTGAACAGCTGAGTGCAGGGTGTGTGTGCTGCTATCCCCACATTAAAACCACTATTGTGTCTATGACCGCGGGCCTTTTACCTCCCTTTTTAGACTACTTACCCACACTATCACCTTCTAACATGTAGTGGCTCTCTGTGAGCACATACAACCTAAACCCCATCGTCTGTTCTGTGGGCTCACATGCGCTGTGGTATGTGATACACTTCCACCAGGGGTCACAGTGCAGGGTCAGCATCTCAGAGGCTTGTTCGTAGTTAGTGTCTTGCTCAAGCACCCTTCAAAAGGGATGGTTGGTTGCTGAGGAAAAAAAAAAAGGTTTGAAAAGCGTGTGTCCAACTTGTACCAGCGTTTTCATGATTTGACTGACAGCTTTAGGTATAAATTTAGATTTTTTTTGATTAGAAAAGAAAACGTGAGGTAAGCGTTCGTTTCATCTGTGAAATGCACAGTTGTTCAGTTCCTTTGCTTTTTTCCCTCTCGGCCCCTGCAGGTGATGCTCAGTGTGCAACGTTAAGCCTTTTAGGAACAACACATCCAGTGATTTGCGTATGACATTTGCATGCTCCAAATAATTATTTTTTTTCTTTTCTGCGGCTTCGGTCTTGTAATCCTGAATCAGACGAGTCAGTCAGCGCTTCCACTCATTGGTTTAGACACAGCGCGGCCTGCATGACTTGGAGCGAGAGCCTCGTTTCTCTGCCGAGATGCTGTGATGTTTCCAGGGTTCGGATTCACTCGCTCAGATCTGGCACAGTGGCGTCGCTCCCAGTTCGGCGCTGGAAGAGTCTTCTTGTGTTCTCTACTGGAGGAGGAATTCATTCAGAAAGAGCAGGAGCGACAGCTTATGAAGGGAGGGAGCATAGAGGCTGAGGTGCATTTAGAGGAGGTGAAGTTAGGTGGTTGAGGTTATACGGGAATGGGAGATTGTCCTTCAACTTTTCTGATTTTGCTGGCTCCACTTTAGCAAACTTACTATGGACAGATTGATTGACTAGGAACAAATAACAAAAATTTATAATTTTCTCACATTTTAATTTATTTTTTTGCCTCACAAAAAACATTTTATTTAACCTCCATTCAGTGGCCCACGTTTTCCCAACAGCATGCATGACTCTAGTTTGGTTTCTGAGGCCGAGCTGGAACAACATCACTTTCTGTCTCAGCCCAATGTGAGACACAAAAGTTTTTCTGTGTGAGGAAGTCCCATTTTTACAGTAAGTGTTGGAGACGTTACCTCTTTATCACTGCTGGAGCTGAAGATGAAGGGAGAGGGTGAGCGCGAGCCAGACGAAGTTGGAGTGAAGCTGAGGGTTCAGGGAAAGGTGAAGTAAAGGAAATGAATACCGTCTGTGGGGAAGTTTGCCACGTGACCATGTGATAAAAACCACAGGTCCAAATTATACTCTACCACACAGGGAGCGGACTCCGCTCCTTTTCCTCTCTCACTTGCTCATCCTCGCTTCCATATGATTTTTTTTTTGTGGTCAGTCTTTCATGTCTCTCCCACGTCTCCCCAAAGGACACCTCACCTCTCACACACTTCATCACATGAGATTTCAAGTAATTCAGCAGGAAGAAGGATATTCTTGTATGGATGCACACACACACACACACTTTACTTCACCCTACGGCTCAGGCCTGAGACCTTGGTGGTGCCTATTTTTAGATACATTGTCGAGGATGTGCATACGGGCACAGGGAAAAATAACAAAAAGTAGTTACTGTGAATCTTTTTTTAATCTGTAGTTCCTACAGGGCAATGGTTCCCCAGCAGAGGTCCATGCAACTAAAGGGGTCACAGAACAAATTGGAGGGGTCATGAGATGATTAACATGCTCGGATAGCTGAAAAATGTATTTCTGCTCCTGAAACTGATGCTTGCTTTTTTTTTTCTTGTGAAGCACTACGAGCTTCCTTCAAACTATAAAAAACTGCTAGAATGAAACCATCTAATGCCACAGTCAGTAGCTCAAATGTGCTATTATGAAAACAGGAAAAATGCGAGTTTCCATACGGTGTTTGGCGGTAAAGGGTTAGAGTCACATGTAAAGCTGAGCAGCCCTGTGCACTGTGAAAGCAGTAAGTGAAAGGCGTCCACACCTTCACATTCACAACGACGGTGTGTAGTGTGCTGACACGTACGAACCTGCACAGACTGCCTTCACAATAAAACTGAACCTATTTACACACAGACTTCTAAACCCCCCAAAAATAAACTTGTTTGAACATATTGCGCTCTTACTCCCTTGGCAGCTGATGTGATGTATGACTCAGCACCCCCCCCCCCCGGTTTCTCTACACTCACTTTGTGACTCAAGTGAAAGAGTAGTTATCAGCATTTAAACAATGTAGATTTTCTTTCATTTTGCTCTAAGAACAGGACTTCGGTGTAGTGACTGCTGTCATAAAAACTCATTACCTGGTAACGTAATTCAACACTTGAAATCAGTTATCACAGCGCCCACAAGGTTATACTGCAATTACTATAATGACAACATCGTGGCGACGCTTAACAAAACAGCGATATAGTTTTAGGCTGCTATTACCATGAGAACTGTGTTGTCGTTACATCGCTACACGCACCGAACATTTGAGGTTCGGAGGGAAAAAGTGGTGCAGAACAAAACCTCCTGCCATCAATATGTATCCCATGTCAAGACTGAATGATTTAGTGGGCTCCCATTTGCACTTAGCATTAAAATTGCATTTCTGTTATATACCTAAGATTTGATTTCTCGGCTCCTCACAAAACTGTTGCGCGCATTACTTCCTTAGTAACGCTGTGTGGAAGACCTGCTCATCCAGCGTCATACATTTGTGCGCAGTTTCTGAGCACAAATTTGCAGTTTGGGAACGAGTTAGATTTATTGATAACGTGAACGAATGTGTCCTCAGCCGTGTCTGAAGGTGTTTTAGTTGACTGGTTCCTCAATGTGTTTCTTGGTTCATTAACACCTGGGTGGGTTTTATGTGCTTCTTCTCCTCCACCTGATTTCTGCCTCTCAGTCTGCCCGCCACCCCTTCCCTGCATCCTTTGCTGCACCTTATCTCCCTTTTTTCCATCTATCCACATGTTCTTTATTGGCATGACAGGGCCAATGGTTGACGACAGCCACCATCACGGTGGAACAATGCATTGTGATGGTGTTATTCATATGATAATTCCATCGGACTTAACACCGCTGCAGATACATTTAGATAGTCATAGTCTTTCTTCTTTGTTTTTCTTTCCAGTATCCCCTCTCTGTCTGTCAGAATGTATATTTTTCTGTGTTGACTTTTCAAATGATTTTTAAATCTGTTGTTGTGTCTCTTCATGTTTAAGCCCCAGCCTGCCACGCCACCACTCTCATTTCTTTTCCTATTCTCTGTTCCACCATGTCTGTCTCTTTACCCTTTCTACCACCCCCCACCCCCACCCCCCACCACTCCTCGTTTCAACACCATGTTGGCAATCGCATTAAATCATTTTCATTCACACGGCTTCTGACAATGTTTTTTTTATGCTGCCCAGTTTGTAACTGCACTGTATGTTTCTCTCCGTCTCTCCCTTTCTTTCTCTGTCTGCCTCCTTTCTCATTTTTGCTCTTCGCCATGTTGGCAGGGCCCAATCTACCAGCTGATATCAGCATTCCCTGGCACTCTGCCAACTGGCAACACTGCAGGAGAGAAAGAAAGAGAGAGGGAGAGAGAGAATGAAAGAAAATTAGTGAATAATAGACGGAGGGAGGGAGCAGGAGCATGAGAGGGGGATGGGAGGAGTATGAATCAGGGAGAGAAAGAAAGACAGAAGGGAAAGGAAGACAGGGAGAGAAAGAACAATAATGGTGGATTAGGAAAAGATGTGTGTGTGTGTAAGTGTGTGTCTGTGGTTGTGTGTGAGTGTGTGTGTGTTTATGTGATTGATATGGTGTGATATCCCTGTGAGTCATAGCTGAGCTAAAATGTCAACTGGCTACATGAGAATCTCTTTGTCATCCAGATTCAGTGACACACACACACACACACACACACACACACACGCACACACACACACACACACACACACACACAAATCCACCAGATCATATAAACACATATGTGACCATACTGCTGTGTGAACACAAATATGGGTGACACACCTGTGAACACAGATGTTCCATTGTTTTGCCACAGTGATTGATGACCTTTTGTTTGTGTTGCGGGTGCCTGTGCTGCCTCTCAACTCCACCAAATGATGGACAAAAAACAGCCGATGTGCATAAATCCAGTCTAACTGATGCAAACTGCTGTGCTCTCAAAATATTTGGGTGTGTGAGTGCGCTTGCCAAAATGCTTGTGTGTTCAGTATGCTGTATATCACACTTCACGTTTTAGCTGACTCTGTTATCTGGGGTGACGGTTGCAGCACAGTAAACACAACAGAAGAATAAGCTTACATTGGTGCATTACTTAAACAAGTTACCATGAGTAAGCAGTGTGCGGGTCAAACCCACCTCACCCAGGCGGAATTTGAGATTAAAGAAATACTGCTGTCCATAAAGGCACACTTACTGAACATGAGTGTGCGGGTATGTTTATATGTGTGTACAGTCCTGATTTAGGCAAAAAAAAAATCTGCTACTGTGTACAGGAAGGGTGTGTGGGGAAGTCAAAACATTGCGCGCCCATCCTGTTTGGGACAGTCCATGTCCTGTGGTGGTACCCTTAACTCCTAAACACTGACACACATGCAGATTCACACTGATGCACATCTACACGCCAACTAATCAGCCCATATGTGCTAACAGTATGCTGGAGTGCATTGTGAACACATGCGAGAGGCATAACAGGTGCACACCTGTTACACATTGAAGCGTGTGCATACACCTACATAGACAGAGCTGTAATTAAAGATCAAATGAAGATTTTTCTTTGTACCTAACATTTACATACATTAAAACACATCCACAATAAAATGCGTATTTGATTCGCTGCTATTAGAATTTATGGTGGAATATATTCAAAGAGATCGAGCACAAATTGGTTTTAATCCTGTTTGACAAAAATCTGCTACCTGCATTTCATTGCTCAGTATTTGAAAAGCATATACGCCTACACTGACACTGATATTGCTAATTTACCTAAAGCATTTTGTTAGATAAAAGCTTCAATGAGTTTTTTTTAAGTGGTAAGAACTTAATTGTGCAATTGTTGTTAGATTTATTGCAAATAACATTTTATTTCTAAGTGAGGTTTGTTATTTGTCATCAAACAATCATTAGTTTTTATTTGTTTGTTTCTCTCCCCAGAAAACTAAAGGAGGAGGCTGCCACAGAAGTGTGTCCCCACTCAGCCAAGACACTAGAGAATGGCATAACATCACACACAGTGCAGGTAATTCTCTACACACAAAAGTTACCTACATATAAACATGTTGAAAAACTTACACAGACTAATGTGTATTTTAGGATATTTTCCAGATCTGTTCAAGGTCAAATTACAGTTGGAAGATAATTATGCATAGCATGCAAATTTAACCTTTCCTCTAGGTTTTAAACTCCTCTTAAGTTACCCGTCCAGCTCACTATCTTTCTCTATTTTCTTTTCTGTTGTGGACTGATAGAGGATGGATTCTCCGCCAGAGTGTGTGTTGTCTCTTTCTCATGAGCAGCCCCAGTCTCCCCCAACACTGCCATCCCTGGACCACAGCCCCCAGGCCTCCTCTCCTCACACCCAGCTCTCTCTACCTGACAGCCCTGTTATCCTACCCATTCACAGCCCTGAACCTTCCCCTCAAAGCTCAGATACTACGCCTTATTTCCCCCTCTCTCCCTTCGCTCTCCATGAGCACAATAACAACAATCACCCTGACAGTGATGAAGAAGAGGACGAGGAGGGACTTGATGGAGTTCCCCCATCTCCAACCCCAGCAGTGGCTTTGTTCCCAGGAGGAGGGGGACAAGAAGCTGGATGCAGCCCTTGTTTGGACACCTCTCCACCGGCCACACCATCGGCACCACTCCTTGGGTTTGGAGCCTTAGAGCTGGCCCTCTCGTCGGGGCAGAGTGGAAACTGTAACGATGAACTAGATCTCCAGTTGTTTCAGAAAGATACTGTTACCAGGACAGCACCTGGAGTAGGAGGGAGCTCATCAGGGCCTGCACTCAGGTTTCCCTGTCATGTATGTGGAAAGAGATTCAGATTCCAAAGTATTTTGTCTCTTCACGCACGTGCTCACAGTTTGGACAGAGACCGTAGAGCTACAGCCCTCTACCGGTCTGGACTACCCTCTACAACCCTAAAGCAGCACCTCAAGGTTCAACAGAATCACAAAGACATAATCCAGGATCACAGAAGTCACACAAACCAGCGTTTACTGCCAGGCACTCTCATTCAGCATCTTACAGAAGAGGATGTTGATGGTGTGGTTAAAAGTCTAGATGATGGCCTACAGACTGACCAGAACCCAAACTTTTTACTGGATGACAGCACAGCATTGACACCTCCACTTACAGAAGACCCTGGTTCTGTGACCTCTCCCTATTCTTCTACCACTGGGGAGTGTGTGTCTACTTCCATAGCGCCCACATTTCGCTGCCATGCCTGCAAAGGAAAATTCCGCACAGCTTCAGAGTTGGCGCGCCATGTCCGCATTCTCCACAACCCATATAAATGCACTCTTTGTCCTTTTTCTGCCAGCCAAGAAGAAAGCCTGGCATCCCACTTGCAGGAATGCCACCCTTCCCCTGAAGTACCTGCTCTGCCACCAGCCTTTAGTTCTAGGCCCATCATAGCAACGCCTGACACTCCGGTGCCCACCCCAACCCATACCCCAGCCCCAGCCCCTAGTACCCCACAGACAACATCAGTTGCTACAGCAGCTGCATCCTCCTCCCTGCCTGCATTTCGCTGTGATACTTGTGGACAGCGGTTTACCCAGTCTTGGTTTCTGAAGGGACACATGCGAAAGCACAAGGATTCCTTGGACCATAAGTGCCAGGTATGTGGCCGTGGCTTCAAGGAGCCTTGGTTCCTCAAAAACCACATGAAAGTACATCTTAACAAGCTTGGGCTGAAGGCTGGTTTGGGGACCCTTGGGGCACTGGGTGGTGCTGAGCAGCAGGGCAAAGGCTCTGCAAATAACCAGTCCATTAATTCCTTATATTCAAGTCTTATTCTGGCACAGCGAGGGGGTGGCAGAGGTGGACAAGGAAGATCAGAGAGGGACACAAGAGTCAGAATGGGGATGAGCTCAAGCAAGTCAGCTATCCTAGGCTACCTGGGGTTACCCAGTGATGGTAGCGGGGCAAGCTGTATGGAGAGACTTCAAGCAGTGGCTCAGGTGGCAGAGATGGGAAATGGTGGTGGCGGAATTAGTGGCTCAGGAGGAGGGGGACCAACTAGGGGCACAGGTGAAACCACATCAGTATCTGAAGGAGGGGACCAAGCAACTTGGTGGCAGTTGGTGGCTCGCAGCCTGGCAGTAGCTCAGCAGCAGCAGCAGCAGAGGCCCCACCAGCGAGGTCAGCATCAAGGCCAGCGTGGCCCAGGTCGGAGCTCTGTAATCACAGAGGCAGACCAAGTCAGGGCCTATCTTGGAAGCTTGGAACCACGTGATGAGTCTGGTGGGACAGGAGGGCCATGGGAATGTCCAGACTGTGGAAAGTTGTTCCGCAGTCTGCAGCAGGTCGTGGTTCATGCTCGTGTTCACACTCAGAGGCCTCAAAAAGGAGGCGTCGGTGAAGAAGACGGGAGTAGTAGTAGCAGAGGAAGAAGAGGCAGCATTGAAGCGAGACAGGAATCTCAGCTTCACAGTGGTGGATCCCAACAATCAGGAGACGTGAGACAGGAATCGAAACTCCACAGTGGTGGATCACAACAATCAGGACTAGCTACAGGGTTTCACTCTGTCATGTCAAGCTTCAAAGGTATAATCACATACACTTTTTTTTCCTATTTGGTCTTTTGGGTTGTGCTTGTTTGCTCACATGTAGTAATGTTGTCATCACAACAGTACTGTGCTATTTTCCTAATGCTTCTCTGCAAACAGAGGCTATCATGGGACCCTCAATACCAAGTATTTTCTTAACATTTTGCCCACATTTTCTCCCCTTGCAGAAGAAAATGGCTTGACAGCAGTCTCCTCCATATCTTCAGTTCCCACCAGGGAGCGAGTGCGTGGTAGAGGGATAAAAGACTGCCCCTACTGTGGTAAAGCGTTCCGCTCTTCACACCATCTTAAAGTGCACCTCAGAGTTCACACAGGTGAGAAACTGCTGTGAGTTTAACAAACTACATTTACTTTCTTAACCTTTAAAATTCCCTGGAAAGGTTTCATTGAGCATCCTTGCAGTATCTTTTACTTTTCCTCACATTCACCCCAGAGAGCTGGCCAGTGCTAATCATAGCCATCCACTGCAGGCAACTGAGCAGCTCCATTGGAGCAGCTCTTGGTTAAGTGCCTTGCTTGACGATATATATTAACAGTAGTTCTCTATGGAGAATTCACGTCACTTTAGGCAGATAAACTGCTAAAAAGTGTAGACTGGAAACATCTCTGGTAAAAACTAAAATGCTTGGTTTTAATGGCAATAAATAGTACTCAGTTTTCTCCTGCTTGATTAGTCTAATAATTAGTTTTGCCCATTATCTTTGAGATTCACATTGTTTTACTTTTTGATTATTTTTTATTACAAGGCTTTAAAAAAACAATGAGTAAAAGATACTGCATTTCTGGTGACAAGTGAGCAGGACTTAAATGAAAATTGGGAACTCTCACAGCAACCACTCACGTTCTTAATTAATGATCCATATTCATAAGACTTTATCAGCATGAGTCATTGTCTTTTTTTATTATTTGCCTTCACTCGATGTATTTCATCAAAAGTAAGACCCCGCTTCCAGATTTGAGGAGCCACCAATCTTCCGTCACTGGTAACTGAAACTCATTCATGTCTTTCAAGCAAGGCAGTAAGAAAAATGCATTGAATGAAATCTACAGCGGACAGTGTCATCACATCACAGCTATATTATACACGCACTGTTGCTTTTCTTTGCCATCTATTGTTTGCCACATGGTCAGTAATGTAAGTGAAGTCATCAAATTATAATAATACTCTCTTGATATTATTGCCCCCTTGAGAACGTTGTTGCCCCTCGAGACTTTTATCCCGTCATTATTTTTGCCTCAGCAACACAGTCTCATTGTTTATATGTCTGTTAGTGTCTGGAATCATAAACAGAGCCATGTTCTTTTTTTGTGATTATTTTTTGTTCTCGTGAATAAGACCATTTGTGCGCATTTCACACACACATCTTGCTGTTTATATGCCTCCAGCATGATCCTCCTCTTTATCTTTCCCAGCAGTGTTGTTTTTTGTTAGTGATGGAATACTGCCATCTCCCTTCAAAATGCATAACTACATCACTTTAGAATTTGCAAAATACAGCTCCTTACAGCAGACTTTATTCATTTCCCCTAAACCTTCACCTAAGCATGGGGAATGGACTTGTCTATTAATGTGGTGTATAATGCACTGATGGGTGCTAGTTATGTCCAATTCCATTTTACAATATTATTTACATAACCCTATTTTTTCCAGGGGAGAGACCCTACAAATGTCCTCACTGTGACTATGCAGGTACGCAGTCCGGCTCGCTGAAATACCACCTCCAGCGACACCACAGGGAGCAACGCAACGCCTTGTCAGCCTCCTCCAACTCTTCTTCCACTGGTCTCATCTCCTCTATCAACAGTTTGACCTCTGCAAGCTCTGGGCTGGCCAAGCAGCGCAGATCTCAACTCAACCACTCTGCAGCCAACAGGGGATCAGCTGACACTGCCTCCTCTCGGTCAAGCCAGCAGTCGTGGCTGCTGGGGCTTCCAGACCAGCGGGAGCATCGGAAGGCCTTGGCTGCTCTAAGAGATGTTGACATGGAGACACAGTACAGGTATTTGTCTGGAGTAATGGGGGCCCTTTACCAAGGTGGAATGGAAGGAGGTTGGATTAGGGAGTCTCCACCACCAAAGGCCCCAAAAGTGTCCCGGCGCAAGCCCCTTACTACTAGCCGAATGGTTCAGTCGTCTAGTGACAAAGAAGGGCCTGCACCTTCGACTCAAGAGGGTGGATTTGAACCCCTGGATCTTTCCCGTCGTCCATCACCTGGCCTTGGAGGAATGGAAGAGGACAGTGTCTTGAGCATAGAGGAAGAAGGAGGGGTTGGTGGTGGTGACACATCGTCAGGGGTCAAACTGAGCCAGTGTTTGTTCTGCCCTTTTCGTACCTCTTCTGCAGAGCTGATGGCCATGCATCTCCAGGTCAACCACACCAGTAAGTCCAGGCGCAAAAGATGCTCTTTGACTACCTTGGATAATGATGAAGCACCAACAGCCACCAAGCCCTGGATGGATCACTCCGAACTAAATTCCAAACGAATATGGAGACACTTAAGTGAGGCTGAGTCCCAGGCACCCCTCGGGGAATGGTCCTCAACCCATGCCCTGACACTTAATGGGGTCTCTGAGGATAAATCAGAACATCTGGACGACCTCCTTGAGCACCCAGAGTCAAATGTGGCTACAGTATCCAGGAATGTAAGAGACACACTGACTTTCAAGGAAAAGATGGAGGCGGAAGAAGAAGAGCAAGAGGAGGAATTAGAGGAGAACAGCAGCGTGGAGGATGTGCAGGACCGTGATCTGAGGATGTCTCTTGCTCTTTCACCAGCCCTGAGCTCTAGCTACATGGTGAGAGAAGATGAAAGCGTCTTAACCGATTAAAATTATTTTGGATGACACCATCAAAATTGGAGAGTTGTCTTCAGTGTTTTCAACTGCATTGTCACATAACTGATGAATGGAAGCATTGTAGAGAAAAAGGGGTTTAAGTTTAAATGAAGATGCTCAGCTTCAAACTTTGATTTCAAGGGAGATGTGAGAAGCTACTTCACAGCTATTAAGTACCATTCAAAAGTATTTGTCTTCTTCAGTTCTGATAGTGTGGGCCCCCACAAAACAGAGCAAGGATGCACCTTTTCTGAATTTTGTAGGCTACGTTTTTTCTTTTTCTTTTCAGGCTTCACTCCAAGATAGATTTTTAAGAAGATCTCTTGTTTGTTAAAAGATACAAATATAGGCCGGGTCCTGCATCATTCCAGAGTTAATAATGGACTGTATATCTCAGACTACTATACCGATCAAGATAAAGCCAGCTGTGAAGAGATACCTGATGGACCATTTAACAGTTTGAAATCTTCAACTTCACGTTCCTCCTTAACTGACACAGACACTGAGGAAGGTTTAGTGTAGTAAAGTTTCAAGCTGTGAACCTCAGCTATGCTTTTTTGGTTTTCATTTAAGGCATGAGGCAACTGTTACAGGTCGTGTATTTCTCTAAACTGTGTATCACTGCCTTGTTTGTCCGAGAAATGTTTCTAGACGACTGTCCTAAAGAAGCAGAAAGAAGACTTTGTAATTTTTTTTTTCTTTTTCAGTTAGTCCCAGTTTATGTGTGTTGTCAACAGAGTCTTTGGTATTCCTGTGCATCGAGGCTCTTAAAGGCTCTCATTCATTTTATCTGAATATACAGTTTAAAACAATTTAAGTACAGTATATTTGTTAAAAGTGGGTCTACAGTGTTGTGAATAGTTAAGTTGTAAAAGAAATGCTACATTGTAGTGTGATATCCTTAACAGAAATGACAGCCGCCCGCGGCTCAGCTTGAAAAGAAAACAAAAAAGTAGATAAAACACACAACGTATTTTGCGACGAAAGAGGTCAAAGGCTGAGCGACTGAAAATGGTCACAGTTCAAAATTCAGTGTTTACAATGGTGCTGAAATGCGGGGTAAAGTTACCAGGCAGCTCAAGGTCGTCGTAGGCGCGTGGAAAAGAGTCTGTTTGAGGGCTGTTGAGGGACAACGCTTGAGCCTCGGAACACAATCAACTGACACATCCTTTTGAAGAGACTGAGACGTGTGTCAAAAAATGAACAATTTTGTTTCTTCTCCATCGGAGAAAGGATACAAGGTAGAGAAAGAAAAAGAAAGCAGCAACCCTGCCAAACAGGACGAAATCTGAGAGTGTCTTTTAGATGAGTAGATTCCCTCTCTTCTTCTTTTTTTATGAGGAAAGAAAGACAATGGTAGGAGTAATTATTAAAACACTAACAAATGCATAGACATCCCAGTAGAATATGTGTAGCTTTTGTAAAGACAAGAAAAAAAACATTTGTTTATTTTCATTTCAAGATGCTTACTGAAAAAGGCTATCAATATAGGTAATTATTGATTATAATGTTTGTGAGCTAAGACTAGTTGGAATGTCTATACAGAGCACTGTGCAAGGTTTGAGTTCCCAAAGTAGTTGTTTTTATTTTGACTTTATCGATAGACCAAACGTTTATTCAATGGATGTTGTCACTTTCTGTTGTCATTTAAAGTGTGTAAAGCTGTGGTGTCATTGGATTTGCCCCATCGATTAGCAAAATCAGCCCCTTGATCAAACACCCAACCACTGAACTGGTTGTTAAATATGGTTCATAATCGTAATACATCATTTGTGGAAAACATTTGAGGGTATATTTATGAAAAGAAATATGAATGTGAGGCACTTATATCCCCTTACACTGGTTGACGACCATTATTTATCTACTTTGACTACTTTTTGATGGAGGTATTCTATGATTGCAACCACACCTTAATGTGCATTAATGTGTTAAAGTTCTTTTTTAGAGCACCTTATGAGTTTCGTAGTGAAAGTCCCTTAGTGGTGTTTCCTTAACAACTACTGTCAATGCCACCGTGCCTTCTGTTTCAAGCACTTCCTGGTGTATTTTGTAAAACTCACCAAAAGCACTTAGCCTATATCTACACACTACACTCTGTTTCTTCCCCTTTATCCTCTCCATCTCTGCCCTTCCACCCCCACCCTTCCTTTTTTCACTTCCTTATTTTCACCTTGTCCATTTTCCTCATCTTTTTCTTGTGTCTTTACTTCCTGACCCAATTTCTTTGATACTCTCTTGGCCCAATTGGCCTTAAACAAGATCATCATAATCTAGCTGGATGGCTAGACTGTTAACCCTTTAGACAAGAACAAAAAATCATTAGAGATGTAGGGTTAGGCTAATTTTGGTCTTAATACTAACCCTTGGTAAACCAAAGCCCAAATCTAAGACTAATCAATATTGTATTTAATCTCATGATGTGCCAAAACATGTCCAATGTGACACTAAAGCATGGTTCACACGATTATTCCCCTGCCCTCTATTTTCCCTCTCGCTTTTCTCAGCTTATCCTCCCTGCTTTTCTCTCTCTCACACTTGCTCTTCCGCCTCCTTCTCCTTTATGTGTCCCCCTCTCGATCTCTAGCACCACTTGAAGGTGACGTGTACAACTGGTATTGAGGCCTTTATTAGATTTTTATTTCAGTTTGTGTGGTGTTTGTTCAATGCCGTTGAGATGGAAAAATGCTCTTCTTATAATGATAATTATTATTGTTTTGGCATTATGGTTAAGAAAAAAAACAACAAAAAACAAGAGAAATGTGTTGTTGAATGTTGTACAGATAGCCCTAGAGATGTTGTGTTTTGTTTTTTTTTTTAAAGAGAGCACAAACCTGAGTGATGGTCCCTTCTACTCCACCCACTGGCAGATGGGAATAAAATGGCCTGCCAGTCATTTTAGGTGGCTAATAATAAAAATTCACTTAGTGATAACAGATTTGCAAAATAAACCCTTTGCCAGAGCAGTGTTTTTCTCTGGAGGATTACACATAAAAATCATCCTCTGACTCAAGCTCCATTCCCAAATTTATTGCATAGAAAGACAAATCCTCTGTGAAAGATTGAAGCAGCACTTGAGACAACGATTTCACTCTATTGAATAGTTTGTTATAAGAGCTACTTACTGCAAGTTATACAAACACACAGATGCCTTTTTATGTGCCCATAACAGGAACTTAAACCTAATTTAACTCGTGGAGATGTATTGGATCAGTAGAATCCTGTCTAAAAAGAAGTGTAATACACCTTTACATTTATCCAAAGACGGACAGTTGGTTTATATAAATAATCTGTAAAAATGGGCTTTGTGAAATACATAAAAGCATCTTTGAATTCGTTCGATTATGAGCTGTCTTCTAAATACCTTTAAAAAAACACATCTCCTTATTGTGGTTTATATTTTACCAAAAGAATAGGGCTTTTTGCAGGGGCATCAGATAAGTTGACTCTACCTACAGTCATTTTTTTAAGTGATGGTTTTGAAGATGTAGAGTTTTAACGCTGTGACGTGAGGGGACCACACTGGGTTTGGGCTCTCGTGTAGCTGACTGCCATTGCAGTGAGGGAAAACTGATCTAGCATAGTAGTGACTAATATGACTTTGTGGACAGATAAAAAAATAAAAAATAAAACACATTAGAAATAAATAAACACAAACAAAATGACCGTGTCTGTTATGTTCGTGTCTCTCTGCACCAGATTCTTAATACTATAATCACACTTCTGTCAGTCACTCTTCTTCTTCTACTCTTCAAACAACTGTTCATGTAGTACAATGAGAATCAAGCCGTTTCAAATGCTTGGTGAACAGTAGCGTAGAGAGTAGTTAAGTAAGGAAAAGGAGCCCTCATGTGGCCATACAGAGAGCAACAAGAATATGCTTGTTTGTTTCTGCAGAGGTCATATGGATAGTGGGAAAGCAAAGAGAAATTGTGGAAAGGTTTGTTACATGTAGCATCTGGACACGTGGAAAATTATGAATTACAGTCTGTTAATGAATCATTATCATTCAACAGCAGTGATTGCACAATGTCTCCTCCTGAGCTCTTATAGCGAATACTATGTTTATGGTATATTTAATGAGAATTAGTTTGGGGATTAACTCACAATGTAGCCTACACATTTGAAACTATGAACCTTAGAAAGAGAAACTCTCCTTTGCTGGTCTTGATGGAGATGTTAAAATCCTGTGACATATCAAACTATCAAGTGGTAAAAAGTGTTGTGATCCTAACAGTAGATCAAAGGGAAACTGGCTCAGTATAAAAAAATCTACATATTCAGAATCAACACCAGCTTCAATAACCAAAATATGAGCATATAGGTCGTTCAAGTAAAAAAAAGATATGCATACAAAGAAACAGGCAATGAAAAGATAAATACATACAGTACATATGGCATATACATTCCAAACAATTCATTTGCAGGTGTGGAGGAACACGAGAAGTGCTGGAATAAAAGCTGAATAATTCATATAATGCATACAGTACATACAACATCTATACAATATATACATCCTACGTACATACCTTATCTAGGCAGATAAGCGCACAGGTTTTGTTTCCGGTGAGATGAATTCATTATTTATTAAGACAAGTTGTGACCAGGGTGTGAGGGGTCGTTCCTAACTCTGGGTTTACAAGTGCAAGCCCTGGATAGTGAACAAATACAGCATAATCCCGTGGCTGTTTTGGATTTGCCTTCTGACTCCGGTGATTTCCAAACCCTCTTTCAGCAACAGTTTAGCAGGTCCAGAGGCCCTTTTGTAATAGAGGTCACATTTGGTTTAGGGCTCTCTGACCACTGGCGTTGCTGTGTTTGATCCCGGAGGGCCTGTTTATTAATGCTTGTACAACAACTATTCTTCTAGCCCATTACAATTATGTGGTTGTCCCCAATCAGCAACTAATTTATTATTTCCTATTTATTATCTGTACCTGGAGAGTGTTTACAGCTGCCATGAAATCCCAAAACAGGAGCAGTTTGGGATGTAAGGTTTCATATATATGACTAAATGGCGCCCTCAAGTGGACACACGTGCAAACGAGTTGAAACAACCCACCCATTTCTTAATTCAAATTCTCTACAAGAGACTCATACAGTCGTAACTCATAAATATAATTAGAATACTTACACACTGCAACGCAAGCCCCACAGACTCGTTTGGCTCAAGAAATGCAGCTCAACAAGAGTGAAGTCAGCAGACGTCACAAAACACAAAAACCGGATGCCAGCGAGTTGTCCTTCAAAGTAACGTTGACCTGTAACCTTTTCAAAATAAAAGTAACAGATGCGTCAAGACAAAAGAAGCCATTCATTCAACATCTACGGTCTATTATGAAGTTGGGCTTATAAAACACGGCTGTGGAAATTTATATCTTAGTTTGCTAGAAGAAAAACTGCATGTTAATTGAATGTAATTGCTATTCAACACTTCCAAATGTCCAAACTCATGAATTAAAGACTCAGATTGCACTCTCTAAATACACTTTCAGGTTATTTTTTGTCAAATATTACATAAATATAAAACACTAATTAGCACAATTCCGTTAAAAGCCCCAGGGTTGGCTTTCTTATCATTTACCTATTAGCCTACATCCCGGTACTAGGGCAATAGTCTGCTCCCTGGTGACTGACTGAGTGGGCGAGACAGGCAGACAGCGAGAGAGAGAGAGAGAGAGAGAGAGAGAGAGAGAGAGAGAGAGAGAGAGAGCTTAAACCGCACCGTTACACACGCTCGAGCTTCCCTCCATCATCTGTAGCAAAGGTGAGCCGAGCATCACTCCACTCTGTCAGTCCGCCGTTTCCCTCGGAGCACCCACGAGCAACCAGACCGCAGTGTCTTTGTTTTACGCATCTTGTCCAACACGCACGGCAGCACTGTGCTTTTTTTGTTTCCTCTTTTTTCTACGTTTCGGCTTTGGTTCTGGCCAGAGCTGAACACGGAGAGTAGAGAAGAGAAAAGTCCACCTCTGCAGCAGAACTCCTTCAGCGCACGTTTCCACCATGAGCGAGGTGAGTGCGCGCGTGTGTGCGTGTGTTTGAAGCATCATCTGCTCTCGTATTAAGCTTGGTCCCGTCTCTAAGAATCAGTGAAGACTACTGCGAGTTGTTTTGCGCGTTGCGGTCACTGCTCCTCTCCATCTAATGAACGCCTGTGTTCACATCGTGCACCTGTATGAATAAAGCCTGTCATTTCACTCCAGCAAGCATGCGCGGACTGTCACTCCTGGTGTTCTTTCTGTCCTCAATCTCATTCACTCTACACTGTCATAGCCCCCCACAAAAAAAAACCCGCAACGGAGGGTAAGAATCGGAACAAAATGTTTTAGCGCAGCGCTCCTGCTTGGCTGTGGTCCCAAGTCTGACAGAAGCACTGCAACGAGAGAGCGCAGCAGCGGTGGCACCAGCTCACACCGCCCGCGGGCACAATGAACATCTGGTGGAGCGTGAGGGTTTCCCCAAAGTGGGGTCTGAGGACCTCCGGGAAGATCAATGATATTAATAAATGAGCAATAAATGTCTGATGACACAGAATACAGAGTTGTCACTGACCTCCCGCATACAAAAGACGTGCAGCAAGTTATGTGATGCTGGTTTGTGGTCTTTAATGGAAAATGATGGCAGAGATAAAACTTGTTCTCCCTGCACAGTGCAGTAATAACAGAAAGCTTACGTTACAAAAACCATGCAGTATAAATGCTCCATTTCCTGCAGAGCCATCGCATAGATCCTTCCCAAACCTGCTGCATCTGCATATTTTCTGTCCTTGCATAATAAAGTAGATTTTTATGACGGAGATGGGGCTTGCTGCTGCGAGCATCCTGCGCTAATGGAGGAAGACATGAGGAGTGTGGTCAATAAAGCTCACTGGTGTTTATGGACACCTAATAAGTGACTGTGGATAATGTATAAAGATACGACTGCGGTGAAGAAAATTCCAGGGTTTGAATTTTTCTTTATGCCTCTTCCTTAGTATTAGATTTTTAGTACAGAGGGGAGCGAGTAACTGTTTATTTCACTCATCTGCAGCGCCTCTGTCAGTGCCTCGCTACATCTGGATACTTAAAGTATAATCCATCAGACTTAACCTGCGAGTTGACCTGGAAGTGGCTCTACCACGATAAAGAAAGGAATGATATATTACCACAGCACTAGCCTTTACATCTCTTGGACCTCACAGTAGCAACCTTACATTCCCTGTGCTGCATGAATGTTAATCAGGAAGATAAAAAGTGTAATCTTTCCGTGCAGCATGCTTGTGCCTTGTCAGGATGTGCAGTGGCAGTGGGAGCAGCGATCAGTCAGTATCATATCGATATAAATAATCACGAAGGTCCCCGTGGAGTGATCATTTTCCCCGCTCGGTCTCACAAGTACAGCATGGCTCCAGTGGGACCGTTCATTTAGTATAATCTGTGTTTCTGAGCTCTTCAGCTCTGGGCAGATGGAAGGTGTCAGTGTCTTTTGATGTGTAGCAAAGAAAGCCAGTAGTGCACACGGGGGATTGAAATTCTGTATAAACACAGAATGATAGATCGTCGCTGAATTTTGGAGTTTCCTGCATATGCATTGTTTCCTGAGCTGCAGCTAAGATTCACACTGGGCTGACCTGACATCGGTGGCTTCAGTAATCGTGTGGTGTTCTCGTCTTTGAGTAACCTAAAAATATTTGATCGTCTTGGGAATTTTCAAATCTGAAGTTGACATCAGGACAGAGAATATGTTGCTTCTTGAGTTCCCACGTTTTGATGAAACTACAAGTCAGTTAATTCATTATTACAACATATAACACATATTTTGGATTCTCAGATCTTCTCTGTCTTGATTGACAGAAACAACGCTGTATGATGATGTCATCTGGGGCTTTTTCACGATTCAGACTTTAGATTCAGATCAAACCGAGCACAAATGTTTGTGCTATGTCTGCTTCAGTGCAAAAGTCATTAGGTTTCCTATAATGGCCAGTAAGCCAGGCCACCTACTGCCTACCTGCAGGCCAGTAGGTTTATGATCATTGCTAGGCCAGTTTAAAAGCTGCAAAGTCTGGGTAGGGAGGAGGTTGTGGTAGGTGACAAAACACAGGAGTTTGAGGTAATAAACACTAGTTTGTTTCCTGTTTCATACCTACAGTCAGCGTTGTAACTTCAGTGACTGTTGCTACTAGAGTCTAAATTCTCTTGTGTTGAAGGAGAAGCTGATTCTTTGAAAACTAGGATGCACCGGATCTCCCAGCATTTGCAGAGCATCCATATCTGACCTTAAAATGTATCTGAAAGTCCACTAATGGCCCCTCTCACCAGTCAGAAATCTCTGACGGCCGACCATGCCATCCTATTTTCTACGAGACGCTCGGACCGACACAAGTTGAACCCGTGACCTCATGCATTAGACTTCGGCCATGACTCAAACCCATTAAATGGGGCTCTAAGAGGTGTGTGAAAAAAAGCATTTAGTCTCTCTCATTCTACATCCTGTTATAGTAGATCATACAAACACACACACAAATTTAAAAACGTACCAATTAATGCAAAGAAATCTTACGAGACAGTATGTTAATATGCGCTTCCCCTTCTTTTAATTTGCAGAAGAAGATTGAGTTTGTGTGTCATAACTCTACAGTGAACCCGGCCTGTCTGCAAGCCACATACAGTTCATTGAAGCAATAGCGATGAGTTATCGCACTGCACCTTCCCACTGCTTTGACAGACTGTCTCCTCCAGCTGAAGTCTTGTCATCCACTGCCTCATTTCCTCCTCTTTCTTTTCGCAAGCTCTTATTCATCCTCCCCCCCCCCTCTCGCTCCTTGCTTTCTTTCCCTCTAAAGGCTTGACTCTATTCTCCTTAGCAACAGTGAGAGGACTCAGGCAGGGTATTAACACTTGCATCCGGGAGCTAACATCTGCACAGCATGAGGCGGAGAAGAAGTCAAAAAGAGAAGGAGGAGGAAATTGAGCAAGGGTAGGGGGGGGGGGGTTGATGCTTTTAATTTGTAGGAATATGAATGGACTATCCAGGAATTGGGATGAATTTGGAGATGTTATGTAAGTCATGTTTGGCACTGGTTCTACTTTTGACAGCTGTTTGGCGGATTTTCCTTTCATCCCTATGCACGCTCAAAAGCAGCACAGCATTAGGAAGCAAAATAAGAAACCGCAGTGATTTTTAATACTTTTAAAACAAAGCCAGTAATCCAAAAGTGTCTTCCTGTGAAGCAAAGCACACACACACAGGCAGTAGGAGAAAGGTAGCGTTCTCATTATGCTGGTAATTAACACTTAGCAGGCTTCCCCTGTCATGAAAAGCCACCTGATTCATAACAAGCTGGCAGGGGATAATTACCAGGGTCTGACGTGGCTCAGAGGCCAATCAGAAGCAAGGGATGGAAATCTGAGAAAATACCCAAGCCTTGTTTCTCTTTGTCAGTCTGTCTCTTTCCCTTTGTTGGTTCTCCTCTCTTCCCCTTCTTCCTCTTTCTCCTCCTCCACATCCTCCTTCCCACCCCTGCCTTCCCTCGGACTCAGAGTGTATAGCATCAGGCATGTCTGGAAATCACTGGCTTTCCCCTACTCCTTCATGGAGGTATAATCCTTTTATTTCTGTCTATAAATACATTTCTGCTGAGCTTTTAGAGGCTTTCTGCTGCCTCTTTTTTTTCCTTCCCCCCTCTGACAGCAAGTGCACCACTAAGCCCTGTGTTTGTGCGTGCTGTTTAAAAAATGTACTCTGCGTGTGTTGTCAATAAAGACACCATTGAGAGTTGTGCAGAGACAAGCGCAAGGAGAGAAAAGGGACTTGCACAGGGTGTGTTTTTCTATTAAAGGAAACCTAATTGTGTGCTCTCAGACCCTGAGTTGTTGCACCTGCTTTTTAGCCACCGTTATTATATTGCACCATCACTAGTCATGTCCACGTGTGTACTCCACCCAATTATTTACTTGCATTTCCCAGGGCTGAAGGGCTGAGGCTGTGAGTGTTTTCTGCTATTAGCACTGAAATGTGGATGTACAATTGCAGACACCTCTTATATAGAGGCACATTAATATTTACTCTTTAAAGGCTTTAATCTGTGCATTGCTTTAGATTATGCCCCAACTAGACCATGTGTTGATGAACAGAGGTTGTTCTATCAGTAAAAGGTTCAAACCAACATTTTCATCCAAGGTTTCATTCAGTGAAACACAATTTCTTTTACTTTTATTGTACTAACTTGGGCCACTCCCTGAATTTACCCCTGGTGCCACTTTTAGGTTGGTATTTGTAATGCTGCTCTTAATAGTAGATTAGACTGTGGTTAAGTTTAAGAAAGAAAAAAGACATTTAGGTTGGGGTTAGAGAAAGTTTAATGAAGGTAAAGGTTTCTGAAGTGGAAAAAAAACCCCATCTAAGCACCAAATCTAATACTTCTGGTAGACTCTGGTAGACATATGTCTTACATTTTATACAAAAACAACTTTCACTAGCCGTTATTCGCATTTACCGCCAGAATCCTAACTATTTCTAAATCTCTCCCTCATCGCACAGACCCACACCCACACCCACTGACTTATATAAAGCCATTAACGGGCACTGTGCTATTTTTGGTGGGCAGGTACAGTGCGTTTCAGCATGAGGAGATGGTTATAGCTTGAGAACAGAGGCTAAGGGTAGCTGAGCTGCGAGGTGAACAGACTCCGGTATGAAAAATAATCCCCACCAATTTAAAGCAAACTCATGGTTGGTAAATGTGATGGCTAAAATGCATTTCTTTTGCGTGGCTATAGGATTAAATGTTAATGCCAGTTTTAGCCAGCATCTGGGTTGATTACTCTTTCTTTATACTCAGATGTACATGTTGAGTTTAATGGAAGGAGAGGCAGATTATGAATTATGCAACAGGGCCTACAGCAGAGTTTCACAAAAGTTAAGCTCTTAAATAGGAGGTCATCTAGCAAAAGCCCGTTTAAAAATACAAGATACACGTAACAACATAATCTTATGAGCCTTGCGTACAATTTTAGCCTGCTTTTGTTTTCACTGGACCTTGAAGAGCATCTGGCTCTATTACAGTTCAAAGTCAAACTCTGCTATATTAGATCCTTAGGTTCATTAGAACCCAACAAGGCCCATTACAACCTGCAATTATACACTAAAAGCAGCCTTTTGGATGAACAGACCTCTTGACCACGTAGAGCATCCAGAGTACTTAACACCTTGGCTAGTTCAGTAGAGCTCTGAGCAGATGTTCAGCTTGTACAGCAGCAACACACATCTGGCTGCTGAACCAAACGCAGACTGCGATTGTCCTCAGAGGATGACTCGAGAGAAGAGGAGGAGGAGGACAGCAAGGGGGGGGGGTGTAAAATTGTAGGGAAGAGTGCAAAAGAGGACAGAAGAGGAGCTGAAAGAGAGAGAGAAGTCCGCCCAGGCTAAAAACAAAAGCATTTAAAAACAGCCCCTTGAAAGGTGCATGTTATGCAAGAGGAAGAGGAAGACGTACAAGAGATGGGAGGTTTTAGGCTACTTCCTATTTCTCTTACACAGAGAAGTGAACAGAAGTATACAAGTTGTTAATAAATCCACTAAATCCCTGTATTTTTATATGTGATCATGTGACGGCATGCCATCTGGGCTAGTTAGCTGGTCGGCAGTATATAAATTTATCTTTAAAAAGTCTGAGACTGTTATGTCAGGTCAACCTGAAAATACAGACATTTCTGTTGTACAGAATGTTAATAAATAATATATATTGAATTGAATCTACTAGAGGTATATAAAAATACATGAACTTAATACCTTAGTAAAAGTACTACAGAAAAATACTCCAGTACAAGTAGAAGTACTCTTTTTTTTCTACTCAAGAAAACTTAATGCTCTATACTTAAAGCACAAAATTAAACTTTATGCAATAAGAACACTGCAGATTTGAGCAAAACATTAAAAAACAAAATGTTAAATATTTTGAAATATTTCTTAAGCCGAATAAAATGATGTCAATACATTATTAGCTTTAACGGGTGTTCCTAGATTAGAGGAAATTAAGCAGTGTGAACGATATTCAAACAGAAATAGTAGACTTTACACAACAGAAAAATAACTTGATAGGGTATAAATAAAATTTTAAAAATGTATTTAATAATCTCTGACATATACAGGAACTTATGTAAGTAACTGGATATTTAATAGTTTTGTTCCACAAAGACTTAGACTGGAGGTACGGGACGGATGGAACTGGAGCGGCTGGGAACAGATAGAGGAATATGACAGAAGCAGGAGGAAGACAGCTCAGAGATTTGTATTCCTCAAAGAGAAACTTTGCACTGTGTGAGGGGAGGGAGCGTCTGTGTATGTGTGTGCTTGGTATGTGTGTGTTTGCCCATCTGGACTCCTTTTATGCCAACTGCCTCTTTTGTGAATAGACTGTGGACGTTCCAATCTTTCTCAATGAGCCATTTTTTTCTGTAACCATCCTGCTACAGTGCATGTCTCCTTCCATATCACCTCCGCCTCTCTTTCTCCATATGTGGCTCTCTCTCACACTCTCTCACCTTCAGCGGCTCCCCATGGCAGCCTGTTAAATGCTGCAATCTGTCCCTGTCTCCCATCCTCACCCTCCCTCCCTCTTTGTCTTTCTCTACTGCCAGCCTCCGATTCTTTCTGCTTATGAATCACAGCACTAACTACTACATGTAAAAAAGGGAAATCCCTCATTGAAAGTCAAAAGTAGAAGGAGGGGGTGATAAGGATGTATCTCCGGGGGTCGGGGTTAAAACCAGCCAGTCATTGGTGATTAAGACTGAGTCAGAGAAAAAGGACAAAGGAAGAAGAAGAACAAGTGGGACAAAATGATGAATATGAGGATTACTGCTTGGAGATAAGGGGGAGAGGTCACTTTTTAATTTCATTTCAGGCAATTCACAAAGTTAATTTGCAACCCCACTAGAAATTGAAACATTTTAGCAAAGTCGGAAAGTGCTAAATTAGAAGCTATTAATGTCGCTCCTTTTAAGAGTAACCCAGTTTTTTTTTTTTTTGCAGGAACCCACACTATACATTAACCTATTGTCGATCACAGAGCAGCTGCACTGGAGATTGACGAGTTATTTTCTGCAGTTTTTCTGCCATTAAGGAGGGAAAGGGTAGGAAGATGTACGTGTAGTTTGTTGTTGCAATGGTTTGACCTCCCAGATCCCATACATGCTACAACACAACAAAAGGTTCATGTAATAAGCAAAACTTACAAGGATAGTAATCCTTTATAGTAATCCTTTGGTAGCCATGGCGGTGGCGCAGATGGGAGGGCGGTCAAAAAACACTAACTGTCCAGGAACCTCTTTGCTGCTTTGCTGCAATTTGCTGTCAGCGCAAGAGTAACACAAACACAGTTTCCTGAGTTGAGGGCATATTCACATTACTCACGATGAAACAGAGACAGACATATTGGCTTCAGCATACTAAGATTGAAATAAATAAATAAATACTAATAATACTAAATAAATACTGCTGAAATAAGCCTCCTCTGCCTCTAGTTATGTTCCTAACTATAGTTTGTAACAATCCCCCTGGGGAGATTTTTTCTAAGGCAACATAAGTGACTCGCAAAGAAGTGGTTGGCTGGCGCACAAACAAAGTGCAACACTGTCACACAGCAGACGCAGCTGTGGCATGTTTTTGGCCACAAAAGCACTCGGGTCAAAGGCATTGTGACGCCAAAGTCCATTCCTGTTAGTGCAATGTTGATTACAACCTTCACCAAACACCGTGAGGGAATTTAAAGTGTCTACAGGTCACTTTTAGATTTTATTTTGATGTCCACTAGAGTTAAAGGATGAAATGATGCTCCTTTAAATAACTCCTGAAAATAAGAGATATTTTCACAGAAGGAAAGATTTTAAATAGATTTTTTAAAATAAATAACAACATGTCCTCTTTACATGAGAATAAATTCAATCTGGCTGCAAATACAATATAATCCCAACACAGCAGTCAGTTGTAGAGAAATGCAATCTTTAGGACAATGGAAGGAAAGAGATCTTGTGTCTTTTCGTCCACACTTCTGTTTTCAGTGTCCCAGATTCCCTCTGTTTTCCTTTCTCATCTACTGCTTTCTCGGTTTCTGTGCCTCTGGACCTTTTAATTCTCTCACTGTCTCTCGCTGACAGCTCCCATCCACTCAATCTCTGTTTCGCTTATCTGTCATTCAATCTGCCTCACTGCAACTGAGATGGCTGCTTACCCCCGTTTTCGGTCATTAACATATAATGCTGTTTGCCAGACAGCAACTGCCAACAAAAAGTCCTACGTAGACACAAATATGAAAGACTGAAGCACAGAGTTAGAAGAGAGGGATTGAAATGAGATGATGGTAAGATGTATGTGACCTATCTATGTACAGTACCTTTATCTGTGCTTGTTGGTTTTTATCCACTGGTTTGCCAAGGCCATGTCTGTTCTAATGCCTCCTTCATGTGTCGCGATGTGATGTGTGTTCATGTTGAATGGCCTCCCTCGTTCCCACTGCAGTACTCCTGATGCTGCAGACATGCTGACTTGTATCTCTGCAGTCCATATTTCCTTCTACCACACCACGTCTCACCCCTTCGTTTGGGTTTTATGTTTTTCTTCTTGCTGTCTTTCCACCTGCTGCGGTTGCCCCCCCTCAATGCTTGCGCTACGAACATGCACACAACTTTAGTTCATGCTGGAGATGTGCATGCGCATATGTTCTTCAAAACATGATGCCAACTTTGGACAGAGCTCTTTTGTTTTTTGTATTTGATGAAACAACAGAAACTTAAAATAGAATGCACAAAGAACTTCATTGAACATAAAAGAGCTGCATGAAAACAAAACTTACATCATGGATACTTGGATATTTGTAAGAAAATATACAATTGTGAATTTAATTTAGTTGTATGGCGAACAAGTGATGACACTTTAATTTCATCACGTAAAATAATTCAAATATAAAATGTGTAAATATGCTGTCTGAGTTTCTCTTTCCTGCTTCAAGGGTCCATCTTCCACAATGTGGAATCTGGTTCACATTATATGCATTGGGTATTTATATGTGTCAGCATGAGAATCAAAATCAGCTCCATCCAGACCTCCCTGACCCAGAAATAATACAAATTCTCTGATTGGAAGGACTGCCAGTGCTGTTCAATGAGTAGTACCTATCCATTAACAGAGACATTTTGGAACATGTCAAGCAAAAAATGTTCAATAAAAATGTTCAGTACTATAACTTGCTGCAAATAGGTCTCTAAACTTCCCCCTCGTACAAATGTAAATACACTTAAAATGAAGCTGTGAGGCTTTGCACTCCTTATAATTCTGGTTTGTGGTAAAATAAATGTCAACTCACTTCACTTATGTGCTCGTTTTGTTTCCAACTCGTTCCATAACAGTGTGTCCGTACCTCCGCCTCCTTGCCTGTCATTTGAATTTCCTCTCTCCCAGCCCTCCACCTCTCCATCTTTTGCGCCCCCCTCCCCCCACCCTCTGTCTTTGTGTCATCGCCCCCAGTCACTCTTGCTCTCTCCTACGAGACACATACTGTACACACTCGCAGTCACTGAACATTAGTTTTGTTCCCTGTCTGGCTTTGAATGTGCGCCCTGGATTGGCTGTTGACCCCATGGGCTTCTTTTGCACGTGTGCGCATACAAATCACACACATCACGATCGCACACTATGTAAACGCTGAAGAACTCCCACACAAATCAGCGCGCACGTGCACATGCCCTTTCTATAGCTGTGAGGACCCCTCGCTGACAAAATGCCCTTTCTAGCCCCTTATGGTAACCTTAATCATCCCAACCAAATGTCTAAACCTAAGCTGTGAAGTGTGAAGAAACATCCCCACCACCATTCCACAAATTGTCTGCACAACTGCATGAAGACTAGGAACTTGAAATAGCAACACACACGGACACACAGCGCAAAGACTCGCGCTGAGTTATTGGCAGGGCCGGAGTGACAGGCCTCTCTTCGCCAACTCACTCACGCTCTGCTGGAGATTGTGTTATCCGTGGTCCATTTACTACATGGATCATGAAGTGCAATAAGGACAGAGTTAAGCAGGGATAGATGCATGCGCACTTATGAACACGCATAAAAACACACACTTGCACATGTGCAGACGTAGCATTTTTTCTCATCTGCGACAACATTGCGTAATCGCAGAGTCACGCTAAATCTAATCTCTCGCCCCCTCCCTGCCCTCTTTGTCACTTTACCTCACTCTCTCTCCTGTATCACTGACTCACACGTCCACCAGAGTAATACTAGTAGTGTTGGTGGCAAAAGGGCAAATAAGGCTTAATGAGCAGAGGTAGAATGTAAAATGCCACAATGAAGACACATACTCCATGTGAATTAACAGCTAAAAGCAGCTAAAGCGACAAAAAAAACAGGCTTGAACTTACATATGTATGTTTATCTTTCTGGAAAAATCCTGGAAGTCATCCCCCACGGGGCCTCAACACACACACGGAAATCACGCAGCACAGCAACATGCATGGTGATGCAACAATCAAACTTTAAGGACGTTCATCTTCACACAGCTTCAGATGTGTCGTCAAAGGCTTTTTCCCACTTTAGCCGATAATTGTTGCAACATGCGCTTCAGCTAGTTGGTAACCCTTCTGTCCAACGTTTGTTTCTAGGCTCGTGGTGTGAATGGGATTGGTAGCAGCGGTAGGTTCTTCTTATGAGATTTACTGTTTACCTTTCATTGGCTCTGAAACGCGCATTCAATGGTAAATATGTACAGTTTGGGTTTGCTGTATACAAACTAAAATGGAATACATTGTGCAGTAGACATCGAGCATTAAGGCCAAGAAGAAAATGTAACTAAGGATTAGTACTGTAGCTAAGCGAAGGGCAGAGGAAGCCCTCAAGGGGAACAGAGACAAACGACTGGAAAAGAAGTTGGATTTAAGCGAAACAGCAAAACAGAACGAGATGGACAGATGAAAGATAAGAAAATTAGATCACTTGTCATTTTGAGCTGGAGGAGACGCGGGCCATTGTTCACCCCTGTCTTGTTGTGTTTTTCCTCTCACACTGTCAGCTCGTGGCATATCTGGCACATGACAACATGTAGGATAACCCAGCTTATACACTCGCACTGATTCAGCCGACGCTCATTCCTCTCCTCCTGCACAGCGAATCTGTCATTTTTAGTTCCTCACGCTCATTTGAGCCCTTCCAAGAAGACACCACACAGTCTTCTGTTTTCCATACAGTCCGCCGCGAACCGTTTCTGACGCGATCAGGCACAATACTGTAGGCAACACAAACAGATTCATCCAGTGTGTGTGTGTGCATGTGTACGTGTGTGTGTGTGTGTGTGCTGCACTGTTAATAAAATCACTTGTAATGCGTGTCCAATAATAGATTACATTACATTATTTTGAGTTGCTCTCAAGTGTGGAATTGAAGATTAGCAGCACTGCAGGACGGTAACAGTGTAATGTATACAGCTGCAGTACATGTTGCTCAAAGTGTTTCTGCTCTGCAGCTGGCCTCCCCCAAATCTGCTAACAGCAGCCAGACGACTGCAGCTGACAACAACAAAGGTATGTCTCATTCTCCTGCCATCTATAAACACAGTCTAAGTGCTAGGCTTGCTTTTTAGGAGACTCTCTATCTGTTTCATTCATTAAAAGCTGGTCTCTTTTAGCAGATATAAACAACTTTATCTAAGTTCCTACTGAGCCTCTAAATGTTTTCAGGCTTGTCTGTAATTATTCTGTTTCTCACAGAGAGTCAGTGGCATAGATGCAGGAAAAACTGCAACTCTCTGCCGCAACCTCTCTTTCCGTTTGTCTCCCCTCCATCTTCCCGCATCCAGAACACTAGAAACTTAACATTGTGTTTTATGGAGGTCAGAGCACTGATTTTCCATGAGCTAAGCAAGTATTTTGGCAAGAATGACCACTGTGTCAGCCAGAAACATTTGGCTGCATCTTAACTTTTGTGCAACGTTGCTCATGAATCCCTGATCCCGTAACTGCAGCGTTTCACATCCAGTAATACACCATCATGCCCGGGTTTGCCAGTGATGAGACGCCCTGGGTGGATTGATTTTCTGTCCTACGCTAGCTTAAATACCCAAAGTTGCGTACGGTAGCTTTGAAGTGTCCTGGTGTAATGTCTCTGTGCGGGTTACATGTGCAGCACAGAGACAACGTACTGTAGAACTGTAGATTGCTCAGGGCTGCTCATAGTGCTCTGATTCATAGACTTGTCTATATGACACACTGTACACAGTCAGCACAGCTCAAACGGGTCTTTGCTGCTCACTGAGGTTAAACTTCTCACAAACATTTTCTTAATGCAGTTTTTATGAGGGTAATCACAGATTAGACTGACCTGCAACGTCTTCAAAAACTCTATCAACACTGTAACTGTCACAACTTGTTATTGTCTGTAAGTCTGTGACTTTAATCTCCCTTCTTTTCTGTGTCGTTCTTGTGATATTGCGATATGGGAAGTTCCAAAATGAGACTTTCTGTATGTTCCCCAATAACCTCCCCTCTGCCTTCTGCACCCTCCAGAGAAGGAATCGGCAGCAAAGCCTCAGGAACAGGAGGAGGAAATCGACATCGATCTGGAGGCACCGGAGACAGAGAAGGCAGCTCTCGCCATCCAGAACCAATTCAGACGCTTTCAGAAGAAAAAGAAGTAGAGGGACTGACTAAGACAAAATCAAATTAGAAAGATAAACAAAAAAAAAAAAAAAAAAAAAAAAACTTTCCTCAAATGTACCGAATTTCAGTATATGATTGAAATGTGTGATTTTGGGGGCTATGGGGTTCAGGTTTTATTGTCATATTATGCAAATTGAAATTGAAAAGTGAAATTACGAAACGCCTTTTTGCATGAGTGAGAGGTGGCAGCAGAGGGGGAAGCTGGAAGCGGCGAGAAAAAGAGAAAATGTATAATCTAGCATGACAAAATAATGTAATCTCCCATCACAACTTTAATCTTTGCAAATGTCCCGACAGTACATATCACCTGTGTCTCCCCTGATGCCCCTGAACATGAAACCTCCTGTCCTCTTGTCCCCGCTCGTCCTGCAGATGCAACAGTAGCCCAGCACAGAAGTAGACAAAAGTCGTGCTTTGAAACAGATAAACACTTGCAACACAGTATTTTTGCCGACTGACTGAACAAGCACACATCTTTCAATGGCAACGAAAGAGAAATGCACAAAAACAGAACTGAAGCACACTGTTTAGTTTCCAGGTTCCTTCTGCCGCCTTGGCTGTCACAGGCTTTCTTTCATTCTCTGTCTTTCTCTCTGTGTGTGTGTGTGTGTGGATGAAAATAACACCAAGTAACAGTCTCAGGTGTAAAACCACCTCTGTGTCGCCTCTCGTGTAGGCCAGATATTGTATCACCTCTACCAGTCTGATCTCACAGGTGAGGAAGGTGGTGGTCATGGAAACTAGCTGCAAACTCGCGCAGTCGGAGGCAATTTGCTGCAGGGGAGATCAATGTGCGCTGGAAAGTAGGCACACCATACGCTCACGTCAGTCATTAACACCTCGCGCGCACATTATAGACAGTGAGTGATGCATTAGTGATCATCGAGTGTTCGTGTTTACAGTGTTTGCATCTTTTAAGGCTCCCTCAGTGATACCTGATGCTTTTCAGTCTCAATTAGCGTTGGGTGACCTGGTGGAAATTCATTCAAATATTCATACCTACTGATTTAAAAACATCCATTCAAGTACTGCTGCCTCGGTCACTGATACTCGATAAGGACAAGCACTACCGTTAAATAATTCTCACAGTTTTTATTTGGTTCAGCTAACACTGGCTGCTCGGGGGGAGAAGCCTGGCAATGTGAAACAATGCTTTCTTTCACACATATTGGTTATAAATGTGCTCTACTCGCCCTGGCTCTCCTTAGACTGCAGGGTTTTTTTGCTTTAGAAAGCTGGCTAAAGAAATAATCTAACGTTAGCTCTAGGAGTTGGTTCCGATTGACGTTTTCTTGTTTTGTAGTTTCTTCTTTTAAATATCTGTGAAGGTTCTCAGTCATCCAGGTCATGGTTATCTCAAAAAGGTTTATCCAATAGCAACTGGACTTAG
>JAUMTR010000010.1:8036424-8049228 GCA_032270685.1 Microctenopoma stevenorrisi
TTATCCAATAGCAACTGGACTTAGTAGGTTTCTTGACGACGTTTCGCCCTCCTATCCAGAGGGCTTTCTCAAGTCTCTTCTTTTAAAACAACATTCTACATAAGGTAGGCTACCTTTTTTAATTTGATACTTTTTATTACTTATTTCTCATTGAATTGAGCACGTAGAAACATTTTATAAAAGAAGACAGTTATTTTTAAATCAAGGTCCCCGTACTAGCTTTTTCCAAGGCTAACATCCACATCAACAACACTCTTACTCAGTTGTCATAGAGATGGTGATGCAGAATGACAATGTGACAATTGAGCTATTTCTACGGCAACCGAGAAAACACCATCCTCTCACGAAACTACTCAAACCAGCAGTAGTGTAACAGAGGAAACCACTCTGCCTCCAACTCTTCCCTCTCCCAGCTTCATCTGCGACGCTTCACCACTCTCTGCCCAGTCCTTCAGCTATTAGTCATTATCAAATCCCAATAAATAACAATGGAGCTACATTTACTAATCATTCTAAATTCATCATTCTCTGAGTCTCTGAAAATAAAAAAAAGAAAAGATGTGGATATATTTGTGGAGCTATCAGTGCTGTTCTGTGAGTCTGACTTTATTTATCAGCACCCCTCCACAAAGAAACATTATAAGGGTTAGAAAATAAAATGGTAAAGAGTAGGAAAAATGTTTGACACTGTCCCACCTATATTAATTCCATAGAAAAGAAGTATTATCTTATGATGTATGAGAACGTGAAATAGAAGCAAGACAATAGAAAACTGAGGAGAAACTAGATACAGGGTGCATTTATTCAGTTCATGCACCAGCTTGTCTCTGTAACTTTGTATTATCTTTACCTAACCAAGAATAGTTTTGAACTCCAGACCAAAAACTACTGATATAAAAGGTTGGTTGTTAATCTATACGGCTGTCAGACATTTAAAATGTGTCTGTGGCTGAGGGCTCACAGACATGCTTGGCATTGGGTTACCCTGTGCCCCCAGTAGGTAACTCTAACTTCCATATCCTTAAATAAACACTTGATAATGATTCTGAGCGGATGCCAGTCATGAACCTGAGCCCTGTCACCTTTAGAGCAGACAGTCAGAGAGACAGCGGGACACTGCAGCTGCTGGCTGGAGACAGAAAGAAAGACACTGAATAAGAGACAGAAAAAAACTCTTCTTTTTGTTTCTCAGACACCGACGCATCAAAACGCAGCAAATATGAAAGCACACTACACAAATGAAGGAGTCCAACAACGTACACACTGTACATGCTTTGGGACAACAGTTCACCCACACACTCCTGCTTTTTCATAGCCTCAATGTATGTAGCGCACCGATTTGCTTCTGAAAAGCCAGAATTACTCTCTAGCGCTTTAATAATAATCTCACTAATTACTACACTCACCACTGGAATGTAACCTCTTTTCTATTTTAGGACAGGAAGTGGTGGTAAAAAAAAGAGAAAAGAAAAAAATGACATCGGTGACATCACCTGAGTTTGATGTCAAACCCTCTTTTCTTTCATAACTGGATTTGACATGGTTTTCCAGTAATTACCTACGCTACGTAATGCAAATTTAGGTGGATTTGATTTGGCAGGGATTTTGAATAAACACCTCAAGTAAAAGCACAGCTTAAATCTTTAGAAACTCAAAATCTGTGTGGGCTCATTCAGAAGGGACGTGTTTGCGCTTGGGGTGATAGGATTAACGAGTCGGAAAAAAAGCCCCAGCACAGTTAAACTTGCTGGACACCACTGAGATTCAGCCTCCTTTATGTGCCTGCGCTGTAACATCCAGCTGTTCAGCATCACAGCAATACGCGGTTCAATCAGAGTATGAATGCCTGAAAATACCAGTTTCTCTGTTAACGACACTGGCAGTGTATTTTATCTTCACACTACAAGTGTGTTCCTACATCAACAACAAAGACAAAAAGCTAAATTACATTGGCTGACATTAGCTATTCTTCAAAAACCGTGTTCCTGCACGTGCATCACCGTGCTGGCAAGTGTTCGGAGGCGCCGCGACATCGCTTGCATTGTGGTGAATGTAGCAGTTGAAACTGAAGTCAAGACCAAATAAATCTCAGCTGTCTAGACTTCACGTGGAAATGCGTGAATTCTAAACTCAGCAACGACCATGTGAAGCATATTGAATCATCATTGTGGGACATGTTCAGGAGCCAGATCTGTGTAATTGAAAACACAGTCTCTGTCTGGAGGCTCTAAATAGCTACCTGTCAGCAGCCAAAGAAGCTTAATGTTGCTTGGCAACAAACGCATCTCGAGAAGGTAAAGCCAAGCTGGTCATTTCAATGTGAAACGTGACTCGTGATAAGCCTCGTGGATTTCAGTCTCTGAGATCATTCAGGAGGTTAGATAAAGGAGACCTCGCATGTTTCAATGAGCGTCTGCGAGCTTCCTTATGCATTAACAGTCTTTTTTTTTTGCTAAGGATTAGTGTAAGATTAATATCAGAAATCACACATTCAGAGTGAGAAGGAGAAGAGGAGAAAGGAGTTTGATAGAAATTCAGCCTAAAACGTAAAGTTGACTAAGTTCGTATGGCATTTCCCTATGGTTGGGTGTGAGTTTGCATGTTAGATACAGTATAGACCTCTTAATTATGTCATTGTTTTACTTTTTATCAGGTTTTGGGTTTTTCTTATCTTTAGTGCTTTTTACAACAGACACACACCTTTACTGACTTTTTGTTTTCTGTTTAACAAGCCATGTGTGTGGATGTACTTTGCTTACCTGCTGCAACTACACTTTGAACAACATGCTGCCACGTTACAGCATGTTGTTCAAAGTGTGGCTACAAGCATTAAAGAGATGTTTCCGGTTAGATTTGTCAAAGGTATCATGTTGAATCCTGATTCATTTCAGAATGAAGTAATGCACTGCAGACATTATATTGTAGTACACTGTGCACTAGACTCAATTCACTTTCCCTGAAGGCAATCAAACGCGATCTGTCCGCTGTGAACGCAAGGAAAGGACGATGAATGGAACAAAGCAGCATATATTTTGTCAAAGACGGCTTAGGCGAAGTCCCCGCGTCCTCCTTAAAAAAACCCTCTTGACGTCACAGCAGGAGAGAGATGGGCAAACAGTGGCCAGGGCTTTTGTACATACAATTTATACACGGCTGTGTCTGTACAGCGTCTCCCCAAATCCACGCTTGCTATCCTAATACTCTCCTCTGCTTTTGTATATTTATCTACATCCACTTCTTACTATGCTTGACCAGAATATAATGTACACGATAGTTAAAACGTAAGTTGGTGCAGTATGCCAACAGTGGATATTTGGGCACAGCTTCGCAGCCTAGAGAAGACATCAAAGCCATATTTACAGACCCAGAAAACATGTGTATTTAGATGATCTGTTCTTGTGCATCCCTTCCTTTATGTTGTCTCTGGTGCCGTAAAAGCAACAGTCAAGAAACCCAACAACAAGAAGAAATCAAGAGCATCCCACCACAGTTAGCGTGCTACAAAACTTTAATGGAAACATCGACGTGTGAAGTATGATTGTAGTTCAGTGTGGGCTCAACCTTCACAATGTGATCGGTGACCACTGTTCTTTCAGGGATGCATCTGCCACTTAAGAAGCTCTCCGAGGCCCCATCACAACAACCTTTTTTTTTTTTTAACCTAATGTTAAACCTAATGCTTCAGCACTGGTTGTGTTTCTATAATACATGTGGATACCTGCACTGTATCACCTTTTCCAAATAGTTCTGTTGTGTTTCTGACGTGAAGGCATGTGAAACCCATATTTGAATTCTTTTTGTGTATTTTGACATTTGAATCCATGATATGTTGTTGGATTTAATGGCGGCTGAGGAAAGAATGCCCAAAACACTCCCTGTGTTGTGTTTCTGCACTAAATAAAATTTGCTGCATTTTGCTTTGATCTCTTCTCAGTTTTGCTTTTGCAATGCTACATCACCTGGAGTGACCAGAACGAGTGTGTGTGTGTGACATATGTTTTATTCATTTTAATCTGAGATCCCAAAGTGGATCCGAGCTAGTGTTGCTCTAAGGCCCCCCGTAGGAGCTGGTTTCAATCTGGTCCCCCTGAGTGCTGTTCTAGTTCAAAGAGTGTTGTAGATGATATTATAGAACATGGTTTCTTCATTATAGTGCTTGGATTTAGGAATTTGGAACGGTTAATTATACACAGGGTAAATAGGACGTTATGTCTTTGCATATTGCCTTGACACAAATGAATGCATGTGTAGCTCCAACTCTGTAACTGAGGAACTTTTTCTATCAACATAATGTGCTTATGCTGCCAAACGTAAATGGCCCATCACTATTCCAGCACTAAAATATAATAATAATGCACCAATAAGAATAATAATAAAGGAACTCCCTCCAAGCCTTTCTTAGATATTGCGTTAACAATGCATCCGTGAACAATCATTGAAAACTTTTGAAAAACACAAAGTTAATAGGACACTTGTTGACCAGCACAATAGACTGACTGTTGTGTGTGCAGATGATCACTGTGAGTACGAGCAGTGAGACACAAAGAAAGGATGTGCGTCTGTACAAACAGCAACTCACACAGTAATGCAGTAAAAATGTATACTGCACTCTGACTCATCTGATTTGAGTGTAAACAACTCCCTCACAGAGTTTTTGTCCATCGTCCTCTCTGGTGTTCACCTCCCCCTCCAAGCACCCAATTGTGCCAGGCTTAATGGCTGCTGGCTGTGCAACTTTCCATCTGTGGAAAATTCTCAGCTGAACTGCAACTCTGATTATAATGCAACTATTTTTACTCAACATATAAAATTTAAATTCTTCATGCACATCTTTGGTTTTTGTAGAAGAAATATACCCCACAGTCTTATCCATACTGTTCTGGGTAGAATTAAATTGGCTCCAGAGGCACAACATGTTCAGGAGGGACTCATTTTGGTCACTTCTGTGATGATGTTATTGGCCACATATTTTATGGCATTACCATGGTATATTTTTGTAAGAGCACAGACAACACAAGCATCACACACAGGAAAGGAGAGTGATACATCCATAAACCTGGTCACTGAGGAGTATAAGGCCAGTCTGGAACATGACTCAAACATTGCAGCCCCTGCTGCTGTCTGGCATACACACAGTAATAATCTATCATAAGGAATCAGCAATCAGCCCACCCCCTGTCCACACTGAAAAACACCTTTTAATACCAGCTTCTTTACAAGGCTTCTCTGCACCACAGTCCTATTTCCTCTGTAACTTCTTTTGTAGTACCTTCAGCATGTTTGTTAGAGGTAGCAAGCAAGGTATTTTCTCCAACATTATACATTATTTTTTCCTTTGTAATAACCTCCATTGCAGCATTCATGGCTTTCAACAGAAATGTGAACCTAGGGAGCATGGTGGATTTCAATTTACATTAGTTTATGAATGGGACAATGCATATTAATAAACATACAAGTTGTAAATATGTCAGATTTAGCAAAATGCTCATTTCCATCCATAGTCCCAGACAAGACTGATGGACCCAAACTGAGCCAATGCAAATGAGAAATTGTATAATTAAATATATTTTACATTCAGTTTGACTTTTCTCACATTCTTGTTTTTAAAATTAATTTATTTACTACATTTTTGATACTCAAGCTTATTTACTCATGTTTATTCTTTAGTAAAAGTTGTAATGACCTGAAACAAGTTGGCTATTTGCTCACATCAGACATCACTTCAAACAGCAATAACACCTCAAATATACTGCAGCATCTGAAAGTTTGCAATAAACGGTTTGTCACTCAGTGTTTCTGGAGTCCTGCATCCTACATATAAGTATGTAAAGGATTTGAGAGTATTAAGATCAAGTGTGGAGCATAAAACGTAAAATAGAATTTCATTGTATTTTTGCACAAAAAGCTCTGGGTCTACATGAAAAGACCAGTAACAGGCTGAAAAGAACTTAGCTTTCACTACTGTGTACTAAGTAGTGACTTTATAATTATATTATTATTGGAAATCTACTCTGGCAGAGCTGAGGCGCTCTTTGATGGACATAATGCACGAGATTTGTTGCACGCAAACATCAAGGTAGTTCTACAAAGACATACTTACTTGCTTACACTCTGTAAGCAAGAAAAAGGAGAAAGATTAATGAAAAGAAAGCAAATTTCCAGTCGCTGGACTTGATCCCTCAGATTTCAGCTGCATTAAGCCTGAGATCTTATATCTCACCACTGAGCTTAAATGCAGCTAAAAACAATCATTGCTTTAAATAGACCTATTTTTAGAACCTATGATATCAGGGAGGGATTTCACATGTTTATTGGACCTCATAATCTTTAGCCCTAATATGCCTTGTATTGTAATAAGAAGATAAGGCATGCAACTTGCCGTGCCTGTTAGAGTCTTTATTAAGACATATGTAGAGAATATTTCGAATTGCATAAGACTGGGAGAGACAAAATCAGATCAGACGGCATCAGATGAAATCAGATCACTTCTGAGCAGAGAGGAGACATTGTTGCTGTCATCTGCAGTAGCTCTTTAAGCTGTTTAAGCATAATATGGTTTAAAGATGATCCAATGATGGCCCAAAGGCACGTGCTTTCACGGCTTAATGACATTCAAAAACAAATGAATCATTAGGGCAACAGAAGCAGGAGAATGTATCTCCCGGTACAGGTGTAATATGGATACACAGTACAATGATTCACCGGAGCACACGGGGATGCACACACATGCAGAGACAGAGAGAGAGAGAGAACGAGAGAGAGAGAGAGAGCAAATACAAGAGGCAGGACTGAAGAACAGAGCAGCTCGCAAAGTGAGTGCTGCATGTGAATGAAGCAATGCGGTGTTGTTGCCTTTCATCAACTGCTTGTGTCTGAGGGGTGATGCTACAGAAAGTGATGGGGAAAGAAAGACAGATTTTCACTGATTGGTGGGGCTCAAAATGTGATTATTTTATGAGTAGACAATACTGCATGCGTTGGGCTCAGATTTCTCTGCGTTATTTGGTTTCACACAGCTGCAAACATCCCCTCCTGCATGCAGTGCAGACACGACTAAAGTCGTCCCCTACAAGAGGAGACGAAGTTTAACATTCAAAGGAGCAGCAATTGTTCCCTATAGCAAACACAATGAGCCACTGGAATTTACTATTAATGGACCATTGTACACATAAAAACTAGATTTACCACATTGCAGCTGTATCCCTCTGCTCACTAGTGGCATTGAAGTTTACATTCCTGTATGTCCAGAATCAGACTCTAATAAGTTTATGTATACCTTTGACTTTAAGCAGATGTTTGTGCCAGTTGTGAGGAAAAAGGCATTTCTCAGCCTCTTCATCACTCAGCCTATTTTTACTGCCCACTGTCCGGAATGACGTACTCTAAATAAATATATTACAACTACAGGAGCTCTATACAAATCAATACCACTGAAAATAAAACTAGGACATGTGAGATTTCTAGGAACGTGTCAGAGATCAATGCCTGAGCTACAGTTATTGAGTAAATGCACCTACAACATAGAACATTTTAATCTTCACTTCAGCATAGAAAAGAGACTTTTAGAAGAAGAATCCACTTTATTGGTCATTGTTACATTTTTACAATAAAACATATTCTCTGCATTTGACCCATCCCCCCTTGGGGGGAGCAGTGAGCAGCCACAGGCGGCGCTCGGGGAGCTAGCGCTGGGTGTCTCACTAAGGGAAACACCTGGTATGGGGGATGGGCTGGGTGCCGCAGCTGGGAATCGATCCTGCTATCTTCTACATCCCAAAATATGCTCTAAATCTTAGGATACTAGCCTAATCTATCGATGACTTACTTCAATAATATCTGATGAGTAACTACAACTGTAGATGTTGAAAACATCAACCTGAACAGTTGCACAGATTTTTTAAAACAGATTTGCTCAGGCGGGACCTCCAGGTGTGCAACTTGGGCACATTTGTGCGTACTTCAATCTTCTCCCGTGTTAATCTGCATGTAAGATTTTCATTTAGCGTGACCTAATGAATTAACGAGTAGATGGCTGAGATGTGATGTTGTAATGGTGGCGATGTAATTTGCCATTGATTAACAAACCACACAGCAATCAATCATTCAGTCTGCACCAGAATGCTTATATAATCACTGTGAGGCAAGATGATTCCGAAAGTGTTCAGAAACCAACTCGGGACTCTTGAGCCCATCCCGCTTCACCTTAAAACATCAAAGAAAACATCCCTACTGGTACTGTATTTGATATTAGATGTGCTAATGTGCAAAGCGATTGCCTGTTTTCGCCATTGTGCACATTCGTATGATCAAACCCAGGAGGCACCAACTCAGCTGAGGCTTTTGTTTCCCTGTTGCCCGGACAAAGCAAGGTTATCGCTGACATAGAAAGTGTGACACTATCCACTCTGACTATCAATAGTGTTCACTAGCCCTGCCCTATTCCCTGAAGGAGCCTGGTTACTCTCTCTGGGAAACTGGAGAGCAACTGGAGAAAGGCGAAACATAACAGGGAACATATGAGCTGAAGAGAGAGGAGGACGCAGAGGAAGAAACATGACAAAATGAGAGAAAATTATTAGTAGGTGCAGTGGGGCTAAGTGGGTTTTGGCGTGTTTGAGAGTAATGAGGAAGATGCAGCAAGAAGAAACGTATTGCCTACATGCAGGCGCGTTGTTTTTTTTTCCAGTCTTCAAATATTAAAAGAAGGAGATGGAGGTGCAACATAGGGTGGGGGTTAGTGTGGAGAATAGACACAGGAAAGAGTGCGGTGTAGCTCCCAGCAAGTCTCTGCTGAGTACTGGATTGCAGGGAAAGAAAGAAAAAGCAGGAAGCCATGGAAAGAATATCAGAGGGAGAGAAAGGAAAGCAGAAGGGTATACCATCTATTTATAAACATGAAACAGAACATTTGCATAGGGTTATGGAAAATAACGCAGGGCAGGAAAGAACAAATGGGAAATAAAAGGAAAACACAGGCACGTGAGAGGAAAAGATGGATGGACAGAGAGATGAGCTGCCGGTGAACAGGGAACGAGTGAGAGGATTCGGAAAGGGGGAGCAGGAATATGTTTACCTTAACTGCGACAGGAAAAGAAAGCAAAATCACCCAATCCAAAAAATGTAGCTCCACAACAGAGACACAACCTCTGCAGAGGTTTGCTCCAAGGCTACTTGGATTACAGCATGTGTGCATGCTCCTGTTCACTAAATGATCACAAGTTAAGGAAAGACAGAGGTCATAGTGTGCAGAGTGGTTCTGACGTCTGTTTTTACAAAAGATAGATTAATGCAACGATTAAAATAATATAAAACAGTGACACATAGAGAAATGTAGCAGCATTTTAACAGCAGATACAAGAATGAGACTAAAACAACACAAGCCCAGGTCTCATGTAAGAAAAAGGAAAGTTCTAGGAAGGATCTACAAAATGCAACAGAAGAATTAACATACAGTGACATTTGCACTTGTCAGGTGGTCATTTTTAGATCAGACCCCAACAGAGCTGTCTTATTGACACTGCAGTGCAAACAGATCAGTTTTTTCGAGTTTTTCATTGTGTGGTACGACTTCAAATTTCTAGCAGGGTCGACAAGATATTCTGTACAATTTGGCAGATTGTGAAGCAAACTGATTTTACTCTTGTAGGTGCAGCAGTTTTCACCCCAGCACTGATGTTCGTTGGGTGAATAGCATTATAATTTAATTTATTTTACAGTTGTGCTCATGCGTTTCTATAGATAACAGCATCAGCTTCAGTATAGACTGGAAATGTGCATGATGAAGTGTAAAGTTGGTGTTTCCAGCTCAATGCCGCCTTCTAGTGGTGCAGATGAGACATTACATCTCCTAACACTTAACACTGCAAAACTGAGAAGGAGCGATAATAGGAAATACAAAAAATATATTATTTATTGCACTTTGGTTTTCACTAATGACAATCCTTAAGTGCCACCAAAGGATTCACAAGGATGATTTGAGTAAAACGATACTGTTTGGATCGCTCACTTTCTCACTCCTGATATATTGTGTTCACAAGATAAATGGCGTGCAAATGTTTCCCATATTTAGTTGGGGAGTGGAGCTGATGACTGACTGAAGTAAAAGTCTGTGAAGGTACCAAACCAAGGCGGTCCCAGCGTCAACCAACCACACAAAACAATGTGAACTATTACGAGGAAGACGGGACCTCTCATTAATCAAAACAGTCAAAAAGGTTTCTAAATTCAGCAAGAAGAAAACAAGCAGCGTTACCGACAAGACCTGCCAGCTCGACTATTTTATCAGCTGTGCACACCTGCCTCAGCTCAAGTTCAGCTGTTAGTCATCTGCCCCGAGTTATCAGCCGCTCTCTGAACCTGAAAGTCTGTTTTACACAAAGAAATGCTTCTACATAACTCTTCATGGTTCTGAAAATCCTTTGTGACTGTGTCCGACCTGTTGACAGATATTTTACCAACTTTCCCACAGTAAACCCACAGAGCATGCAGAACCAGTGTCGGGGTGGGAGGCCATCATTCTCGACCAGCTGGAGTGAGATCAACAGAACAAACTGACAAAACACGATCTTCACTTTCATACTTAAACGTCAAGTGATCAGTGTAGGTCAGAAGGTACATGCAGGATGTTTTCTGCAGCAAATGAATACTTAGGATTTGATTGTTTAAGAAAAAAACAACTTGTACATTAGATTTTAAGGAACAAAAATTAACTTCAGGTTCATGAAGGAAAAAACTGCTCAGTATTTCTGACTGTGTACGTCACTGACAGTCTGATAAGTGGGAGGTGAAAATAAACAATAACACAATGATTAACAATGTTGTTAGCAAAGATGATTTGAACGCTGCGGGTGATTTGATACATAGAGCTTTTTCAATCATTTAACGACTCTCTCATTTATCATTGAATACATCAGCTGCACCATTTATCTCCTTCGTAGTTATCTCTACCTTCCCCTACAGAGCTCAAGAGAGCACAGTGGATTATCCTGTTTATCTTTTTTTTACAAAGTACATGTGATGGTTTCATATGATTATTATTCAAATGAAACTTAAAATTATGTTGGTAAAGTCCTCATGCCACTGTTACCTCATTAACTCACAGGTATGAAATGTTCTGTAGTAACAAGACATCCATTCACTATAACGCCCTGTCCCCCTTGCTGGAAGTGTTTTTTACAAGGGAGCTTGCTCCATGTTTGATCCGTGTTTGACAAAAAGAACAGAGGGAAGTAGCTCTACTGTAAAAATGGTGAACTGATCTATATTTATTAATCTAAGGTAGATGTAACATCACAGAAATCATCTCCCTGTGTCATTATTCAGATTTTATTCAAACAACATTATTGTCCACCTTATCCTGAACAAGGTTAATTATTCTTCACCTTGCATCGTCACACATCTTTAACATCATCAAAATGTAAATATCAAAAGGCTGTATTTAACATCACAAATGCAGAGAAAAAACTAAACAAAACATTTGAAAGCACACATTTGAGATTGTCAGAGCGCTGCAGGTGCATAACGGGGTTTATTTATTCGCTGCAGTTCTAAGAAGAATTAGCTCTGTCATTTCCTATTGTGTACTGCTATCAAACTCATTTCCACTAAAGATGTTTTAACTTTGATCAGTCCGTCTATTTTAGAGCAGATAAATCTGTCCTTATTAACAGTCTATGTACCACAGGCTTTTAAAGTAGCTGTAGTAAAACTTACTAAAGAAACCTACTCTGGATCCAGAGGTTTTAGCCAATTAGAGACCAATATCCAATCTACCCTTTATCTAAAAGGTGGTTTCGAAGCAGCTCTGTAACCATCTGCACATGAACGAGCCCTATGAGGTTTTTCAGTCAGGATTTAGATTAACTCATAGCACAGAAACAGCACTTAGCTGGTTTAACTCCTATTTATCTGATAGATCCCAGTTTGTTCATGTTAATGATGAATATTCTGTGCACATGCAGGTTAAATACGGAGTTCCACAGGGTTCTGTGCCTGGACCCATTCTATTTTCATTATACATTGCTCACTTAGGCAACATTTTAAGGAAATACTCAATTCATTTCCATTGTTATGTAGATACTTAAATAACAATGTATTACAATGATATTTATCCATGAAACCACATGTAACCAATCATTAAGGGAAACCTTGTTTAGAGACATTTTCTACTCCTCAACTCAAACAAAACTGAGTTGTTATGATCTCTATAACCTGCTGTTCCTCTCTATCTCCTCTGTCCACTAATCCCTACCGGTCGAGGCAGATGGCCGCCCACCCTGAGCCTGGTTTTGCTTGTGGTTTCTTCCCTTAAAGGGAGTTTTTCCTCTCTGCTATCGCCTAAGTGCTTGATCAAGTGGGACTGTTGGGTTTTCTAAATGTTTCTGTATATATTTATATAATGTGTACAGTCTTAAACCTTACACTGTAAGGTGCCTTGAGATGACTTGTGTTGTGAATTAGTGCTATATAAATAAAGCTGAATTGAATTGAATTGAAACTGTGCAAACACAAACTGTGTTGAGTATTAGTTTGCAATATTATAACATCACATTTCTGGCTAAAGTAAAACTCAGATAAGTATTATGTAAATTGAATGTTTATTAATAAGTGTTAAATGTTTATAGTTTTGAGTTTCTGTTTAGTTAAGTTGGTAAAACTTAAAACATGAAAACTGAACATGTGTTTAGGAGACAAAAGGAGGAAACTCCTCTTTTGTAGATTCTGTGACATTACAAGTGATGTCAGGGAGTAGACCAAGTGTGGGGGGGACTTAGGTTTATACTGCTATTTAGTTTGAGTTGTGTA
>JAUMTR010000010.1:8049328-8082577 GCA_032270685.1 Microctenopoma stevenorrisi
ATTACAAGTGATGTCAGGGAGTAGACCAAGTGTGGGGGGGACTTAGGTTTATACTGCTATTTAGTTTGAGTTGTGTAATTTGTGGAACTCTGAAATTAGCTGTCGATATGTAAGATTAGACAGGTTTTAGTGTTGTAGTGAACATTTACTGATAAAAGTATTAATTAAGAAAATGTATGTTTTAGAAGTTAAATTGTTCATAGCTGTGAAAGAAGTGGTTTCGCCTGGAAGGAGGTTGAGCCAAATTGAATATACTATTTAAACAGTGCTTTTAGAGCAGCAGGGGATGGAAACCTTTTTTGTTTTTGTAAATATGCGACAGCACAGCTGTAAATAAATACACTTTATTTTTACAACCTGTTGAAGTTGTATTTGCCTCCTATCATATTAGCCACTTTGGCCAGGCTACACCACCAAGAGAATTAATGAATTTGTTGCTGCATGCAGTCACATGATCAACAGTCAGCCAATCAAATAAATGCTGATCAGGGTCTTAAAACACAAAATTACTCCATCCATCCAGAAACTTATTACTTATTTTAGCCTGAAACCAGCAGGTTAGGCTGAATTGCAGGAGGCAGCTTTGAGGAACAGAGCATGAACAGAACTTTGTTTTTGGTCTCACCTTTGTATAAATACAAGAAATCCAAGCGTGATAACAAAAGAAGGTGGGTGTGGATGTTTGGGTGTGTCCTACTGAGAGGGGGAGGGCCACTTTGAGTTTCAGGAAAAGAACCTGAGCACCTGTCCGCCTGCAACTCATAGCAAAGTTCACAAAGTTAAGGACTGTTCCACGTGAAAGGAAAACATGAGTAAGTGTGACTTTATCTTACACTGTTTTCTTTCATCAGAAAAGGCTGTTCTTTTGTCTGTGGGAAATGTGTGAATCTTTTGTTTAAGGAAGATTTGTTTTCTTATGTTAGTGACTTGTTTTACTGAAATATAGTGGCTCAAAAGTTTGAGAAGGTTATAATACATGATACATCACTGATACATAAAATCTAGTTCTTTAGGGTTAAACGGACTCTGTTGATCTGTTAAAGGCTTATTTTTGTCGCTGAAATGGTGAAAAATTCCAGTAAGTAAGTAGGTATTTTCCTCTTACCTTGAAGCAGGTGCCATAAAGTAGAAAGTCCTGACTTTCTGCATTCCTAAGATAGTTCAATGTCCACCACTCGTAGGTCAACACTTTTAACAACACTTTCCTATCACATAACAAAGTTTTTTGTTGTTCAGTGCTGAGTAATACTGTTGCCATGTCTTTCAAATTGATCTTTTTGGTTATCTTGATCATGTGTGAAAAGAATAGTTTTCTTTGTCCTGTTTCTGTTTGTTCGAGCTCTGAGTGTAGTTGAACATTTCAAGAATTAGCTGCCACCTTATCTGGACTTTCCTTCTCTCCCTGGCATGTTTTTATTTTGTTAATGACATGAAACAGAACAGACACAGGGCAGTCAATCACCAAAGATTTAAAATGTTGAAAAGATACACTTCCTGTTTTAATTTCAGCTTCCAAAGATCCTTATATGTCCACAAGTCTCCTTCAGCAAGACATTGACCCCAAAAGCATCATATGAAAAACCTGAAATAGAAACTTTTAGTTCATATGGATGCACTGGAATTGTTTTACATGCTGTCATATATATGGTTCAGGTTTGGTAATAATTTTTCCTTTGCTCATCTGTGACTCTCCATGACCCGGTTCAAATGCCAGAGCACCAATACCACATTAAAGTTGTACACATGCTAACCTTTGACCCAATTGTGAGTTTACTACAGTACAAGTGAAGTACTGAACTTCAATTATGTCCAGTAACTAATTGAGAAACAACAATCACTGAAACAGCATGTTGGGGGTCAAACACTTTTAGTCTTCGATTTAGTATTTACTAAATACAAATATATATGTAGTATTTTTCTGAACTAGGCATATGGCCCTAATGTAATGCGTCCCTATATTTTCCAGGCATAGGCTCTCCAAGAGGCCGGATCCTCTCAGAGGAGCAGTTCACCTGCTCCATCTGTCTGGAGGTGTTCGTGGAGCCTGTCTCCACACCCTGTGGCCACAGCTTCTGCAAGGCCTGCCTACAGGGATATTGGAGCCACAGCAAGAAGTTCACCTGTCCCATGTGCAAGAAGACATACCCCAGAAAACCTGAGATGAGTGTCAACAGGGTCTTGGCTGAGATCTCCTCCCAGTTTCAGGGGCTGGTGATGGCCGAAGGGGCTGGTGAAGGTAGAGGGACTGCAGCAGCTGCATCGAAGGGATCCACACTGAATCTGAACCAAGTTACAGGACACAGTGGCTCTCCAGCGATTGATACTGGGGAGTTTGCCCGAGCTGGGGAGGTTCCATGTGATGCCTGTATCGGCAGGAAGCTGAAGGCAGCCAAGTCTTGTGTGAACTGCCCTGGGTCTTTCTGCGAGACCCACCTCAGACATCATAAAAAGGTCAGTTTGTTTTTTATTCTAGGTTATCCTTTAACTTTGCTGAGGTCAGTTCTCATCATTCTGTGTCTCTCTTCTGTGTAAGGGCAGTCCAGGCAGTTTTCTTTATTCATTTCTGTCGACCTTGAAGTTTCCTTCAGTAGTGTCCTGCCCTTCTTAGTTGTCCTACCACAGTTCTGTCTTTTAAACGTGTCCTTCCAAATTCATGGCCTGTCCCATTACGCAGGTGAAGGCATCCCATCGTCTGATTGAACCCACTCTCCACCTGGAGGAGAAGATCTGCAAGAAACATGAGCGCCTTATGAATCTCTACTGTCGCACCGACCACATTTGCGTCTGCAAGTCCTGTGCCGAGGTCTCGCACAAATCACACGAGATAGTCTCTGTCGACCATGAATGGAAGAGACAGATGGTGAGATGTAGCTACTTAGCGTGCTCTCCACTGTGTGAGAGTTTATATGTCGCCCTAACAGTGCCTGATGAAGGCCTTGCTAACATTTACACGGTCTGTTATGCGATTTTCAGAACAAAGCTGTGTTGATAAAATGAAAACATGACCAGAGCCTCAGAATCTGTATTAAAAGTCATAGAGTTCTGTTTAATGATGCAGAACATGTGCAAAGACATACATAGAAAAAGACAAAAACATATTCTGATTTGTCATTGTTTGTGCCTAGGGTCCTGCTTTCTCACAACCCATTGTTGAACTTTGCTCACTCACTTTCTGATTTCCCTTTTTACAGAGCAACGTGGGAAAGAAGAGGTCGGAACTGAAACATCTGATCAAGGAAAGAGCCAAGAAACTCGAGGAGATCAAACAGTCAATAAAGGTCATCAAGGTAAGACCGTTGAGTGTCTAGAGTTTGGAGGAGAGAGATCAAGAGCTCTCCTGATGTCTGTATGTGGTACGCATACACAGTTGTTTTCAGAGTCTTTGAAATTTAAGTCCAGTACAAGAAATGTCTGTTTTGGTAATTCTACACGGCCTTTTTAAACAAATCCTATTAAATGTTTTAGGGGAAAAATTGAGATTCCAGTTGTTTGGAGATCGTTTTTCAGCAGCTTTGGACTTTAGGACATATTGTCAGGTTGGCTTTCTTAAACAATTTATGAGAAGTGAATCACACTGACATTGTGTCCAAATGCAATGTGGGAGATTAGGATGTTAGATGTGATTCACTTGTCTGTGGTGTTAAATATTTGCCAGAGCTGCTCTAAGGTGGAGTTTCACATGCACTGAAGCTCAATAGCTGTATTTGCACTTCAAGCAGCTCTTTAATCCAGACAGGGCTTTTTAAACATTAGCAGGTTATTGCTCAAGGACACTTTGAAAGGACACTTTTGCTATAACCGTTCAGGTAAACCGTTTTTCCACCATGTGAGAGCTTCGTGTTGTCTAAAACACATTTGGGAGAGGTAATGTTACCCGTGACATCTTATACCTATGATGCTCTGCAGTGATGGAGTTTGTTTTTCTTTTCTGTGGGCAGACTCGTCTCCACATCAGATGCCGTCTAACCAGTGTGACTGGAGTTAATGTTTACCTTTGGCTTCCCACACCCTGTTTAACCTACAGCCTCTTTTTTAAAACACACGTCATTGAGCAATATCAGTGTGCCAAACCCAATATGTCACAGTTGGTGTCTGTGTAATATGTATGGAGTTCACATCTGCACAGAGTTATGACGAGAAACGACGAACCTGAAAAAAACTGTATATTCAATATTGCAATTGTTTGTTCCATGAACTTGAAACTAAGGAGTAATGTTAAAGCCCGTGCAACAATAGGATTGAGATGATAAGCATTTTTTCGCCTGCTAACCTGTTATTCCAGTTATTTAAGCAGCCGACAGGCGCCTTGTGAACCACTCGGCACAATGGATAAAAAAGATATGTCGTTTATTTTTAAATATGCTACTGTATGTAGAAACTAGAGCAAGGTGAGGCGAGTATATCTATCTTACCAGCAAGACAACGCAAAGGACAAGATATAAAAGAAACATGATTTTAAAACATTAAAATAAAATAGAAAAAACAAAAATATACTAATATAAAAAAATGAAAAGAAAGATAAACATAACTTTTAACAGTACAGTGGGATTAAAGGCTGTGGCAAAAAGGACGAGGTAAAGCTCAAGTGAAAACAAGTTAAAGGGGGAGGAGAGGTGTAAAAATAAGATTATATAGAAGATAAGATTAGGCTTTCGCGTGGATAGCAGTGGTTTATTATACTTGTATTTCTGCGTTTCTCCTGTGCTGCAATCAGGTTTATGTTTCCCAATACAACTCATTCATTTTTTTCTTGATTAGACTATTTTTTCAGACCTGTATATTTCACATTTTCAAACTCTGGTTGTAGTCCAGGCTTTCTGTGTAGTAACTCCCGAGCTGATACAACCCTGATGTCATGACATGACATTATCAGAGTCATCATCTTTAGGTCCCTAGAATAAAATATTGCTCTTTACTTATTTCCCAGTTTGAACAAGAAAATAATTTATCTGGAACCCTTTCAGATTGGTTTGCTTGAACTTGAAGTCAACTAACTCCGGATCTTCTGCTACATGCACAATAACGTCTTTGCCGTGTTCACTCTTTTGCAGGCCAGCGCTCAGAGGGAGTTGGAGGAGAGCTGGCAGGTGTACGCCGAGCTGCAGCGTCTGGTGGAGCAGAGTCAGGCAGAGCTGGTGGAGCTGATTGCCACCCGACAGCGCGAGGCAGAGCGTCACGCTCAAGAACTGGCTCGAGGTTTGGAGAACGAGCTCAGTCAACTGAAGAGGAGGAGCAATGAGCTAGAAGCCCACGCAGAGACTGAGGACAAAGTGGTCTTCCTTCAGGTAATACAATGATAAATTATTATCATTATTCAATTTAATCAATAAAAAAAATTAACTTAGAGTTCCTAATAATATTTATTTCCATATTTTATTTATTTATTTATTCATCTCTAGTGGTATGGTCACAGTAAACTACTTTAGTAATAAAAAATCTCCCTTTATTTTTATTTTTATTACTTCACTCATGCATAGGAAAATTCTATAAATAAAAAAGGCATTTCTCATATGTGCACTCAGTATTTAGTCGCACAGCCAATTATCAGGTGGACTTTACAGGTTCATCCACAAGCTGTATATTTTTCACACAACTTCAAAGTCTCTATGAACAGAGCTTGCTGTTGTGTTGGAGCTCCCTGGTGCATTTATCCTGGACTGTTTATGTAGCTAAAATGTTAATTCTCTCTCACGTGAAAGATGACTTTGAAGTTGATGGTTATTTTTTTACAAGACGGAATAAGGAGAAGAATGTTTGGACACATCTGAGCTTTTCCTGGCAACTACTGTACATTCATTGTTTGTTTCGTTCCTGTGACTTTGCTACACATAGAGGACATGTTCTTTATCTGGACAATCTCCTTCTGACGTCTCTCAGAGTAACAATGTACAGAGATGTGCATTACTAGATTTACAGAGACCATGAGCTGATTTCTAAATCTGGCCGCTGTCTAGAGCTTTTCTGCATAAACAAAAACGACAGTGCTGCAAACCTGCTTTTTCTCAGATGATTTCAGTTTCACATCAGCAGCATATTTAATGTGTTTTTTTTCCACTGCAAACACTGCATTTCCCCTAAAGAGTCATTAAATTTTCATTTCATCATACCTTGTCTAACCTTTCTCTCCCATTTCCCTTAGAACCTGGCAACATTATCACTGCCACCGGAATCCACTGATTGGTCGGCAGTCAGTGTCAACACTGACCTCTACCTGGGAACCATCCGCTCGTCTGTCAGCAGCCTGGTGGACAACTTCCACGAAGAGCTTAAAAGACTCTACGGGAAAGGTAACGACAGCTGTCTAAGGTTGAACTGTTACGAGACAGTCCAGAAGTGTTAGGAAGAAAAACTATATTCCATGAATCTCATCCATCATGATGATGTGCTGTGTGGATCATTTCTGCAACAGCCAGCTACACTTCCTGTGTAGATCACAGATATGTAGGTCGCTTTTAAATATGAAAGTGACTCAGCATTGCACCACACTCGCACGTTCTCACATGCGAGATGCTTGAACAGATGGAGCTAGCGATGTTGTCTATTGGAACCAACTGAGAGGCAGAGATCTGACAGACTGCAGCACGTCTTGAGCCATCGCTTTATTAGATTCTCACGTTTCCCTGCCACACTGCACGTGTTATCTGTTTGACTCTTTACCTAAATGTCTCTCCCTCTGTCTCTCTCTTAGAGCTCCGTAAGGTGCAGAACTACTCGAGTGAGTATGACCTTAAAGTATCAACCCAATGAAACCACTGGCTTTCACTCAAGTTATTTTTAGATCTTGTGTCAACATGTTTAGTTCTCCTAATTGTCCACAGGATGGTGCCACTTCACACTTTCTCCTTAAAATCTGTGGTCTTTACTTTGACATCACATACAAAAACTCACGTTTCTAAAATGCAATGGGTTATCACAGATTCAAGGCCCTGCAAAGCCACATGAACACCTGCAGTTTGTTGTGTATGTGTAAGGCCCTTTATTCATCGCACAGGCCAACCTTTGAACACATGGCATCACATACAGTAAACGTGCAGCATGTTCAGGCAATGGAAACCATTAATGCCATGTAAATATTTGATGAAGTATTGTGAGATTTGTGTAGTGATAAAACCTCTGCTTTGCTCAGGTGAAGTTATTTTGGATTGCGCCACAGCCCAGAGGAATCTGGTTGTGTCCGATGATGGTCACCAGGTGAAGTACGAGGATCGCAAGAGCTCGCACACGGAGGGTCCCAACCGCTTCAGTCCTGCTCTGTTCGTCCTGGGCCGAGAGGGAATCAGCTCCGGACGACACTACTGGGAGGTGGATGTGGGACGCAAGACTGCCTGGACGCTTGGTGTTACCCGCTCTTCCTGCCATCGCAAGGGTGACATCAGGCTGAGCCCTGAGGGGGGGTACTGGTGCCTTTGGTTGAAAAACGGGGAGGTGAAGGCCCTTGCATCGCTCCGCCTGCCTCTTATGCTGCCATCCCCACCCAGTAAAATAGGAATCTTCCTGGATTATGATGGAGGCCAGATTTCTTTCTACGATGTAAAGGCTCGTTTGCATCTCTATACTTTCACTGATACTTTTAATGACGGTCTTTACCCAATCTTCAGCCCCTGTCTGAACAAGGATGGAAAGAACTCTGCTCCTCTAATAATAACCCCCGTTAAACACACCTGAGACAGTCGGTCAGCGTCCGGTTAATATTGTACATGACAATGTACAATATTAGTGATATAAAGTGTAGATATTGTTTTATTGCATTTAAACCGATGCTTATATGGTTTTCTTCTGAATAACCCAAGTTTATGACCACTTTACTTACATCAAATTTTTTTCCATCTGATTAAATACAATCAATTTTTGTAGTTTATTCACTGACTATAAGAGACAAATGTATTTTTTGTGATTCCTAAAAAGTACCATCCTATAGACATACATCTCATAATAAATAATAACAAAGGTCTAGAATGAATTATTCTAATGACCATATTTGACATTTGGTTATTTGCCTATTTGAACATAGATGATCTCAATGAAAGTGTACTCAGGCGCATTAAACAACTGAATATTGGGCTGTATTTTTGTATTAAAAGTTTGATTTTGTACTCTCTTTCTAAACTTGTTAAATAAAGATTATTGGTCAAATACATAATGAATGTAGGCTACTTGTTCTTTAACAAGTGAAGGAGGAATTTGTCTTGCAGCTTCCTCCCATTTAGAGCATCCAGCTGAAGCAAGAAAGTTCTTACTAGTTATCTTAAAACTGCACCAATCAAAGTCGTGCTGTATTAACAATGGGTAAAATACTATAAATAATGTAAAAATAATCCAATTGTTATCCAGTCCCTATCAGTCTTCAGCAGCATTTGGAATATTTCTGCTAATAATTTTGGTTTTAACAAAATGTTTATGCTTTACTCTCATCAGCGATTATAACCAGCTGTTTTAAGCACAAGGAGATTCACTACAAATGCTTTGATTAACCTGTTCTATTTGAAATGCTCCATTGTAAACATGAAATGCTAATGAATGCTAATGTCACTCTGTCGCCTGGATGCGTTGGTTGATACATACGTTATGTATCAACCAACGCATCCAGGCGACAGATGTCTGAGGAGATTAAGAATGGACAGTACAGTACAGACAGTAAATGTAGATAACCAACACTTCAGAGTTTCTAATGACACTTGACATCTGAGAACTACATTTTGCAATAAGTCATGCACAGACATGCACAAGGCAGCAAGAATGAAAAATGTGGATAATGTAAAACACTTGAGAAATCCATAAACAACATAGATATTTGATGAAATGGATTAAATCCTCGAGCTTTGAAGGCTATGAACATGGAGTTTAAATCTGTTGCCCCCTATGTGGTAGAGGGAAAGGGAGGGATGGGGGGTATTTTGGGTCTGAGGTGTGTGTGGGGGGGGCTGGTGGGGAAAGTGGTTACAGTCTGTCTCATATGTCAGTGTACAGCAGAGTCTCGAGGCAGCTGCTCTCTGGTGAGTTCCCCCAGATCTCTTCCTTTTCCACGTCTGTTTACTCTATTCTGTGTTGTTCCATTGTGTCACATCTGCTTTTCTGTGTACAAGTCTCTTAGGCAAGTGCTGCTACACTTTGTGAATTTAAATATATAATAATATGATTTTTTTTGTTTTTGTTTCATAAAGATTAAAATGTTATGAAATGTTAAAAGTTTTTATCTTTACATTTATATGTTAAAATAACTTAGGTTCCTGTTTACAACAGTAGACTGATACGTTTGGTTGTTAATTTGGTCTCTTGTAAACAGGCTAGCTAGGCCTCAAGCAGAGAACTGCCTATGTTAAAAGTCAAACTCACACTTACACTCCTCATGTTGTGTTAAAAGACACAGTGATATGGACTGAAAACTAGGAAGGATCATTGCTCAAGAAAGTTATAATAATACTGTGTAGAACAGGGTATTTCCATTCCGTCTGGCAGCACTCCCCCAACACTTACAAAGACTCAATCATTACAAAAAAAAATGATTTATGGTCAACGATAGTTGAGTTAAATCTTGTGATTTGAAAGTCTTGTAATGAAAAACGAGTCTAGCTACAGTAAGCTTTGCTTAGTAGATTTCCATATGTCACGCAATCTAACCCTGGCAACCTCAATATCACAGCAGGTTTGATGACCCGTTCAAAGGCTGGTAGCTTGTGCTGAAAATGACCCTACCTCTCCGCCGTTTAGGAATGGCCACCACTGGGAACCTGTCCGAAGAGCAGGTGCACTGCTCCATCTGTCTCGATGTGTTCACCAATCCCGTATCTATCCCCTGTGGGCACAACTTCTGCCAGAGCTGCATCCTGGGATACTGGAAAACCAGCCCTTTGTATCAGTGTCCCATGTGTAAGAAGTCCTTCCATAAGAGGCCTGATATTAGTGTTAACACTGTTCTGAGGGAAATAGCAGAGCAGTTTAAGGAGATTAGGATTAGAGGTGTGGAAGGCAAGGTGAGCAGAGAGACCGAGAGGAGGCAGGACAAAAAGTGGACAATGGAAAGACAGAAAAGGGAGGACGAGGAGATGCTTTTGGATAAGGATCAGAAACAGCAGCTTCTGGAGGAGCAAGAGGAGGAGGAACAGAAACCAGCAGAGGAAAAGCCAGTACACGAGGATTTACCACCCTTAATCCCATCGTTGCCAATCCCCCAAACCTCTCCTCCATCATCACCAATGTTCAAGACGTCATCGGAGCCCATAGCTCAGGGTCCACCAACACTGGTACCTCAAACATTATCCCCAGCCATACCTCAAATCCCTGCTTCTGCATCCCCTCAAACCATGCCTTCCTCCTCACTCTCACCTCCTACCTGGGAGGAGGTCCTGTGTGACGTTTGCCTCGGGGAGGGCAGGCCAAAAGCGCTCAAATCCTGCCTTGTGTGTCTGACTTCCTATTGTGAGGAGCATCTGAAATCCCATGCTGCTAGGTTCACCAAGCACAAGCTCATGGAGCCTGTGGCTAACATGGAAGACAGGATGTGTCCAAAGCACGAAAGACTCCTGGAGCTGTTCTGTAAAAAGGATCAGACCTGTGTTTGTGTACTCTGCACTGAGACGGACCACAGGGCGCACTACACCGTCCCTGTGGAGAGGGAATGGACCGAGAAAAAGGTGCAATAGAGCTGCTTTTATACAGCTATTTGGCGTGACTGCACACTGTCATGTTACAGCTGTGCAAGACAGACACAGTGATTGTTTCTTACGGATCCCCTTAAATTACCGCGTGTTACAGATGCCTGGTAGCTGCGCAGAGATGTTCCCTTCTAAAGGTTCCTGAGTGAGGCTCATCCTTCTAAGCAATCAGAGAATTTCCCTTATGGCTACTTCATTAGTACATTTCGAAATTTTGTAATCTGTTGTTTTGCAAATTTGTTAGGTTTAGGGTTAGCTAAATTTGAAAAAAGGGGTAGTTCCAGAAAGACAAATGCATTTCTAAAAAGCAACAGAAAACTAAAATCTACTATATAATTCTTTATTGCTATTAAACACAGAGTGCATTGATTGATATCACATTTTTAATATTCAAGCACATATACTAATAGTATTATTGTCTTTATGTGAGTGCATAGCAGTCACGAGCCATGTGTATGTGGAATTACGTTGTGCAGGCACAGCTGAAAAGGACAGAAATAGATGTCCAACAGATGATCCAGGACAGAGTGAAAAAGGTGGAGGAGATCAGACACTCTGTGGAGCTCAACAAAGTAAGTAACAAACAAAAAGTAACAACCGGAGACTGCATTCACACGCTCAAGTGTTCAAGATAGCTTTGAGCATTTCTTTTCTTGTATTTTTAGGTCAGTGCTCAAAAAGAGATTGAGGAAAGTATGCGGGTCTTTTCTGAGCTGGTGCGCTCCATTCAGAGAACTCAGGCCGAGCTGGTTTTAGCCATAGAGAAGAAGCAGAGACAGGCAGAGCTGTGGGCCGTAGGACTCATCACTGAACTGGACCAGGAAATTGGTGAGCTGAAGAGGAGGAATTCAGACTTAGAACATGTTTCTCAGACCGACCACATTCACTTCTTAAAGGTTAGAGCTTTTAAATGACTTGCACTGTAACTACAGTGCCCCCTACATGTTCTTATCTGTACTACACTTCTGAAAATGCAAGGCATCGCAAACAAACGCATTATGATTCCAATGAAACCAAGATATTAATGCTGTGCTGTGTTTCTCTGTAGAACTTCCCATCCCTTAGCACCCATCCCTCTGTTAAAGATTGGTCTGAGACCAGTGTTCCCACTGACGTATGCATCGGCATGATCAGGAGAGCTGTGTCCAGACTGGAGGCAACATTAAATGAAATGATTGACAAACTGGCTGAAAGTGGTACGGTTTTCTTTACTGTTATAAAATATACCGTGATATTATCACCAGTATATCTAAATATCAAAAATATTTGTTTTTTACAGAAATACAAAAGATTCAGAAATATACAGGTAAACTTTCTTTTCTATTTTTATTTCATTTAATCATCTCAAATTCCTCCGGCAAAATAAATTGTTGTTATGTTTCTTCAGTGGATGTCACTTTGGACCCTGACACAGCCAATCCATGGTTGCAGCTTTCTCAGGACAGACATCAGGTGAGACACCTGGGAGCATGGCAAGATCTCCCGGATAACCCTGACCGCTTCGACACAGTGGTCATCGTCCTGGGACGTGAGGGTTTCACCTCAGGGAGACATTACTGGGAGGTGCAGGTTGGGGACAAGGACGACTGGTACCTGGGTGTAGCTAAGTCTTCTGTCAACAGAAAAGGGAGAATCTCTGTAAGCGCCACTCAAGGCTACTGGGCTCTGGCCATGAAGAAGGGCCAGGGGTATCGGGTGTCAACCTCTCCACCTATACTGCTCCACCTCGACTCCAAGCCCAAGCGGGTGGGAGTGTACGTGGACTACGACGAGGGGCAATTGTCGTTTTATGACACAGGGGCTTGGACTCATATTTACACAGTTCAAGAAAGATTCACGGAGAAGATTCTGCCCTTCTTCTACTTGTACTGCTGCGACAAAGCGTCTGATACCATCGCGATCAGACCCATGAACGAAAAAAACCTGATCAAACCAAGCTAAGGACGTGTAAAAACAACACTGAACAGCTTTTATGAAGTGGAAAATGTAGTACTGTGTTGTACTGTAGCAGTAGCTGTTATCATGAAACCCAGTGTTTATGTGTTGCATGAATTCAGACCTAGATCAGAGAAGTGTCTTAACAGCTTTTCTCGTAATGGATAAAGTCATATACATTTCACAAAGACTTAAAGTTAAAGAGTTCAATAGGAACATTACACTCATGCCTGTTAAATAGGCTATGAAGCTACAGGTTAGCTTAGCCTAGTTAAAGAACTAGTAGTAGTAGTCTGTCGAAATAAAATAATACCAGCCAGCACCTCTAATTATCAGTGAAAATAATCACTTGAAACAGCACGGCTCTCTTCAAATAGTAAAATGTACCGGCATTAAACATAAGTGGTTCCTGGCAGTAGCTTAATATTTGCCATGCAAACATGAGAGTGATATTCATTTTCTCATATAACTAAACGAGCCTGCCTTTTAAAACTAACTGCTCCTTCAAGCGAATTAAATGTCAGTTTGAATTTCAGAATGAGTTGCATGCTATTTGTTATTTAAGTGTGTAATTATTGTGTGTTCATTGTTACAATAAATATTCTCTCAGATTTTCCCAAATTTCTGATGCTGTGCACGCATAAGTTTCATTTCAGCAAAATACTACCACTAGACCACACCCACTAAAGTAATTGGAGCTGCCACAGTGCCTCCTAACTGGTTCTGCCATTTACATGTAGGACATGATGAATGCTAAATACTTGTATGTAGCATAATTATTGCATAGTCTTGTAAATGAGGGACAGTTTTGTTCTCTGGAAATCACAGAAGAACTACGGAGAGTCAGGTGGGTCATTCTTTCAACAGACAACAACATTTAGCTGATTTTGTCTTATAATGGCGTGCAGGATAAATATGGGCAAGCTGATTCATGTGAAAATGACTCATTGGGTGGATCAGGACTGTAAACAGCCTAAAAACAGCCTGGATTCCATAACTTGTTTAACTGTTTTTCATCTCTCTCTTTTCATCATAACATAACTAAACATGATATAATGTCATGTTGCATTGTATAGTAGTAGATTATGTTTTTTTTCTTCCAACAGAGACAACATAATGTCATCACTCAGTGTCTTAGCTTCATTGCCAGAGGATCGTTTCCAGTGTTCGATCTGTCTGAACATTTTCAGCGACCCGGTCACCACACCTTGTGGTCACAACTTCTGCAAGACCTGCCTCAGTGAGCACTGGGAAAACAATGAGTTGTGCCACTGCCCGACGTGCAATAAAAGATTCTATGGTAGGCCTGAGATCTCCACCAATGAGGTCATTGCAGAGATTTCAATGCAAATAAAGAAGAGAAGAGTGGAGACAGTGGAAAGCAGTGATGCGCCGGGGCAGGTGAGGTGCGACATCTGCACAGAATTTAAGTTCAAGGCCATGAAGACATGCCTGGTCTGTGTGACGTCGTATTGTGAAGGGCACCTGGAACCTCACCAGAGAGTTCCCTCCTTGATGAGACACAAACTGATCGACCCAGTAGAGAACCTGGAGGAGAGAATCTGCGATAAGCACGAGAAGATCCTGGAGCTTTTCTGCCGGGATGAGCAGGTGTGCATCTGTCTGCTGTGCAGGGAGACAGACCACAAAGGCCACGAGACGGTGACTGTGGAAGAAGAAGGAGTTCAGCAGAAAGTACGACGATTTGTTGTATTTTAGTTCGTTTTAACTGAACCTCAACCGGTTTAATGATGTTAATCCCACAAATGCTATATTTTAGGAAACAATTGAGTCCAAAAAAACGAAAATCAAAATGATGATTGAAGAACGAACGGAAAAGATAACAGAATATACCACTTCTTCGGTAAAGCGTAGAGTAAGTTTTATGGCTAATCTTTATATATGCTAAAATCTATAATATGTATTATAAATTAATATAATTCTCTATATGTACTTTTATTTATGTTATTATAGGAGAAAGCAGTCAAGGAGATTGATGATAGTGTTACATTATTCAATAGTCTGATGAGTCAAGTGCAACAGATGCAAACGAAACTACAATCAAGCATCGAGCTAAAGCTCCAAAAATATCAAGCCATAGACAAAGCGATGATTCAAGAGCTGAAAGATGAAATCACAAACCTGGAGAGAAAGCACTCAGAGCTGGAGGAGCTTTCTCAGAGTGACGACCACCTTCGCCTTCTGCTGGTTAGTCAGCACACACACATTCACTGCTACATAATAGAAGGGAAATTAAAATTTACATATAAGATAAGAAGACGCGCTCACCAATGCTAACTAGCTTCCTGTATAAATTTAACATGTCCAACTATTTATTTAAGGAGTACATTTCTTTGAAGTAGCTTGAGAAAATGACCACATTAAAGCATTTTCTTGGCGAGGGATAGTTAGATGTAAACAAATCACTCAGGCCCATTCCACTTACAATCATGTGTTTGTGATTCATGCCAGTCTTTACAGGCCCTGAGCAATCTGTCCAGCACCAAGGACTGGTCCAACGTCAGGGTTTACTCAGACTTGTTCATGCAGACAGTGAGGAGAGCCACGTCTCACCTTGTGCACACGTTTCAAGCAGAACTGAAAACTCTGACAAACACGGGTGAGTACCTGCTGCGTTTGCCTGGTTCTTTTCTCGATCTCGTGGGTCTGCCACAGCTAAGGTGTTTTCTCTTCTTACAGAACTGACGAGAATGAAACAATATCAAGGTGAGGGGATAAATACATTCAGTATACTATGAAATTTAAACCAGTAATTATTGCTGTGAACTTTAACCAAGCTGTCATGTTGTCAGAGTCAGTCTGTTTCGACCCAGCCACTGCTGGTGAACACCTTGTGATATCTGACTTTGGAAAACGCCTGAAGCACTCCAAGAACGTGAGCCCTTCATCATCTAGTGACCTGGAGAGGTTTACCCTTCCCATGGTTTTGGGAAAGAGTGGTTTCAGCTCTGGACGGCACTACTGGGAGGTCCAAGTGGGCCTAAGAAACAACTGGGATGTTGGTGTTGCCAAGGAAACAGTGACAAGAAAGGGGCAAATCATTGTTAAAAGTGAAAATGGATTCTTTTCCATAGGAAAGGAAGGTTTTGATTATAATGTTAACCGCACACCCTACATAATCCTCCACCTGTGTCCCAGGCCACGCTATGTAGGAGTTTATGTTGACTACGAGGAAGGAAGAGTCTCCTTCTACGACGTGGGTCAGAAGCTGCACATTTACTCTTTCATGGGAGAACATTTCACAGAGAAGCTGTTCCCATTTTTCTATCTGTACAGCAGGGCAAAGAAGTCAGAGCCCCTACTAATCACCTAAATGGAAGATACGTCATCTGTGTTTGCTCCTTCGTTCCTTCCAAGAAGCAAGAAAATAGCTGAAAATTTTTTTTCTTCATTTTAAAATGAATCATTGAGCTGTTTTGTATGACACAGTTTTAGTGGCTACAGTTACAGTGATCACTCAAAAAATCAAAACATTTCAGTATAACAGAGGAAAATGGGTTTACTCTACCTTTAACTCCACCTCTTATGTCTAGCTTGTTCTGAAGTTCTGAAGAGGAGCTTTTAAATATTTAATATGTACAAACATATTCTGGGCGGACTGTGTTTCTGAATATACATGCAGAATTCACGGAAATACTACAATTTGACAACAAAGTTATTTTATATTATATTGTTATTTATAAAAAGACTTAAAGGTGCATAAGTAAGATTTACTGGCATCTAGTGGACACCACTATCCAAAGCCTTTTTAAGCTTTTACAGTTGGCTGCTGAGCTATGATTGGACAGTGGCTGTTGGGAGGGGTGAGGGGTCTTGAATTACAATCAGTGCAAAGAACCAATCAGGTCCAGATCCGGGATAATCTAGTGTAGAGTGTAACAACATGACATTTCTTTATTGGTTAATCTTCAGTCCACATGAATGGACTTTCCTTACTACAATAAACGCTGAAAACATTCAAGGCGTGTTTGCATTTTTACTGGAATAGACAAGTTTTGATGTCCTTTTTTGGAAACATTAGTCCAGCTTTGAGGCACTTAGGAAACGACGGAGCTCAACAGAGCTACCCTCTTTCCACATAGTGGCAGGCGTGTCTGGTGAAGGACCCAGACCATAAGAGTGAAACTAAACACTGTCAGAGCTCCAGGGAAGACGCGCTGCTCCTCTCCAAGGAAAGGTTTGTGTGTTTCACGTTTTCGTCTTTAACTTGTCTAAGGAAAGTTTGGATTACATAGACTGAAATAAGGTATAGTCGTTTGTTAGATAGTCTTTAGTTAAATTTCCGGGGGAGAGCGTCATTTGTTATAATGTGCTGACGCATCTTTTTGAATGAGTGACGCGCGAAGCGATGTAAAGGGTTGCGGGTGGAGGGCACGGAGCACGTTTACGCCCCTGGACTTTCTGCGTTTGGAACTTGTCATTAACTTTAAAAATGTGATCGGTATGTTAACATAACCTTCATTATACATAAGCTTCATTTCCTATTACAGCGTGTTTATTTTAAACTATAGACCCTTATCATGGCTCTGACCAAAGGTTTCACCACTCCTCTCAATGAATCATGTTTACTGTCTATGAGTAACACAACGAGAGACAGAGAAAAACAACTTAACTAACAACACTATCAAATGCAAAGAGTTTTCTTTCTGGAAATGGACCAACAGTGTGATCTCATGTATGAGCAGGATCATTGATATTTACTACAACAAGTTGTGTGACTCAAAGGTACGTCAGTGTGTGTCTTCTGACTATTGTGTCATCTACATGCAACACTGCTCAGCTGACACGGTCATAACAAACCTATGTGTAACCTGTAAAAGAACGGCATGATGATGTAAGGTGTGAGTGGAATGAACACTTTCAGCTTATGTACATACATTAATCTTTAAAAGTGTCAACAATAAATGTTTAACAGTGAGTAACACAATAAAGTGTTGTTGTCATCTAATAGCGAATCCTCCATGTACAGTACTTATATTTATCTTTCATCACATTATTTACTACTCTTCTGTTAAGGGAGGGGCGATTAGGCTGTTACGATGTTACGACTTCCTGTGTTTATGTACTATATTATTTTTTTCTTATTGGCATATTTCCTCAACCTTAGGAAGCAGTTTTACTGAAAGAGAAAGCGAGCGAGAGAGAGCGAGAGAGAGAGAGAGCTCCAGTTTCAGTTACAGTATGTTGATGCCTACAGCTGCTGCGAGACACTATAATAACAACAAGACTCTTCCACTTAAGAACTTTAGAAATGTTTCACTGCTATCCTGCATCTACTCATGCTGCTGGAAAATATAATCTTTTAAGCAGGAAAAAGTATATTCTAAGCAACTGTAATTCAAATTTTGAATTAGGCATCAACAGTGGGAACAGGTTTAATGAATTTCAGTGACCTAAGGATTTTGCGAATATGGTTTGTATGTGTGCTAATACACATCCTTGTTTTCTCCACAGATATAATGTAATTAGTGGAGTACGTCCTCATCATAGTACCTCGTCAGATCACTGCACAGCCTGCTTACATGTGCGTATATACACATGTCAGACATTCAGGTTTGTTCTAATGTCAGAGCCTCCCACGTGCTGCATCTGCCTGGATGAGTTCACCAGCCCCTCCTCCCTCCCCTGTGGCCACTGCTTCTGCCTGGGATGTATTGGAGAATACTGGAGAATTTATGGGGCTTTTCAGTGTCCCCTCTGCAAGGCGGTCTTCCCCACCAGGCCACAGCTCAAAACAGACCAAACATCACAGACCCAGAAAGCAGCTGCGCCTTTAAGAGCTGGAGAGGTTCCCTGCGATTTCTGCCTGGCAAAGCGTCAAGCAGTCAAGTCCTGCCTGGTGTGCTTGGCCTCATACTGTGATGCTCATCTGGAGTCGCATTACCAGAGTAAGGATCTCGGGCGCCATCTTCTGATCAGTGTGGTAAAGAACCTGGACGAGTCTTTGTGCAAACTGCACGGGAAGAAGTTAGACAGGTTCTGCAGGAGCGATCAAACCTTCCTGTGTGCCATGTGTGCCCAAACTGAGCACAGGGGCCATCACAACATTTCTGTTAACAGAGAAGCTGCAAGGAAGAAGGTAAAGTCTTGTGAGTGACGTGTTACTAAGTGAAAACAGAACAGTACTAAAATAAAAGCAAAATTTTATCGCAATAACGCTTTAAACGAACGAGCTTGGCCGCAGCACGTTAGTAAACCTAACATGCATTCTGCAGTCAGTTTTCTCACGTCCTGGCTCTTCACTCTTATACTATCAATTTACTGTTTTGAGTAAAATGCTCCTGTTAAGCAAAGACCCAGCTGAACATTTACATTGTTCTGGTACCCTGTTCATAAAAAAACATGTAGTCTCGCCTCTAATCACTTAACTTGACATGCATTTTATATAAGATTACACATATTCTTTCTGATGCAGCCTAAAGGACTACACAGCATTTTAAAACTTAAAAGAAATTGTGTTTTTCATGTTATGGGACTGCTGAAAAAAAAGGTTTGCGGAGATTCCTCATGTAATTTCTGCGTGGTTTGCTGTAAAATTACAGCAAACCACGACATTTAGTGCACATGTGATCTTAATTGTAAGAAACAGGGAAAATAATTAAAAACAAACATGTTCCCTTTTCGTCACACATCTATGCGGAAATATCTCTATAAGTTTGATCACCCCAAAACAAATCTGTGCTGTAGCATCTTTAAAGAATGGAAATATAAATTACTCTGAGAGAAGCTTTAAAGAATGTATCTGTGAAGACTCTCAGTCATACAGGTTATACAGGATTTGACGGTTAATTGGGTCAAACTCTCGTGCGTGTGTTTTATTAAAACCCTGACGTCAGTGTCAGGGTTTTAATAAAACCCTGAAGGGTGTGATCAGAAATCCAACATGCTTTAGCGTTGTAACACAGAGTAAAATGGCACAATGACGTGAGCACTGGTTTATTTTACATAAACATTGTCTGCGCTCTGACTCAAACACCCAGCAGCGAGATTCCCTTACGTTCAAACTATTCAACATGTTGCATCTTGTCATGTGCCACAGCAGTTCTGCTGACATTGTGTATTTCCACAGGTTAAACTAAAAAGAAGAAAGTCCAAACTTCAGCAAGTGCTTCAAGATAAACTGAGTAAAGTGGAGAAAATCAAGCTCTCTTTAAGCATCTGTGGAGAAAATCCTGAAGACGAATGGACCAAAAATAAAGAGCAGATCAAACAGCTGGAAGAAGAAATCTCTGAGCTGCAGAGGAGGAACTATGAATTAGAACGTCTCTCACATACTGAAGACAACCTCCACTTCCTGCAGGTTTATGTCATGGCTGAAAGTCAACAGATCACTAATTATTAAATGCAATAACTGGTGGCCTGGTAGCTCAATGGGTTAAGTGCCAGACTGGGATGCAGATTCAAAACCCAATCTGACTCCTAATCCATCCCCTACCAGGTGTGTCCTTGAGCCAAACACCCAGCGCTAGCTCTTTGTAAGTCGCTTTGGATAAAAGCGTCTGCCAAGTAAAATAAAGAAATAACTTTGTTGAATAAGAAGCCCAATCACAGCATCTTAAATCACTACAGACCAGTGGCGTCACACATCAGCCTTAGAGACTGATGCTGGAGTCCGTCTGACCTCTGGTCAAGTCATCAGTTGACCCGCCTGAGTGGATGATGTCATCATCCATTTGCTCACATACACAAGTCAAGGGGCTCGTTGCGGGTAAAGTTCTTTGATGTCCTGTGCTGCTAGGAGAAAATGGAGTGGGGGTTGTGTCTAATTACAAATAAGTATACTTAGACTAAATGTAACATGTTCATATGTTGTGTGATTCCACTTGCTGATATAGTGCAGGGAATTTTGTTGTTCGTGGCTCAGGGGTGCCCTCTTTATGTGGATTAAGGTTAACGGTGGGTATGTATAACGTATTACTTTGTGTATTAGTGTAAAATGTCCTAGATTTGAATTATATGAGCAGTCTGCATAATACAATGTCACTGAGGAATGTATGAGTCGATTTTATGTGATACTGAAGCGCTACTCTAGAGATAAAACAAGCAACGGTACCATCATGTTTTTTCAGAGTGTGCTGTGTATGAACCACCTCAATGAGCCTACAGCATGAGTGACCAGTATATTCTGTTCTTGTCCAGGTACATTTCTATTATTGACTTTATTCTAAACATATGTAATACTGCCAGTTTAATAAGAGAAGTGTCTAAAAGTGTGCTGTGTAGGAACAAACCTTAATGAGTAGACAGTATGAGGGACCAGTTTATGGTAGCAGTAATTAAAGTTCTCCTGTCCCTCATTCAATTTCAACACAAACAGAGTAAACCGAGGATTGCTGAACTAGCCAGTTAACAGTGACGGTGAGCTGGAATCAGTTACATATAGATTTGACTGGACTACACACTCCACCACTCTGTAAAGAAAGGCCCATCTGCTTTCACCTACGACAAAGATTGGTCCACCTCAAGGTTCAGGTCCTCTAACACAAACAGTGTTAACATAGTTTACACAGTCAACCTTCCTTTTGTGTTAGAGTTGGCACCGACCCAGTTTTAGATGTATGAAAGTACCACATACATGTGTTTATTGTATCAAGGCTTTTTGAATTTATCAGGAATCTTTACTTACACAAAGTAAAACAAAAAAAAACAGTGCTGCACCTCGTCTCAGAAGATGTTAAAAGCTGCTCGCGCCCGCCTCCGTGCATGCATACTTGTGCTTACGCTCGTGTTTATGTTTAGTATGCTTAGACTGTTAGTGTTTGTGGAACTGTTCTGTGTTTAAGTGTCAAGATTCTGTTTGTAGAGACCTGGTTGGGTCTTAATACTATTGTGTTCCCTATTCACTGCCTGCCTGCAGTCGCTTTTTGTTAGTTCTCGTTCATTAGTATTCTGTTCTGTGACAACATCTTTTGTAGCTCGTATCAAGTTCTTCTTTAGTTTAATAAGCTGGCATTAATTGTCATTTGCGGGTAGAGTGTATGTTGGCTTTGCCCTTAGTTCCTGTCTGCTTTTGTTATTGTAAAATACGTCCTGTTGACTGTGCAATAAATGCCGATTCCTATGTTCCTCTAGCGATCTGGAAGTCTTATGTTACTTTCTTTACTCTAATGAGCTGGGACCTAACATTTAATGGTAAATGTTGTACTTTGTCATGGTTATTATCATTTTTTGGAATAACCACGACCTGAGCAACTGAGAATCTTCGCAGACATCAACAATAATAACAATGATATTAAAAAATGAAAAAAAACACAAGCAGTCATGATCTGTCATGCTTTTATTGAACACACCCATTACATATACAAAGAGATGTTGGGAAATAATGGCAGTAATAACAGGTTGAGCCACCTTTGGCAGCGTTAACCTCAGGCAAACACACTTATTTTAATATTAAAGCAGGACCTTTGTAAGAATTTGAATGGTATTTCTACTTGTAGTGTGCAAACAAGACAACGTAAAACAAATATTTTGTCAGTCAGGGTCAGATTTAGAATAAAGATTCATGTAGCTGTGGACGGAACCCGTCTGTAGGAGGACTAACTATTCCATTGTACTTTATTATGGAGAGAATCACGAGGGTTCTTACAGGGAGCAAATCCCAAATACGTAACTATACTTTGGCGAACAAACACGTGTCTGATATTTGCAAGCAACTTTTTAATGGTGTTAAAACTGAGCCCCTTCCTGCGAGCGGCACCCGAGGCAACCGCCTGGTTTGTTTTGTGTGGATTTTTTACAACATGCATCACACCGCGCAGCAGACAAACCTGGTTGTTGGTTTAAATGCCTACCTACTCCTGGAGATGAAGGAAGTGATGGGCTGGGCTTTTGAATGGAAATGAAACCTAGCAGAGGAAGGAAGGAACACTACACACTACATAGTAATAGATAGATAAAGAGACGGTGTCCTGTGAGATACGAAGCACCATCTAAACGGTAATGTATTCCTCATGATACATTGATTTACTTCCTTTACAAGAGAATGTTAGAATATCGCTAATTTGTACTGGTAAATGCTTTTTCAGCTCAGTTGACTGCTGATGTTGTTCTATTACTCTATAAAAACACTTTTTACACTGGAGTTAAACTAAACATTATTGTGATCACAGTGTTTAATCCACCTTACTATCTTTAACTTCTTAGGTCTCGATACTTTCATACTTTACATACATTTCAGTTTACAACACATACAAACAAGGCTGAATTGTCCATTCGCCACTGATTTTGTTTATGCTATGTATGTTCTTTATACAAAAAGAAATTATTTGCATTTTTGCATTCTTTTCAACTATACCAGGGCAAACCTAAATATATATTAAATCTTTGAACCCTGTGGGCGTTATTGCTGCCACAATGTATTAAGATTAATAATGAAAGTTAGTCAGCACATGGTGAATTACTGAATTAAAGAGTCATATTATGCATTTTGTAGTTTGATGTTACATATATACTGTTGTGAGAGTGCTATACTAGACTACAACAGTATAGTCAAATCTTGAGGTGAACATGTGACATGTTTGCATGCTGGCTGATAATAAACACTGGCCAGCTTTTAGTTTGACCATTATGCTTCGTTTGACAGTTTTTTCTTTATGCTATCAAAATTGTGTTGTGTAACCATTTTTAAAAAATTGGCTGAGACCAGTTTCTTGTGTGGATGTTCTCTAATTTAGTTTGAAATGCAAAACCAAACTAGAAGTACTGCCCCCTAACTTCTACACGCTGTTTTAGATGCTGCAATCTATCCCCAATCATATCCATGTAAAGAGTGACAATGTAAAAAAAAATATTTTCCATTTTAGTTTTGCAAAAGAGTTTGAATTTTGACTTTAGTATTTCTGGTATAATAACTACAATAAGTTATAACAATCTGTAAACAAAATATATAGTTTACAATTAAATTATGAATATAAGAAAAATTATAGATACATATTTGTGTACAAAACAAAGCCCCAACAGTGAAGATGTGTGAACTCATATTGACCTTTTGCTGCAGATCACACCTGATATGGCCTCCGCTCCTACATCAACCACCGGCCCACTGAAGATGCATCTAAAATGCTCCATCTGCATGGATATATTTGAGGATCCTGTCACTACAGCTTGTGGCCACTCATTCTGCCAAAAATGTCTGGCCTTTAATATCGAGTATAGTGACAGGGCGTGTCCCCTCTGCAAAAGGTTCCTAAACAAAAGCCCTGATGTCAACATTGTCCTGAGAGATATTACCCAACTGCTGAAAGAGACCCTAAAGAATGATGAATTATATACGGATAAGGAAGATGAAGTGCCCTGTGACATTTGCCCAGAAGTCAAATTGAAGGCTAAGAAGTCCTGCCTTGTCTGTCTTACCTCATATTGTTCAAACCACTTGAAGAATCATTTGTCTTCTCAAAGATTGAAGGGCCACAAGTTGGTGGCACCTGTGAAGGACTTGGATGAGAGGGCCTGTCTAAAGCATGGACGACCCTTGAATCTGTACAGCAGGAAGCTGCACAGGTGTATTTGTGTTCGCTGTCTGAAAGAACATCCAGATGAGGTTTTCTCTAATGAAGATGAATGGGACAAGAAAATGGTGAATTAACATGTCATAAACATCCTGTCATTGCTGATTCAGTCTTGACAATACAGCATATGCACTGTGTACTTTTCTTTTTAATTTTAAAGAGTTGCAAATAGAAGAAATACACAAATGAACAGATTGATTTGTGTCACACATTTGTTATGTTATATTACAGCGTGAATGTTTATAGTTGAAATATTGATTTGCATGTTTTTCTGCTACAGGGTGAACTTAAAAATACTAAGACAGTGTTACAAGATAAAATTAAGAAAAGAGAAACACAGGTGGATGAGGTTAATACATCACTGAAAGATTGCAAGGTAAGCTGCATTCGACACCAATGATACAGATCATGGACTTACTTGAAATTATATGTCTACCAAACTAATGTAGAAGTGATGTTCTACAGGTTTTTAGGCATTTAAAGAAAGTAAACAGATCACAGTACCATATGTCGGGCTGTTATAACCAAACCACATGTGATTTAGAACATTTTCAAAGTCAGAAAAAAGAAGGTAATTTTAAATGGACAATGTTTTTCTTCTCATGCATTTACAGGACCAGTTGGACAATGAGTGGTGGGAAATTGAGCCTGTGTTCACAGCTGTAATTGCCATTGTGGAGGAAGCCCAGGAAAGAGCTCTTCAGCCACTGAAGGACAGAAGGCAAGTTGTGGAGAAAGAGGCAGAAGACATTAAAAATGATTTGGCTGATGAGATCAAACGCTTTCAAGCAATCATATCTAAAGTGGAAGATCTATCTGCACTGGAGGATCACATCCTTTTCCTGCAGGTAGGAAAAATAACTCTCCTGAACAAAACACTAAGCTACCATAAAATGCAATTTTTACTTTCTTGCTGTTCTCTCCATTGATTTCATCTAAATCAATGATGCTATTGTTGCTGCATTATCCACTGGAATGTAGTTTACTACTTCTGTCAGTTTTTGGTTGAATTCTTTGTATTTCTGTTTCTATCAGAGCTTCCCATCTCTTCCGGATCTAGATGCCATCAGAGACTGGGCAGAGGTAGAGTTTAACACCACACTATCATTTGGGACCATGAGAAAAACTACAGCAATTATGATGGAACAAATTCAAGAGGAGCTGGAGAAGTTGACATCTCTTGGTAATAATTATGTTGTTCGTGGCAAATGGTAAAAAGTAAAGTATTAATTGAATTAATTAAACCTTTTTGTCATTTCACAGAATTTAAGAGGATTTCAAACGTTACAGGTGCGTGATCTATTGTGATTCTTGATTTAAGGACAAACATGATTAAATGTTATTTTTAACTTTGTACTTTGTACTGTACTACAACAGTGGATGTAAAGCTGGATCCAGCGACTGCACACCAGCGTCTTGTTCTTTCTGATAATGGGAAGGAAGTGAAAGATGGAGGCGAGGGCAAGGAAGTAGATGATGCCCCACGGAGGTTTGATCTATTCGGCAGCATCCTGGGGATCAACAGTCTGACCTCTGGGAGGTCCTACTGGGAAGTGGATGTCAGCAATAAGACCGGGTGGGATCTGGGTGTAGCACGAAATGATGCAAACCGCAAGGGTAAACTCTCACTGAATCCAGACAACGGCTACTGGGTTACTGTACATTATGATGAGGACAAGTATGCAGCCCTGACAGCGCCACCCATTCGTCTGTCCCTTAAGGAGAAACCTGAGAAGGTGGGAGTGTTTGTGGACTATGAGGAAGGACTGGTCTCCTTCTACAATGTGTCCGCTCGGTCTCACATTTACACATTTACTAAATGCTCCTTCGGCAGTGAGCTCTTCCCGTATTTCAGTCCACATGTAAAACAAGATGAGAAAAATGCTGATCCTTTGATCATTTCGGTTGTGAAACAACGTGAACAGAACATGGATGAATCATGAAGAATAGATGCCTTTTTTGTCATTAGGATAGGACCATCTGAAGATTAGGAGACTGGAGGAACCGTAGCAAATGTTTGTAAAAGCCTGGAAAAATGAAAGCTGTATTCAAGCAAAGTGTCCTTACATCTAAAAACAACCAATGCTAAAGGTTTACACTTTTACACTACACTACTGTCTAAACTAATTATCCCCGTAGTTTTGGGTTGTGTCATTCTCAGCTGTAAGCTTGTGTTTGTGTGAGTAATTCATTAAACTACAAATGTATTTACCATAACTCCAGATGTTTCCTTTGCAGTAAGTCAGATGTAAGGTACATTGCCGTAGAAAAATATTTATGTGCAAATGCAAATTGATCTGAAACACCCTGGTTTAAAAAATCAATTAAACAGAATATACACTATTTGTTTTTGCAAGTAACAGTAATCAACCCGAAAAATAGTTTTACTTAAAAACTACATTTCATAAGTAGCTCTCTTGCTATGTTAAGAAAGGGCAAGATACAAAAGCTTTCTGCACTCTGCTTACACTCAAATTATTAATTACAAAAAGTTTCACTTTTATATTTAGTGGTACAACTCTAGTACCGCTGCAACGCTGTCTCCGAAAAATTTGTTCTCGTGTATGACGAAACTGAAATCGCAATTATGTTTTTCTGCTGTAAAGTACAGAAAAATAGAGGTATTACCGCCATGTTTGTTTCTAACAGGGGTATAAAATAATGATATATCATTGAACACACAAAGAAGCAATGTCAGTTTTACATGTGATCTGTTTCATTAATTGCCCTGTACAGGGTATAACTATGGAAAATATCTACCAAGCAACGGGACTCTCAAAGTAAAAGTCAAAATCAAATTCATTTCTGTGAAAAAAGCTTCCTGTGACTAGTCCCCCAGGGGTCACGTGATAGATATTAGATTTTAGATGTCTGGGTTTAGTGTGAGCGGCTGATCACTTTCTTTCTTGCATAAATGAAACTGAAAGCAAAAGCAAGAAGCCTATCAAACATCAGCAGCAGAGCGGGAAACTGGACAGTTGGATGCAGAGCACACAACAGAGAAGAATACTACACTGAACAGGTAATGCAATAAACTCTATGTTAATATGTCTGCTAAAGTGTATATTCCTGTAGACAGATTTAGCAGTTTTGTAAGAGACTAATGAAATGTGTTGAAAGGCTGTTTTCTGGATGAGGTGCAATTGCAGTGCCCACAGTGCAGTTAATTACCACAGTTACAGGATGCAAATGAAAAGGAAGAGGTGCAGCACTCTGAGATGAGCGGCAGTGTTTTCTGAAATGCTCTGTGCACCATTACAGCAGAAATGAGCCTCCAGGTTTGTCACTGTGGCTGGGCCAAAGTCACAACTTACCATGGTCTAAGAACTCACCAGGGGAAGATGGGATGCACCCTGAAAAGTGCAAAGGTGGCAGAGAGTGAACAGGAGTACATGGGTTCCAATGTGGCATTTACCTGCACTCAAAGAGAAATCAGGAAGGATGTGTACACCTACTCGAAGACAGACAGTTACTCAGAAATGAGCCTCCAGGTTTGCCACTGTGGCTGGGCCAAAACGACAACTTATCAGGGCTTGAGAATTCATCAAGGCAAAATGGGATGCACACCGAAGGGAATGAAGATGCCAAAGAGGGAGGAGTATGACAGGAAACACCAGTGGGAAGTTAAAGAGGTTCAAATTCCACATGAAACAACCAAGAGGACAATCAAAAAGGAGGTAACTATACGAGACTCCTCCATTACAGTGGGATAGACAGTGACACTTCTGTGATCTACAGCCAGTGTAATTTAATTGGATAAAAACAGTTTCTTTAATCTCAGCTGTACTTAGTGAATTAGCAAATACTGGTATTCTAGCAGACAAAACTAATATGACTATACCTTACAGCCAGGTGCTTCATGTAAGCACCAGTATACTGGTTTTGGCTTTCACAGCAGACGTTGCTCTATAGCTCATAATGTGAGTAGCATGATCTCAAGCTCTTGTTTTTCACTGCATTTGAATTCAGTTTCTACTTTAACCTGACAGTATCTACCAGAGGTACCAAGCATCAAAGTCCGTTACAGCTCTGCACAAACAACAGCCACAATCAAGCAGGAACACAAATCATGTATGTACATGACAATGACTTTAGTCAAAACAAGCCTGTATACTATACAGCAATCTGAAAGCAGAGAGAAGGTAATGCTGACACTGATTGGATTCTTTCAGCTTCATATTCACGACGCTCCTCCCAAAAACACAGAAATTTTAAAGTGATCCATGAGCAGCAGGGTTTCTTCACACTTTCGCAGGTAAAGCAAAAACATTAATGGCTGAAATTCTCTGACTTTGAAGTGACAAGTATGAACCACAATGTTTAAAAGGAAATAAAAACATCTTTCAGGTGAATGGATCACTCAGAGAGAATTCAACACCAACACATTTGGAAGCAGTAATCTGTCCTAAAAGCATAGAATCAAATTTTCAAACATTATCACAGGCTCTTTACATGTGTTTTTTTTTTCTTTTTGTCTTTATTAGAAAACAGACGGTGAAGGAAAGAAAGGAAATGTGTATACTGACCGTGACACTGGCTATGCAGAAATAGCTGCTGAAATCAAGGAGGAGCCCAAATCACGTGTGTACACAGCAAAACGTACAGTATATTCAAGAAAGAGGTGGTGAAATATGCGTTAAATTGAATTATCTTTTATTTCAGCTCCTGTAATGCTGCGACATCCTTCCCATAGAGCCACAGCCTCAGAGCCAGTCCCTCAGCAGCAGGGCTTCACTGATGGGCAGGTAATGCAGACTCGTTGGCTTCTTCTAATTATTATCTAGCTGAGAACATACTTTTCAAAAGTTCAGTGTAACTGGAAATAAAAAACTATTCTGCTCTATGATTCAGGTGAACATCTTGGTTAGGAAGGCTCCACCCCCAGTACCAGTGGTCCCAAAGGAGAAAGTCAGGAAGGATCCAGTGTTGTCAGAGGTACTTCACTGCATTAGACTCCTTATTCTAATTCTCATCTCTGCGGCATTTAAACCCCTTTTCATGTGTATTATTATGTTTAACACTATAAACGTTCATTTTCTTATACATGTATTGCTAACGTCAACAGTATTGTATCATGTCTACAGCCACTGTCATGAATAACTCCCACATTACAGATACAGTGATGTTTGACCACCACTGTTTTGTAGGATTTAAACAACAAAGGATGAATGAATGAAAGAATTAAATGAAAGGAATTGTTCATGTTTACTGCTTTGCCTTTACCTGTTAGAATGGGCTGGTATCACCAAGAATAAACTTTACAGGAGCAGCCACAGTCAAGGAGGAGCCCAAACCATGTATGTACAGAATTACTGTATATTTTACTGACAATTTGAAAAACAAATTAGATGAAGCTGGGCCTGATCACCTTCTTTCACTGCAGCTTTTCCACAGCAGCCTTCTCAGAGAGCCACACGCTCCATGTCAGACAGTCAGCTGCAGGTTTTCACCACTGCTGTGCAGGTAGAACAGATTTCTTAGCGATCACTTAGTATGGCGATCACGCGATTGTGACAATTAATTCATTTTTCAGGTGAATGGACTGACCAGAGAGCATCTGCCAGTTTCACCTTTAGCAGCAGTCCAGCCTAAGGAGAAACAGAAGAAGGACCAACATTTGTCACATGTATTATACTGGGATACTTTACCAACTATGATTTATCCCTAATTAAACTCTAAATGTATTATAAATGACACGAACAACATCAGAAACTGTTGTTTAGTAACATTTGGCCGCAAATGAGCTGTGATTTGATTTGATTTATGTGGTTACAGATTAGACAGTACAGAAAAGACTGTGACTACCGCTGTGTGTGTTCCTGTGCATTAAAACAGCTGGAAAAGGCATCATCACATAAATAATCTACATTGAAACTTCATGTAATAAACATCGCAACTTTCTTTAACAGAACATACAAGATTCAACAAGCACCAACACCCAAGTTGATTGTGCAAAAGAGGATCCCACATCATGTGCAGGTATGTGGTATTATAGTTTATTTAACACTTGCAACTGCTATAATCAGTTTATTGTCTTCTTTCTCTGCAGAAAATGAAATAACAAAGCCTGACCGCTCCCCTGGCTTCACGGTACAGCAGACTCTTGACTTACTGAAATATCCTGTTGAGCAAATGCATTCAATAATCTGATTCTTGAACAACTTCATTCTCATATTTGCCTGTTTTTGAGGTTGCACATGTGTAGTTTGCTCCTTTGCTGGCAGATTGGAGAAGAATAAACTAGGCTCAAACTATTCAGTGATTTGGTGTCATTGTTTATCAGGTGAAGGAACTGGCCCAGATGTTTTCAGCTACCGCTGTCAAGGCAAACTCAGTCCGACCAAAGAAGAATCACAGAGAGGAACCAAAAGTGGTAAAAACTGAAAATGCTATTTTCTCCTCGTAAAGGTGTGAGACTGTCACTCTCACGTTGTTTTGTACTGTGATATTTTGAGGTCTTGTTTTTGGGTTGTGCTAAATTCTTTATATCGTTGCTCAATGTGTTTCAGGCGAAGCAACAAGTTCAAACAGTTCCAGCCCTCACAGCCCAGAAAACAGCAGCGCAACCACAGGAGACAGGCAGGGGGGATCTACTACTGTCAAAGGTATAGTTTTACGCCCTCCTACTGTGGTTAATCCACGAACAACATCTGTATATTATGCATCATATGAAATGTTTCAAGTATTACAAACATCAGCCTTTTTCTAACATTAGGTGCCAGATACAAAACGTGGTCCCTTCCAAAGGAATCCCTCAGTATCCACATTAACAGAGGGTCCCAAGTCATGTACGTACAGTATTTACAATGTGGTTTATGAAATGCAGGAAGTTTTGAAAGAATCAGCGAAATTAAAGAAAATATTTTTACTTTTTTTGCAGCGTGTAAAGGTGCACAGCTCTCAGACTACGCCAGTGGCAGGAAGGTACACCATCACATACAATGAGTTCATTTCTCACTTTCTACTGCATGTTAAGTCTTTTTGAGTGTGTTAAAAGCACAACTGAGTTTATTTAATGCACTGTGTGGTGCAATCAGCAGTCATCTGTTTTAATGTTAGTGTTTTAACAATAACATTTTCAGGTGAAGGACCTGGCTCTAATATTTTCAGCTACTTCAACAAAGGAAACAGTTTTCCGGGAGAAGGAGAAACGCAGAGAGGAACCAAAACGGCTGCAGGTGGTGAACCATTGTAAATATTTTTTTTTTGTCTCACTGAAGTGAGAGAAAAACATGGTGCAGCCCTTTTATCCAGAAAGCAAGAGATCATCTAAAATGTTTATAATTCCATTATGCAATTAGAAAACATTGCTTGTGTGCTATAGATACATAGATTCTTACACAAACTCTTGTGTGAATGATTTAAGGAAACAGGACACGGAATCACAGATTCCTTAAAACACAAAGAGATGAAAGAAGAAAAGATGGCTTTATGCAAGTCATACGTAAACATCTGCAAGGTAAGCTTCACTACACATAGTTTTTATTATTCTCTCATTAATGTGATTTAATGTTAACTCTAGAAAACTGTGCAGCCGAATCAGGGCAGCTCGAATTCTTTGTGGCTGCAAATCGACAGTGTGTTCTCAGAGGTGATGAAAGTCGTAGAGGATCATAGGCAGAGGTCCCACGACCTTCCACTCTCCGCTCTGAAAACTACAACACAGACAATGATGGAACAAATTCAGCAGAAACTGGACAAATGTCCTCTGTTGGTGAGTCCATGAGTATAGCATTTTATTTAGTTTGCATTGTTTTTATGGGACTGAAACTTTTTTTTAATGAACCAACACGTCAGGTGTGTGATTGAAATTGTATAAACATTTTATCAAAGCATGAAATGATCTGTGGGAAAACATGTACTCTCTTAAATTAACTACAGTGGATGTAAAACTGGATCCAACTGCTGCACAGCGAGGCCCTGTTTCTACTGACGGGGTGAGAGTGATTGATGGAGGAGCGAACACTCCTGGGAGGTGGAAGTTAGCAACAAGACCAGGTGGGATCTGGGTGTAAAGAGATTAACTGTGAAACATCGGTAACTAAACATCACACAGTGCTCTCCTTCAGCTGTTTTCTAATGATCTGTGCATAGTTAAAAAAAAAGAAATGCTGTGTAAAGTCTGAACAGTTTCCAGTCAATATTTGTACAGTGCAATGTGTTTTCATCATTGTTAATGTTAAATGTTTTTGGGTGAAAAATCACAAAAGATTTAGAGAAAGAAACAAAGCGGCTCAGCAGTAAATGTTTTAATAGATTGTTTTAAACTAGCTTAAGTGCAAATATTATTTCACACATCACAGTAAACACATGTATAAAGTTTTCTGAATAATCACAAGCTTATTTTTTATTTTCATGACTGTTACACTTGAGCTATACTGTTACATTAATGTCATATTTAAGAGCTACGGTATCATTTAATAAAATGTCATTGAGTCAGTCAGTGAAGACATTGTGTTCCTTCATGTTCTGTGATGGAGTGTGTTTGATTTGGCTCAAATCACTGTGTGAGTTTCCATTGTTCTCATCATAACTATTCACTCATAGTCCACAGCTCTCAAGTCATATGAGCTTTTTGTGCCGTTTATATGTATCAGCTATTCTGAAGTTTTACAAGACATGACCTTTTGTATTTCGTTAGAGACTCTTACAAGAGGGAGTGTACGCCTATTGTGTGTGTGTGCGTAACCTGCTCGGGTGACACACATTTTTAGGAAATCTTTCGCAATAAACACAGCATAATAAACACATAACTGCTTTGGATAAAACGAAACTGAAGGCGTTAAGAGTGATCATTTTAAAGGAAACGAGAGGAGCATCGATGTTAGGGAGTGAATGAAGGTAAGAGTCTCATGTGATTTTCTTGCTTGTACATTACGTTTGTTATCTATGATGACAAACAGCCAGTAAAAGATTACACTTCTTACTCAGTAATTTCGGTGTTTCCGTGTCCCTCGAGGGATCCTGTGGGGTGTGCTCCAAGAGTACGGGGTACGGGGTTCGCTGCTACGAGCCACCAAGTCCCTGTACAGGAGGAGCAGGAGCGTGGTTCGCATTGCCGGTGTCGTGCCATAAATCGACTGCCTGCCAAAAAGTGATTTCCGTCTGCGTCTGCGGGATCTTCTAACGCAATA
>JAUMTR010000010.1:8096940-8167371 GCA_032270685.1 Microctenopoma stevenorrisi
ACTCATACACCGATGGCAGAGCTGCTATGCAGCTGACCTGACACACCGGGGGCAACTTGGGGTTCAGTATCTTGCCCTAGGAAACTTCGACATATGAATGAAGGAGGCGAGAATCGAACCACCAATCTTCCAATTGGCAGGCGACTGCTCTACCTCCCGAGCCACAGCCGCCCAATATATATATATATATCAAGTTCACAGCTCAGCCTTTTTGTAGAGGGTGTTATGAATGAATAATTGCCCACTTATGTGTTCGTCCCTAAACATATAACTTATTTTATCTAAAGGTTAAGATCAGATACAACGCTCTTTATGTAGATGTTCATTTGTTCACTCACCTTCACGTAGACAATAAACTCACCAGTTCAATACAAAAACCCCTAATTAACACTTTGAATGTGCCCAGAAGAGCATATTACGCCTTACTTAACTGTAATTATCTGGCTCTGTGAGACCTTGAGAGTGAACACTGATTCCCTTACTATTATCCCACAAGTCACACTATTTGACACAGATCGGTGTAAGTGAAGTGGGCATTACTGTTTAACAAATCTTCCCATAAAATAATTAGAATAAAAAATACATCATAGAGCAGTCTCCAAGAAATCAGTGCCACACAAAAATTTGCAAACACATACAATTAGTGACCATTACTTTAAAACTTCTGTAATTATTTTAGTGTTTTATTTTAGAGCAGAAACAAATTGTGTTGTATTTTTTACAATCTTCTATTCATAATTCTTCCAAGACTGTGATGAACTTAAGACTGTTCAGTGAGTATAGGGTTGTTTCTTTGTAAAAATTGTACCATAAAGTTTGTTTCTCCCCTTCTTTAAGTAGAAAATGTCACTGAAACAGGATTATACTAAAACAAGTGACAATGCCAGTCTATGACATTTAGTAGAACATGTCAATGAACGTAGCCCCTGCTAGCTCACATTCATTGGGAACATTTGAGGAGAGAAATGAGCAGGACTTTAATCTGCAACCCTGTTCACCAGCAAAGATGCAAATCCCCTGCTTCTTTGAAAATCTCATTCCCAGGTGACGGTAAAGGTTTCCCACATGGCCATTACACTTGTCTCTTACAGGAAACCACACAGGAAGCAAACAGACACAATATGTTTCCTGCAAGAAGAAGCTGGTACTACTTTGGGGGTTTCATTTTTAAGTTCATGATGGTGGTAAATATTTATTCATCATCGTCGTCGTCGTCATCATCGTCATCATCATCGTCGTCATCATCGTCGTCATCATCGTCGTCATCATCGTCGTCGTCATCATCGTCGTCATTATCGTCGTCGTCATCATCGTCGTCATCATCATCTTCATCGTCGTCGTCTTCATTGTCATCATCATCATCATCATCTGGATCTATCTTTCCAGATAGAACATCTTCAATCCACTGCTCAAGCTCGTCAGCTGTGGGCATGTCATCTTGGTCATCCATTTCCATCCACACGCTGTCGGCCTGCCATGAAGAGAAGCACAGATATTAACAAACAGTAGAGAACATTTATTGAACTTCATTGAAGTCCTTTGTTGTAACCTTGAAAACAAGAAACAAAATAATTCTGGTTGTAGGTTTAAGAAAAAAAACTAGAAATGGATTCTTACATCCTCAACATCAACCACACCGATCTGAGGAGAAGAAAGGTCGATGCCAAAGGTCCTCTCCCAATACGGAACCAGCTGAAAGTAAGATACAGACAGACAGAGGGAAGAACGTGGTTAAATCAGCATATAAAAGATACAAACAATAATACAATTTAGACTTTGTTAAAAGATAAAAAAACAAATTAAATAAATAAAAATAATAAATATTTTTTATAGAAACATAAACAACAACATGACATAAATTATTCCCCTGCTAGCTGATACAGTTTGTGGAATCTCCATACCAAGGGGAAATTGTCAGGGTCAATCCAGATGATACTGAGATTGGGGTTGTCTGTGTTGTCACGTGCCACCTCCTTCAGGATTTCAAGGAATTCAAAACCATCTAGAGAGAAAGTCAATTATCACTAGGAGTGCCACGTACCTTTAGTTTCTGCTTTATACGTTACTGTGTGCAAATAATAGTGCTGTGCTGTGATTGTATATGAAATGTACCTGGGTCATCCTCCTCTGCAAAGGCAACAATGTGCTCTCCATCTATATCGTCCTCCTGAGAACACAATAAACAGGAATGTGGCAGGGATATTGTGTATTTGTAAAACAACTAAAGATACTGACCATCAGAAATACAAAATTAATGGAGGATATTAAGAAAAGTTGATAGTATTAGGTAAATTAATGACAAATAAGGAATTTTATGATCTCTTACCCAGATCTCATACATGCTGTGAGGCTCAAGCTTCCTCAGAGTAGACCTGAGATATTAAAAATGTCTGGATTACATTTTGCTTAGATCATGGTCATAGGTGGTCATCAGCTTTGGACTAGAAAGTAAATGAACTAATTAATTGTCTCCCACCTGTCATGCTGTTCAATGTACTCAACAAGCTCCGACTCAATGTAGGGCTTTCCTGGAATGGTGACAGGTTCCTCCATGAACGGCTCATAGAAATCAACTTCATTCAGCTTCAGCTTCAGCTTCTTAGCAATCTGAAATATCACAAGAGAAGAGAGAATCAGACACAATGTGAATATTGTTACACATACATGTATGTATCTGATGATTACAGCTGAAAACAAATGCACATATAAACTGAGCTCAAACCTTGGGGTCAAATGTAGCAAAGAATTTGACAAAGGGGTGGAACTCCTCAGCAGCATCATCATATTCAATGAAATCTGGATTGAGAGAATAAGATAAAAATAAATCATTTAAACCCAATCATAACAACATAATCACATTTACCCAAACCTGTAGACCGAGATCTGGAACCTACGAGGTGATTTCTCGCTCTTAAAATAGCCGACCAGCTTGATGACCTCATCGATGTTGTGGAAACCCTTCAGCTCACGCTCGTTGTCGATGATCTCCACTGGATCTTCAATCACCTGACATGTAGAAAAGCTGATTTGCATGTAGGGTTGCTCAAGAAAATATTCATTAGATGGAAATGTGAAACGCATTTAACATAGTAATGAGCTCCATTCCTCCCCATCAAATTGCTTACATCATAGAGGAACTCAACCAGGGTGTCGGCGGCGAGCTCTCCATCATACTCGATAATCTCATTGTCCGCAAAGATGTAGATACTCTCAACCTCATCCAGTCCTGATGAGAGATATGTGTTTTGTCAACAAGCTTCCTAATCTTTACATTTTATTTAAAGTCAATAATCAAATCAACAGTTTATGTTCAGAAAATAATAATTTACATTTTGAGTATACTTACATTTGATTCTAAAGTTGCTGCTCATGTGTAATTGACAGTATAATTGATGCGTTCTTTGGCATTTCTGTTTTCAGAATGGTGCTGAACAAATAATCACATTATGTTTGCTACTGTTATTAGAAATTGGTTCAATTAAGAGAATAATTGATCATTAAAAACTCTTTAGGACCTTTATTAAGCTGCTTGAGGCAAGGACCTAATTCTTTGGTCTTCTGTGACAACAAAAGTCAACAGAGTCCAGAGTTAGTCTTTGTTAGCATTACTGGGTCACTACAACAACTATCTTTACCTCACTCTGTCTCCTTTTTTTTCATTCAACATAATTATGTTGACAGGCAACAGTTTGGGAAAAACCCAGGACTTTAAATTCAGACTTGACACGTTCAGAGTCCAGAGTTAGTCTTTAATAGCATTATTGTGTTAAGTTTTGCTTCCATGACCATGTTGCCTTTAACATTAGAAAAACAAATAGGCAGGTTTTCAGACACCCATAGTTTCACCCACTTTCCTTTTCTTTAACCTAAAATCTAAACAAATTTGAGTTTTTCAGAGGTTTGTCACCATTATAAAGAAGCTGTGACATCTTTAGTGAACACACGAGGGCAGGATTGTTTCATTTAGGGTTTTTGTTTGGACTTGCAGACAGCCCAGTGCCTTTCTACAGTGGATCCTATGTTTACAAAGGAATCCCAGTTTGACAAATATTGTTGATGATTCATGTTTCATAGTGTTATAATTTTTAATTATATTAATTGATTCTTATATTTGAATTTAAAAATCTCTGATTGCATGAATTGTTTGATGTGTTGACATTTAGTGAAAACATGAGAAGCTTACCCAGCTTCTTGGCAACAGAAGAGTCCTTCTTTTCATCCACCAGGCCAAACCCAATGTCCTCATCGTCAAGATCATCCAGAACTTGGGCTGCAAGCTGGACAGAGGGACACAAAGACAGAAGTGGGGGAGTACAGAGTGAGGGACATAAAGTTTTTGTGAGTGCTGTTTTCTTGCTCAGGCTGATCATGAGGATTCATCAAATACCATAACTCTGATAACACCATTAGAAGCATACTTCCAGTTGGATTTACATGGGTAAACCCTTGGCATTTCATCTCAATTTCAAGGCCCTAAAAGCAAAAGCTCTGGCTTGCCACCTTGCACTTTCTAAATTGGAGTGAAACCTAAGCCAACAATTGACAGCCCTTATAGCCGGCGGGAGAGGAGCACAGACTGGTTACCAGAAGAACAAGAGGGGCGGAACTTCAGCCAACTATGCCGAGGGGAAGAGATGCTGCAACAGGTGTTGTGGAAAGGAGAAGAGCTCACACTTTGCCAAAGTGAAGCTGCTGTATACATGCACATCAATATTTACACATGGTGTAAATACAGACTTGTTCAGCACAAACTGATAAATTAGGCCTCTAACAATTGTAGAAAAATACAGTATGAATTGATTCTAAATATCTGCCACTGGTAGCATATAAATGTAAGTCTACACCATATTAAGAGCATCTGAAGATTTATGTAAGAGCCTGCATTGGAAAATGGACAACATTCATAAGTGGCCAAATTCCCCAGAGTGTCAGCATAAATATCCAGTGCAATATGTTGTATGGTATACTTTGTGCTGTGTTGCACTTCACAGGCAGGTCATCCATTGTTTTGGTCTCTGTCCAGACACATTTGCTCGTGGCTGAACTCAAGGCCAAGTTTTCTCTAATCTAGTCTCGTCTATTTGCCTTTCCCTTTAAACATTAATGCAGGCTATTCATAGTGTAACGGCAAATTGGCTGGTTGAGAGCAAAGCGTCTTTTACTTTAACAATACTTTAAAGTAACTCTCGGTTCTTTAGCATCAAGTAGATACTTTGGTGCCAGTTTTATCTGGAAACTTTAAAGGAATAGCTCATCCATCGATCCATCATGCGCTTGTCCGCTCAAAGGTCACAGGAGTGCTGGAGCCAATCCCAGCTGACATCAGACGAGAGGTGGGGGTGCACCCTCGACAGGTCAATCACAGGGCTAACATAAAGACACAGACAACTATTGACACTGACATTCACACAATGGACAATTTAGAGTCACGAATTGACCATGCATGTCTTTGGATGGTGGGAGAAACCCACACAGACACAAGGACAACATGCAATCTCCACATAGAAAGACTTGTTGGTTGCAAGAATGGACGAATGGTGGAGATGATGGATGGATGCGTTAGTTTGATTAATAGATTAGATGAAAGCCCCTTTCAAACGATTCAACCTTACTTTTCTTTATCTCAAGTAAAGTCAAACTGCTACTCTCCAAGCAGCCGCTAGACTTTGAAAGCAGTTCAGTCTTTGTTGGTCAATGATGTCTGTTGTTGCTTACTGTAATTTCATCTGTTTAAACCAAACTGCAGTCAAGGCGTAGAAGAGGACAATTAAGCAGATGCTGCAGCAGCAGAAGAACCAGAGTTTCACAGCCCACCGTTACAGACACAAAAGGCAGACCTTAACATACCTGAAAGGTAATTGCTGCTTGACTTGTGATCAACTGAAAGAAGAGGCAACGCTTTAGGGCAAAGCACAAGTGTCACAGCCTCCAGGTTTACAACAAATCGAAGTGGCCTTCACAGGAGACAAAATAGGTCCAACCTTAAACAATGAGACTTGGTTATTAAAGCCCTATTCACAGGGGGTTATCATTACCTGAGGATGTCATGTCGTTTGCTCTAAATGTGTCTGGTTTGCTTCAGTTTCTTCGGTTGTTGGACAGCTGTAACAACTTCATAGATAATGGCACAACTACAGGCTTTCGGGACCTTGACTCGTCACATGACTGGGGTTCATATTGGCTGAAAGCCCAAATAACTGAGCTACAGTCGCACATTGGCAATGTTAGTGGTTTAAGTACAGCTGACCTTAAATGATTGATTCAACATACAAAAGTACCAGTTTCTATACATGTGACAGTCCTACACATGGCCACATAAATGTTTTGGGTAAATCTATTTTCATTTGGTTGGTAATTTGACTTATGCGGAACAGAAATCCCCACACCACATGAGGTCCCTATAGGCAATGCTACCTGAATAGCATTGGGCTCAACATAAAACAAACACTTATTGAACCCCAAAGGTGCTATTTGCTTGCTCAGAGGATGCACCAGCTCACAATAGAAAGGTTTCTAAAACTTGAAATTACATCTTCTTAAGGCATTTCTGCACAAAGTTGATTCTGAGTGTGGTACATTATGCTGTGATTGAATAACTGGATGTAGGTCATGTGAGGGTGACAAAATCTAAACCAAAACTATTCCCCAAAGCTCACAGTAGCACATAGCGTGACAATATTAGTAACACTGGGGTTTGTATAAGAGAGGTGACGCTGTGGGTGCTTGCAGTGAAGAGTGAAGCATAGCAGGGAGTCCCACAGCTATATAAGGTTGTGTAAGAAGACGCCGAAGAACAGACAACAAGGATTTACTGCACAGAAAATGGGTGTGGAAAGGGAAGCGGAGACTGCAGGCAGGGCTGAGGAATGAAAGAAGACACTCGACACTCATGTTAACATTTACACACCAACAGTTACGTACACTTCGCACCCATCATCTCCTCCAGCTGTCCTAATTAATGTTGTCCTCAATTGAATCTGTTTTCTTTTGTCCTTCTCGCCTTCTCGTGGTCACCCCTTTTTCCCGTCTCTCTCTGTGTCCATCTGGATATGCTGTCACATTTGACTCCTGACGCCTCTTCACTCTTGCTCATCCATTCCCCTGCTATTCCACCGACCTGACCAGATGTCTGAGCGTGTGCAGCCAGGTGAGAGGTCAGCAGAGAAGCTGCTTGGCTCCGTCTCCGAATGCCCGTTCAGTGTCAGCTTGTCGGGTGACACGAGATGAGTGTGCCACCGTGGGTTGTCAGAAACGTGTTCTTCTCACTGTACTTGGCTGTGGCACTAAGTGATGAGCTGGGAGAGAGTGGCTAATTCACAGTGCGGTAGAGGTGTCACATTTCCCACTGTAGAAGCCTAAATGTTCACCCCACGCTGCTTCATTTAAATTATTTAATTTAACCTATATTTTAGTTGCTACTGGGATTATACAAACTGACTCCACCTCCTCCTAAATACATTTTAGTTTTATGTTAACAGGTCACATCCACCAAAGTTGAAGTCTTCTGCCAACACATCCACTGTTACCATACAGCCTGGAACTGGGAACTTTACATTGAACTGTTGTGATTAAGACAAACTAACCTTCGACTTTTGAATTGGGTTTTGTTGTTGGAGCACCTGTTGAAACACATGTTCGTGTCTCGCTGTGCACCAGCCTATACCGTACTACAATGTAGAAAGGAATTCTGCAACACAGTGCTAAGACTTTAGGACTTCAAAAGTGTCCCTCTGCCGTTTGACCTGCTGTGTGACATTTCCACTTTTCTCGCACACAATTGTCTCTTCTGCTGCACAGAATAAAAAAATGTCAAAAAAAGACACAGGTCAAGGCTAGGATCACATTTTCATTCCTTCATCCAACTGACTTCAGTCAGTGAAATTATATGACACTGTGTCATACTGAAAAAGCCTGATCTTTACTTTATCATCCACCCAGCAGGTTTGTCTTTCGTCAGTCCCTCTACACTGTGTGACATACCTTTCCAGAGCCAATCCCAGGACTTTGAATACTCAGTCCATAAAAATGTCATGCAGTTCAACATGAGCAGTTTTTTTCTGTGTTTGTTTGGTTGTTGATTTAGATCTTGTGTGTTTCTTTGAGGAATTACTGAGCCGCTGAGTCACACATTTGTGTTTGTGCGTCACCTCATGATGAAAGTCACTCAGTGACGACTCAAGACACACACACACCCATCAAGCAGTATGTTTGCTTTTGTCTGCTCGATGCTTCCACAACCGGCTGAGTTGTTGTTTGCGTAACAGGTTAATGATTTTATTAATGTGAAACTTTCATTGTTTTAAAAAGATAAAGACCTCCAATTTTCAAAATGGCCGCAGAATGTCACTATTCACGGCATATTACATTATAAAAGATCCTTAAATCGTAGCCAGTCTTTTTATCATATTTAGCCAGTGATATTATATTTTTATGTGAGGAACAATGACTTGTAGTACAATGGAGATTTATTTAATTTAGTAGTTTAGACAATGCAGCAGTAATAAATAATACATAAAATAAGGACAGACCTAAATAAATTCTGTGATGGTTCATAGTAGAATAAAAATGCTAATACTAGAAATGAGTGGTGTAATGATGAAGAGCCATTAGAAAAGTCTTTAAGTATATTAACAGTAAAAATATGACAAAATGCACAAATACAGCAAACCCATGTAGAGACACTCCCTATGTTTATGCCACAAACAATACATCCATGCAAAAAGATGCAATCACACTGTCGCTTTCCTCACATTTCTCTAACCTGAAAATTACTGAACCCATAAAATAAAGCAACATTAAAAGATTTTTACAGCACGGATACGTCTCGTCTTCCTTGCGAGGGATCTCTGCAAAATTAGAAGTTCAGCCAGTTTTTCCCCCTGCAGCCAGACAGTAAATTAGTAATGGCTGCTGTAACACATCAGGACATTCTACACCAGCCTGTTACGTAACACTGCGCTGGGGTGGTCATGAAAGATTCAGATACAACAGAATAAAACAGGCACACGCTGACTCGTCGCCAGTTAGTAGTATCTGCACTTTTAGAAGGAGCTGATCCAGGACTTTGAACTTTCTTTTAACTTTTAGTGTTTTGTCTGTTTTTCTAGCACAGTGTGCTCTTCTGAGAGATATGATGACTTTATATTACATAAGTTATAGAACAAGTATGTCACAAAAACACTTATCAAATAGACTGTTTTTGCCAGTATGTTCAGATCTCAAGTCAATTTCCTGGTTATCTCCGTAAAACAAAAACTGTTCTTGTGGTAACAAGATAAATTTTATTGTTAATGTATGTGGCTTAAAGGCCATTTGCAAAATGTTTAACCAAAGATTCCTCCACTTCCTCAGCTAATTACTGTATAGCTTGTAGATTACTCGGGTCCTACCTATCCGGTTGATCTGTTACCTTCTTCTCCGTCTTGCTTTGCCTGTGACACACAGCTTTTCTACTCTTCCAATAAGCATTTCAGCCTTTCCCTCTGACATCTCTGCTTGTGTTAGAGAAAGATATGTTCAGCTCAGGCTTTCCAGGGCAGGGGGTCTGGTCTTTTAGCCACACATTCATACAGCAGGGATTCTGGGATGGCCATCCTTCACTATCACCATGACAACAAGTCCTCCTTAACAATAAAACTGAATTACAGGTTGCAACTGATGGTTACTCCACATTGCTCATTGCAGAAATGACCCAGTGGGTCATTTTTATAGGACTACTCTTTCACAGAAGTCTCTATCAGGAGACTGACAATTCTTATTTTAAGTGAAACTTACTTGAGCTTCTGTTGCCTCTTGGAATAAACTAATGTCGTTTAGCCTAAGTGGCATTTTGAATTTGTCCACAAATCTGATGACATTACCATCACTCTCAGGAAAAGTGAATCACCACTGTGCATTACTATAAATAGCAAAGTGTGGGTATATAAAGCAAAGGGTAGCAGATACGGTGATACACTCGAAGGTAGTATGTAAAGAACTGACTATCTTTATTTAGGTTCGTCACTTTGGAATGAAAACGTAAGTAAGAGCGTTAACACTGCAAATGATGAACCTTGATCTGCCTTATTCACATCACATTTGTCTCCCATGAATAAGTGATATGAAAACATTTCCTGGTACAGATGGAGTGGAGTGAAAAGTAGAAAAAATCTGGTCATTTATAAATCATTATGCACAGGTCGACATACTGTAAAATGCCGCATATTACTTCGGGGGTGATGACTATGATTGAAAAGAACTTAATTAATCCAGTGTTTTCATCCTCAGCTACTGATAATACAGATCAGTTCATTAGTCATGAGACGTACTAAAGCACTCGACATTTCTAACTATACTTTTCTAATGGCAGCTTTTGCTCACTATAAAAAATGCAGTTTTTAACTAACCCTTTTGATCAGCTATCTCGTATAGACAACATAACAGATCGCAGCTTTACTCGAATATTTAAAGTATATTATTGATATACGCAGAATTTCATTCAGGGAAATCAAGACAGTTGACATGAGACACACTTTCTATTGCAGCTACATTTACAGGCCCTCAACAGCAGCTTGCTGGACAAACCTTAATTAATTCATTAAATATCTTTACTAAACTAGTCGCAAATGTCAACTGTGGAGGCAGAAAACGAAAACTTATTGTATACGACTTGTCTACACACACTACACTCAATACATTTTACAAAATAGCACAAAATGGTAAATAAATATGATATATTTGATGTGCCGGATACATTTTGTTCTAATAAATCAAATTTTGAAGAGTAGTTCTTTATATTAACTACATTTTCTTTTGACAGTTCATCAGGCAGCAAAATATTTGGGTGACACAACAGCTGCAAGTCTAAAAATCAATAGGAGGACACTTCTATTATTAATCCTCTCTAAGCAACAGGTGGTACACTGGATGACTCTGAACACCCATCGCGTCTTCATCAACACTGATGAAATGTCATTAGAGAAGAACACAAGGGCACTTTCTCTAAACTTACCTCTTGCTGTATTATATGACAAATTGGTTCTTAATTTAGTGCTCTTTTCACACTCACTCAGGAAGGTGAGAGGAGCTCTCACACTGCTTGACAACGGGATAATTTAATGGAGGGAAATGTTAAGTACAGATGTCTAATATAACATTTTATCATTTAGTATTATTCATGATCCCTTTTATTCTTTTTTCATTGTGAACTGGATGGCTGAGACATTCTTGGATTTTCTTAAACGATAAAACTCATTGGGTTCCTTCTGGATATGAGAGCACTAAGCTGTGACTACCATAACAGATCAACTCAACACTAGTTGAAGAAGTGGCTCTACGCTGAAGTACCTTATCTAGAGTGTGTGAGTTAAAACCGTTGTTTTGGCCGAGCCTGCTCAGTGTCTAACGCTTAATATCAGAGTCAATGCTTTAACAGGTCGGTTCTGAGGACATATGTGGGAAGATCCTAAATTATTCACTTCAGTTTATTTATAGAACATCAAATCACAAAGAAATCACTAGGTTTGACTGACAGAAAGGAACCTAATCAGAGCTCAATATCTGCTCATCCTACTTTTCTTTGGCCTCACACAGAACCTTTGTCTCACCTCAGTTCCTCAGTCAGCAGTCAAATTGACAGTGACACCATGACAGTCTGACCTTTTTCCACATGGAAGAGGCTTGGGTAAGACCAACAGTGAGCCTCAGTCAAACCGTGCACCTCCGCGGCCTATTATCAGGCTATGTGCTGATTTGCCTCGTGGGCTCCCATGTCACCTTTTTTTAGTTATTAACATAATTTTTTGCAACCTGAAGAAGAATAAAACACAATCAGGCCATGGGTGAGCGTTTATCATGTCTCCCTGAAATTCCAACTGTTTCTATACCGGGTGTATCAGGATTAGTTTTTCCTGTTCATTCCTGTTTACTCATTTCCATTTTTATATACACATGAAAGTATGCATTCATATGCATGTGTTTGTGTATAAACATAGTTGTAAATTCATATCATATTTTTATACTATTTTTGCACCGCTCCATGGGAAGAGAGCACGAACATTTGAATCCATCCAACTGGTTATTTTACTCAGGAAACAGTGGAGCAGCCAACAAACCCGTCAGCATGACACGTCTTCTGCTCCATAACTTGCTTTGTTAAAAAAAAACATTGAAACTACTGTATCTGGTTCTATGAACTGATGATGTCAGAATACATTAACGTCGAACTCAATGTGCTTTTCTATGTAAGGAACCCACACTAATCTTTGCACTGTTGAAAATGACATATCTGATTATGTTATTGTTTTGTTATGTCTTGCCTCCATGGCTGTTGCTAGTAGATGTGTTTCACATTTAGGGAACGTGTGAATAACTTTGTGGTTACTGTAATTGGTTCAGCCTGCACAGGAACACATACATATTGTGTGTATAATAAAGGAGAAGGCGGATGTGTACCGTGTGGAGAATGACTAGGAAAAGATCACTGCAATCTGAGCTGCATGTGCAGTGATTGATGAGTACAGCATGCAGTATGTCAAAGGTCAGAGTTCAAACAGAGAGACAGAGTTTGCGACTATAGGTCAGACGGCAGCATCATTTTAGGCAGCCTAAACTTTTCATATTTTTTATGTGATCATTTTAATGTACCTGCATTTTCACTCTGTGGGAGCCTTTGGTGTGTGGTTACTAAATGTTCCCTCTGCCTGTCAGTCTTTAATCTTCGGATGACTTATGCTTCATAATATTTGACAGATATTTTTGGCTTCCTTGCCGCAGGTGAGGTGGGCTGCATTCAATTTTTATCTGAAGTTCAACTCATCAGGACTCGTGAAATCTACCTCATGCGTCCTGAATTTGCCTCTAGTTCATGCACGCTTAGAGTGAACATTGATATGTGATTACTCTCTCAGATATTAAACTGAACTTGCATAGTTTCAATTATGTTTGACCCTGTTACTTGGCTCAATACCTCCATGCAGTCAGTTCACCGTCATGTAAACAAAATGTTAAAGGGTGTTTTTCTCTCTTCCCAGCAGCAAAATCTGACCTCCTTGTTGTCATGGACCAGACTTATTTAAATCTTCATTATTCTGTAGATTTAGCTAATTTTAGCTCATTCTGTTTCTACTCATTTTCTGAGTATCAAAGAGCAAGTGACTTGACAGCGTGAAGGAACGTCATTTGTTTTGTTTTGTGTTTAACTTTTAAAGTCCAAACCCAAGAAACCCTACCTTATAAGATACCTTATAACTTAAACCTGTATATGTAATAAATATAGTCACATAAAATGAAAAGAAGCATTGATTTGACTTAAATTAAATTATTTTTAGATGTGTCACACACAGGCTTTAAATAAAGATAAGATTTAATTCTCTAAGGTTTGCACTTTAATAATTCATACTTCCTGATTTATTGGTGGTAATGAGCAGCTATTTTTAACATCTCCTCTGAGCACCTCGGCTGCTCTCTCCTGATGGTTTAAAGGGTCAGAACTGGCAGGAAGTCATTAACAGAGTAACAACCCAGCAGGGACCTGCTACAGCACGTCTTTCTTGAGCCAAGAACCACAACTTGGCTTCACTGATAGGGAATTGATCAGCTCCAATGACTAGGGGGTGTAAATGATGGTTTAGGGCCGCAGCCCACACCCAGAGGAGTATGTCGTAAAATCTAACAGGACAATGTGTGTTGCCTGAGAGAGCTGACAGTGCGAACTGAGCAGTAGCTGAGGTGAGATATCACCCTAAACTCTGTCCATCCCATGGGGGCTTTTAGTCTCTAGCTAAGCATGCATCTCTGTCCCAGGCTATTTACAGAGGTGACTTATGCAGGCAAATGGAAGTTACACTGAGCCTCTGTAAGAGGACACTGCTACTCTGACAGGCAGAAGAGTGCTGTGGTGAATACGCTGGCAGCGATTGTAGCAGGTAAAGAGTCCTGTAGATTTATCTCCCCAATACGAGTTTCCAGAAAACGCAGAGCATTTCGTTGCTGTTGCCTGAGCATGAAAGCATTAAGTGCCTGGTTCAAAGGCATGTCAGGAATAGCTGCTAAATGGGAAAAGACTTCCGCTTGTGTCATTAACTGGCTGAGCTGTAAATAAGACGCACCAAATGGCAAGCCTGACATCAGAGCTCAGCGTTATGTACACATGAAAAATGGCAAAGGTACTCGTGTGAGAGGTCCACAAAGAGAACCGGAGACAGCCTGCACAAAGTCTCACCCCGCACACCTGGAAAACCAGTGCATGAATATTATTCTCAGTGTTGTGTACTTGTCTATCTCGAGTGCTTTGGTACAATTTCTGTACATGTGTCAAGTCGTCAAGCCACTGTTGTTATTAAAATATTAATAATGCCTTCCTTTTTTTTGTTTTCAGATGCCAAAGATGTTAGGTTGAGTTCTCTAAGTCAGTTGAGTCAAGACCAGCCTACTGTGTGTATTTTCAGTTCTCTATTTCCCTACGGGTAATTCAGCTGCACCTGCACTGTCCACAAACCCCTCAACGTGACCTCTTTGAAAGTCTGCTCCTGTCAACAGCTGCAGTCCTTTTTATCTGGAAGCCTAAGCGCAAAATCCAGGACTGCATTCAGGAACTTAAGCCAAATTCTCCATGTGAAACCCCTTCTTTTCCTTCCCCTAATCCCACCATGACCCTTCCTCCACATGGGTATCATCCATCCAGTGGCATGCTTTAGTGGAGACCCACCTCCAAAGCCAGCTCCTCTATCTGAAACTGCTTCATGGCACTGCGGTTCCCATCCACATTTTTGTGGTAGTAGATCACCATCACGTCATACTTCTTGATGATGGACTTGTAGTTCTTGGCACTGAGTGCATGAACACGGTCTTTGCCGTCATACTCAGGGATCTCCAAGCCCTTGTCTCCCCAGGACAGGGTCCCCAAAGAGAGAAAGACCCCTAAAAATATCCAGCCCCACTTCATGGCTATCGTCGCCTTTTGGACACAAGAAAAACACTAAGATGTGAGGAAGACTGTAAAAAATCACTTTCAAGAGGTTTAACTTTGTCCCTAACAGAAGTTGGTGTCAAGCAGCAAGAGTTAGGAACAAGGCCCGCTTCCTGTCCCCGCTGGCTAGAGAAGAACAGGTCTGTCATTGATACCCTCCCTTTAAAATAGAGCCACACGTGGTTTTGCTGAAACCACCTCCCACAGAAATGGGTGGGGCCCTTTTGGTGGACACAGATTTGTACATGAGCACGACTCCGATCCCATTTGTCCAATCCTCGAGAAGGCGGAAAGGGATCCTGAGCAACGGTCAGAAAAATAGCAAATGGGTGGTGTTTAGGTCATACACCACCTGCTTGAAGCTGTGGCTTGTGATTGTGTTGGATGTTTGGCGAGTCACAGATCCCAGCTCAGTGTCTTGTAGGACTGAAGGTACGGATGCATGTGTGAGGAAAGAAGAGCTCCAAGATGCCTTTCCCATATTAAGTTTTGCAGAAGAGCTGGACTGTCACTAAAAATAAAGCGTCCGTGGAACAACACTGTGGACAAAATGGAAGATGGTATTCAAACAGATGATCTGTGTTCTGGAAAACGAAGAGAAGAGAGAGATAGAAAAGACATAAACAAACACATTGGGATAAAGACATACATTGTCGATCTTTAAGGATGTTCAGTTTATTGTGTTTCACATACAGTGCAAATCTGTTCAACAGGTCCAAATAAGGTGGTGGAGAAGAGAGAGAGAGAAGATGGAGATGGTTCGTTTGTTCATTATAACATGGTTTAACTAGTAGGTGTAAAAACATGAATATGTTAAGCACATACCACACTGGGGGTGTCCTTTAACTTTTACTCTTACAGATTATTATATCATAACAGATCATTAGTCATACAAGACATTGCATTTTTTATATTACACCTAAAGTTCCACCTACTTGGGAAGCTGCACCTGCACATGCACACTGTCATTAAACCTCAGCATCAACCATTGGTGTGTTACAAAAAAGTGACTGGACTCAACATTGATTGTGAGGATCAGTTCTGTCTATTGATATTAAGGGTGGTTTTAATGTGGACTGACTAACAGACCAGAGTCATGTTCGCCATGTTCTTGCTGCACAACTGTCCAGCAGTAGCAAGTGTGTGGTATATTTTGGAAGACCTGTTCTGACCGGAGCAAAAGAGACAGAATGAGAGAAAAAGACAGATGTGAGCGGTGAGATTTAAAGACAGTGTGAGATCATGTCAGATATCAGTTTACAAAGAGAAAGGAAGGAGGGTAACTATTAATAACACTTTGTAATATGATCAGCCTCCCCTCCTTGTCAGCATGGCGGGTCAGACAGTGCGGACCTATTTCAATGCCAGGGTGGGGGGAGGTTGGAGTAGCTGGGCACCGGTAGGGGTCTTCGCTCCGCAGACAGGGCATCATGGTCATATAAACTATCAGACGTAAACACGTTGGGCTCCTGTTGAGTGACTCTTCACGGAGTGTGTTGGTTGCCTGACAGGCAGAGTGACTGCACATCTTATGTTGCTTTTGTAAAACAGTTGTGTTAATCACAATGGAGAAACAGACTAAAAATAGTTTTTATTCTTCTTTAAGCTCAGATTAACAAATCACTCAATCACAATGTTGAAACAGCTGTTTTCACAGTCTTAGAAGAGAAAAGGCATGTGTACAGATTTCGCTTCATATCTATTTCAACAAGAAAGCTGTTTACTTTTATGCACAAAGTTCACTCTATTTTACAGAGAAAAAAAAGATCAGATAAGAGATGTGCATTAAAAAGAAAGTAATCAAACAATAAATGCATGTATACATGTTGTAGAGTTTTTTAAATGAACTGCCCTCAGTGAAGGCTAGTGTACATGTATTTGTGCAGATGCATGTTTGTGCACTGTTGTGCCTCTAAAGCAAACGGCTCCCTCCTCTGGCAGTCGCACTAATAAACCATTCGCTGCCTTTGAACTTCTTCTGAGTCCATCTTCTCCCTCTCATCACTCCTTCACCCTCTCCTCAGATCAAGTTGAGAGAGATGAGTAATAACAAGCATCGGCGCGGTTTCTGCCGAGATCATTAAACTGCGTGTGCGTGTGCGGTTGCTACAGTTACTGGAGGCTTGATTCAAACCGCTCTCTTTGTCAGACTCAGAAAGCATAACACACTCCTGCAAAGATGTCTGGTGTAGAAGAGTTGACGAGGTGAAATCGAAGCAAATAAAGCGTATTTTCTTTGTTCAGTGAAAAAAATTTGCGAACAGACAGTGAAGCTTCTGTTCTTGAAATGTTTAATAACATCAAATCCTGTATTATATTCTGTATATCAGATATGTATTATTTGTATATGATATTGCTTTGTTCCATCAGAATAATGATTGAACATGTTCATGGGGAGATAAAAGGGCTCCATGATGTGTATCACTACCTCCGCCATGACAGAAAGTGAGAATGTGACACGTCTGAATAAGGTGTTAATGAGATCTAAAGGTGCAGAGAGACAGAGTCAAAGGGAGAGGGAGCAATGCACGGCGTGTGATAGGAAAGGAGACCAATAACTGAGAGGCTAACGGGACTGGGAAAAGACGTAATGTCACAAAAAGATGATGAAAAGAAAAATGGCTCACGAGCAGGAGGCAGGATGAGTCATGAAACCGGTCCTGGAGGTTCTGTCATCGTGCAGCCCGTCACAACTGGCACATGAGCACAATGTGGTCCCTGGCAGCCAGTAGTGTGCTATCACATCTGTGACAGTAACACAAACAGCAATGACACGCCCCCTTCCATTGCTTAAAGGTGGCACATCAGTGCATTGAGTCTCACTATAGTGCTAAGTCTTTGTTGTCTATATGATCTGTTGGCTGCAGACTGTTCCTGGCACTGAGTGCTGGCCATAGATGTCACTGGCCAGAAATTAGACAGGCAGTAATAACTAGACAGTAATGACATGTAAGAAGATTGTGAGGTAAATAAAGGCACTGCAAAATACATTTTCAGTTTCTGGAAGTGAACTTGCTTGTATTTTAAAACACTGGTTTACTATAAGACTGAACGCACTATGTTAGTTGTGGGAAAAAAAGGTGTACGAACTGGACTCCACTGCTCAGCTGGAGCAATATAGCAAAACAGTATTGTAAACCCATCCACTTAGTAAACAACCTTAAAATGTGATTCTATAAAAGTGTTTCAGGGTTCATGGTCTGCTTGCTATATTCATGCTGACAAAAGTGTCCAGCAGGCACTCAGCGTGTGACAGTGGGCGTCCACACATGACATCAACCTGTTTGTTTTTCTTCTCTGAGTCAGCAGACCTTCTTTAATAAACAATAAGGGGGTAGTTTGACTAATAGTTTATCAAATGTGAGTAATCTGCCTAATGAAGTCCTGGTCACAACGACACACACACACACACACACACACACACACCGCCACCTCTCACCATGACCGGTTTCTCCCGGGTGCCTGCTCCTTTCTGTCCCACACCCACGGTCTGTGGGCTGGCATAAATGCCTCCTCCCTCTTTCTCACACACACGCACAACATGCTCAAAGTTTGACTAAACATCACAGAATAGAAACGTAGAGAATCAGATAACACAAAAAGAGACACACAGAAACACACACACACGTACAAGCCCATCTTGGTAAAGTGGTAGATTGGCTCTCTGTGTGAAACATAGGCCGGCCTCTCGGTACTGGTGTCCAAGCAACCGGAGCGGGCAAAAAAGAGTGTGCTCGCCTTCTCTCTCTCTCTCTCTCACACACACACACATTCGAACAAAACACAAAGACAGATATACACAGTTTGTTGCAGTTTTATTTTTTATTACACGTTAAAGCCTTGACATTTCCAGATGAGGTATTATGAAAGGGCATGTGCAGCAGCTGTGGCAAAGTCACATTTTTTACAGTCCAGAAATCCCAGTCATTCAGGTGAGACACCTTGAACGGCTGTCAGACCTATCCTGTCTTTCACGATGTCAGTCAGCTGTGAAGAAGAGGCCAGTGCAGTTTGACTTCATGCAAGATTCAGTGCGTCGTTCGGTGTACTGTTGAATTCTCAGGGCTTGCATTTGCTTCAGTGCGGTTCGAAACCAGACAAGAGCATGATAAATATCAAGCTGCACAGTAGCCTTTATAAAGAAATCCATTTTGATATGTAAAAGTGCCATTGTCAGATTTTCACATAGAATCTATCCATATATATATATATATATATATATATATATATATATATATATGCTATGAGAGCTGTCCCCCAAAGAAGAACTGCTAAATTAAGTTAGTTAGTTTAGATATACCCCAATATATGTAGGTTTGTTCAGACAGAAATTACTAATAAATATAATAAACTTAAATGATGCATGTGGGGAAAATTAGCCACATTTTTAGAGTGAAACAGTACATATTAAAATGAATAAAAATGAGCTGGTATTTGACTTTATAGCTGAGCTGCAGGGCTGTGAGATGCCCTGTTGCTTTATACGCTTTCTGTTGACACGGTGGTATCGGTGTGATACTGATGCTGTATGCTGCCAACTGCTTCGGGCCGTGCACTTGATTTCTTACCACTTTATTTTCCCCGCTCCGAATGCACTGGAGAAGATCCCCGAGTCACACATCACCCACGTTGTCCCACAGGGCATTTATATTCCTCACCAATATTTGGTACGTCAGCAACTAAAATGTTGTTAGGGAAGTGCAATGAAAGCACCTAATCAGGGACTCTCACTGCTCTTTTTGGGACCACTAGTATCTGGAGCAAGAGATACTCAAGACTCATATTCATGCCAGTACTGTAAGACTTAGATTTAGTCTCTGTCAAGAAATGTCAATACAGAGACACTCTTGACAGTTGGCTGATGACTGGAGGATGAGATGTTGCTTAGTAACCAAAACCTGACAGACTGTCTGGTCAAGCTTCAGCTCGAACAGTTGGTGTGTGTAGGATGGGTATACGTGCTGTAGTAAGTGTGCATTCTGTGTGTACAAACTGTATGTGTGAGCTGGGTAAATGTGTGAACCAAGGATGGGGAAGGAGACGCTGTGAGAGAAAGTGTTATGGTTTGAGGCAGGGTCAAGGTTTTTAACCTGTTTAGAGTCAGCATTCTCCCAGTTAGGAGAATAAGGAAAAATCCTTTTATGTGCAATACTGTAGGTGTAAGTGACCTCAGAACAACGATGATACATGTAAATAAAACTGACTCGTGAGTAAAAGACTACGCTGGCTGTAATCTTAAAATTTTTAGAATCTTTCATTATCAACATTTGGTCTGTTGTTTGCTTTACACATAGAGATCTGACTCACTGTACGGCATGAAGTGCAGGACTCGATCTGTCTTTTGCGCAAATCTCTAATGCACCTGAGAGACATTTTTTGGCCACTTGGTGGCAGCATAAACAAGTTGTAACCACAACCCTGACTTATCTGATCTTGTTATTGCAGATAGGACGTGCTTATCTACAGACCAGGAGCTACAATATCATTTATTTGCAGTAAGATTGGCACTGACCCAGAAAGTTTTCACAGAGAGACGAGGGTCATCTGGAGAAAAGGAAGCTGTAAAACGTTGCTGTTTACCTGGTGTTTGAAAATATTAATTGAGAGCTTTCTGGAGCTGCGAAAACCTGTTACACATTATTCTTAACACCTGTGTAGTGTTCTGGCATCTCACAGCAAGTGCACTTCCTGGATTATATTTCATCATCTCACATCATCTCTCATCTCAGCACCTGAAGCAACAGCTTTGTGCATTTTCTTTGACACACGACTGTTTCTGGTTTAAAAGCTCCGAGCAACACACAGTTTAGTGATCTGCATTTTCCCACCTTTCAACAAATTGCACACTGGGATGAAATCCAACCTGAGCAAAAGTGCCAAGTAACTGTTATTGAGAAGCAGCTTTGTGTTCTGTGTGATCCAAACGAGAAAAGTCTTATTTCTTTTCTGTACATTGGTACATTGATATGTATTTACAACAGTATGCGACTTTTTTTTGTTTTAACTCCACTAATGTTGCTCAATCATTATTGTTAGTTCACTATGTCCTGAAGATAATAAGACACTGATTTTCCCTATGATCTCCTAAATCAACATTAAGACTCTTAACTCCAGATCTAGCCATATGTAATAAGTGCAGTCAATCGTCAGCAAACATTTTTTTATCTGTCCACACTGCAGAAAAGATGTGAATCTGAAAGATTTACATGAAAAAATGGAAAACTTGCTCAAATAAAATTTAAATATGACAACATTTATACATATGAAAACAAACTTCTCTCCACACTGTCAGATTTAGGAATTTTAGGAAACAACTAACATGGTTCTCCACGTATCTTCAAGTCCTTCTGGGAATCTTGGGAAGGTGAGACATCCACACTCTCCAAGGTGACCACAGGGGTCCCACAGGGCTCTGTCCTTGAGCCCCCTCTCTTCTCAATATTCACTCGCTCACTTGGTAACATCATCCAATCCCATGGCTTTTCATATCACTCCTATGCTGATGCTTGCCCATAGGGATCTTAATGGATCGGCTCCATCTTACTTTAACACACTCTTGGTAAGCTACTCTCCAGCACGCTCTCTCAGGTCTGCAAACGAAAAGAGGCTATACATCCCGTCTTCACGAGGTCTCAGATCACAGTCAGTTCTTTTCTCCTTCGTGATCCCTGGCTGGTGGAACAACTTGCCCTGACTCATTCGACTGGCTGACAGTATCACCACCTTTAAAAAGCATTTTAAAACTCACTTGTTCAAAAATTACCTTAAGTGAGTCTAACACACACACACTCATATCATTGTCTGGCACTAAACGGTTCCTAAGTATGTTCTTTGTCTTGACGAGTTAGGCCTTATCAGGGCTCTATGCTTTAGTAACTCAGAATTTATGGAAACCAAATGGTAATTGCTGGTGTTGGATAAAAGTGTCAGCCAAGTAAAGTCAAGTAAAGTAAAACATTTTTAATTCAATTAAATTTAATTAAAATTTTCCACAAACTGCCTGGTGCTTCATGTTTAGAAAATGTTGCACTCAGGAATCTGATCTGTTCAGAAACAAGTTGAATAACAATACCACTTCACCCTTTTTCTAACACATCTACAGAATTTAGCAGCCATTTTGTGTTGTGATTAATAAGCTATAATCAATACCTCTGCAGGTCTACGAGCAACAACTAATGTGACAACCCTTTTAGGCCATAATTGGAAATAGTAATTGTGCCCTGGCTAACAGGCCTTGTGGGGATGCTATAATTAAGAAACTGCTGGTAATGGAGAGTGGGATGTCTCACCCAGACCTGACTAAACGCAGCTGTGTCTGACAGGAGAGAAAAAGCAGAGACATAACAAATTAGAACACAGAAAGTCATCAAAACTGACAGTAAATAATACAGAGACAGACACCCAGATATCATCTGAATGTGGGCCACTTCTGGCTGGCTCTGGGAGAATATACAGCGAATGTTACCCAAATTTGACAAATGTGGGCCACATTTGGGAAAGATTGTGGCATGTTGCCCACAGGACCAAATAGAAGATGAGCACCCCGGTGTAGTCATCTCATACAGTCCATGGGCCTGGTAAAAGTATCTGGTGTGCCAGGTGTACATTTCAATTTGAATGAAACTGGAGAAGGAAATAGCTAATATTGTCATTTGTGACGACCATATTTTGTGGTAAAGTATAAATAGGAAAATACTAATCACAGCACCAGGCAATTAATGAACACTGAAAATCACGACTGGCTGCAACATCAGGACACATTTGCACAAGGCTGGATTATTTCAGGAGAGGGCACACGAAGCCCAGAATGACTCAAGTTACCCTGAAACTTGACTCATAGTCATTATTTTAAATGGCACGATCAGGCTACATCAAAAAGTGTGGGTTGCAGTTAATGGTTACTGAAAGCAGAAAAACCTGTTGGCAACATATTTTCATCATTTTTTTGTGTGGAGCTACAGTCTGGTTTAGGGGGGTTGTGCATTAAGGTTGCCCTGATTTCAGAACTCAAGAAAAACTCTGGCATATTGCCCTATGATGGTGCTGGTCATTTTTGGTCTTCACCCACCTGTAAAGATTATATCAACCCTGTCTAATGAAAATGTAGTTCCTATGCAACTGTAAGAAAAATGTGGTGAATTTATGTGTGACCTTTTAATATTGTTGATCATTATTACCTTACAGCCACGTGTTAACCATATAGTGATACATTTTCAATTGTGGAGTTATGAGCACTTAACCTTTGACTGTTCTCCAGTGAATTTGTTTAATTAACCTCCTAGGAGCTGGTGTCCACATATGAGGACATCACATTTTGGGTTGTCTAGACCAAAATAAAAAATTTTGCTGTACAAGGTCCTGATATCCACGTCCGAGAACATTATACTTTTACTGCTTGTACTTTGTTACAGACAAACATCTTCCAGCAACTTTTAGCAGCACATTAAATGAGCCATTGCTCAAAGGGGAACAATTGTTGTTTCTCATTTTGTTTTTGTACTCAGGACAAATGTTAAGTTTTGCACATCATTACTCATTTGTGAAAATTTAAAACAAATGTTTTCATATATGAACCCAATTTTTCTCAGAAACTACATCATGTAAAAAGACATTTTTTTTCTTTTCAGGTTCATCAGGTCACAATTAGAGAAATAAAAAATGCATGTGATGAAAGAGTTCAGGTGTTAGGAAGGTATAGAGAGTTTTCCTAACAGCAACTGACCTTTGTTGTTTTGTTTAATCATCATGCTGTGTTGCAATGTATTTTTGGGAATGAATGAGCTACAGGATGTCTCTTTAGAGGACAAGCCGTTGAGATACTGGATGGAGGGCTGGATGGATGGATGAAAGGATGGATGGATGGATGGACAGATGGATGGATGGATGAAAGGATGGATGGATGGATGAAAAGATGGATGAATGTATGGACAGATGGATGGTTGGATGGTTGGATGGATTGATAGGTAAAAGGATGGATGGATTGATGAAAGGATAGATGAAAGGATGGATAGATGGATGGTTGGATGAAAGGAAATGTGAAAGGATGGATGGATGAAATGATGGATGGATGAATGAAAGGATGGATGGATGAATAGATGAAAGGATGGATAGATAGATGAAAGGATGGATGGATGGATGAAAGGATGGATGGATGGATGGATGAAATGATGGATGGATGAATGAAAGGATGGATGGATGGATGAAAGGATGGATGGATGGATGGATGGATAGATGAAAGTATGGATGAAATGATGGATGGATGAATGAAAGGATGGATGAAAGGGTGGATGGATGAATAGATGAAAGGGTGGATGGATGAATAGATGAAAGGATGGATGGATAGATAGATGAAAGGATGGATGGATGGATGAAAGGATGGATGGATGGATGGATGAATGGATGGATGGGTGGATGGATGGATGGATGGATGGATGGATGGATTGATGGATGGATGGATGAATGAAAGGATTTATGGATGGATTGATGGATTGATGGATGGATGGATGGATGGATGGATGAGGCTCTACATTTATTAACAGAAAGTGAATTGTTAGGAAGTGGTTGGGTGTAGCATCATGTGTAGCACTAATACGCAGCATTGATTACACTATGATACTGTTATCCTGATCTTTCCCAAAGAAAAATTTGGCCATGTGGTCTCATTGGTTTAACTAATAGTTAAGAACAACAACAAAAAGTTGTAATTTACACAATGATCCTTAACTAAAGAGCACAGTAAGTAACAAGTTTAAACCTGTTGTCTGGTAACTGCGAACAGTAATTGCTACAATTTAAAAGAGCACAATAATTACCATTATTTTTATAATGTTCATAGTAGTAATGATAGTGCTTTTGGTATTATCATATAATCACAGAAGCATGTTATAGTGTCGTGGTTTAACAAGGGAGAGCGAGGTTATCAGTCTGTTATCAGCCGGCTGCTTTGTGCAGTTTGTCATTACCGTTCTGGGTCGACTCACTCTGTCTATTATGGGGTCTGATGCCCTGAGCTGCGGGCCTGCACTTAGTGCAGTTAGTGATTAGAGCTGAGCCTTTAATTTTTGCTGCAGAGCAGGTGTCATCGCGTGGAGGGGTGAGGAGAGGGGAAGTCAAAGAGAGGGCAGGGATGAGGACAAATGTTCTAACAAACACCTTCCAGGCATGAGAGCGTTAAAGGGAAACAGATTTTTGAAAACCAGAGAGGCAGTGAGTAATGAGTGCAGGCAGGTGAGAGGACAGAATGATCAATGATAAAAACGCACAAGGTGAAAGATGAAGGGAAGATGGAGCATGCAGGGAACTGTAGATGTGGCTGTGTACCGCATGACAAAACCAGTGCTGCATTGACATTACAAAGACTTTTTCATGTAATGCACTCCAGTAACTGTTCTTTACATTACAAGTGATAAACATGTGATCATTATACTAATCAGAAAACATAATCGAGGCGCAATCACACTCCTCACTAAGATATGGTCCAGTTGCACTGAAATGTTATTTTTCTATGGCTGCATGAAATAGAAGTTTTGACCTACTACACTGCACCATGGTGAAATGGGAGATGCAAACAAAGATCCCTTCAGCTGCGCTGTGAATCGAACCTTTAGCCAACAGAAGAAAAAGGGCTAGAGAAAGTAAGAGCAGCAGAACAGGAGGTCTGAATGGAGGCAGTGCAGTGAATCTGCATTTTCATTGTTTCTCTTTCTACTGACTCATCCTTCTCATCGAGCACACTGACACGGCATGACACCACAGTCCCTCTCTGCGTCTCTGTCTGATGCTCTTTCTCATGCTCTTCCACTTTTTCGTTTTTCTCCTCCTCCCTTTGTTTTCCTCACCCTTCTTTTCCTCTCTCTACCTTCCTTCCCTTCTTCCATCGTTTCCTAGATTGTCAGAGTTGCTTTGTATGGGAGGACTTCCACTCTGTAGGTCCTTCTTCTCCCCTCCAATGAATGAGCAGGTCTTGTGATGGAAAAGAAGTTCACTATTTGAGTCTGCTCTGGGGAAAAACATACACACAAACACACACAAACACACACATACTGGAATATTACACAGACATGAACACACAGATGAACTTGGCTTTGTATTTCATTCAGTTCATGTTTATCAGTTCATGCTGCTACTTGTCTCTTGTCAAGATGCCTACACACATGTACACACACACATCTATTTTATAACAAACACACAAAACTCAGACTCACTTAGAAAAGTGGTGAAAATAAATAAAATTAAATAAAAAACTGGTGCCCAAATTAACATAATATAAAAACTTTTAAAATAAAGGTACATTATCTAAAAATGTTCCCCCAAAAAAGCAGTTGTAGACAATTAAAGCACAAGTCTAATGCTTTATTTTATTGTTTTCACATTTACCCAAAATGCAGTGTAACAAACACTAAGGGATCTGTGTTTGATCCTTGGGGAACTGAGCATTTCCTGAAACACTTATAAAGACCAAGCACTTGATTAATGTTGTGAATTGTGGCAGTGTTTTCTACGCTGCCATTGCCCTTTTCTACTCGAGTTTTTTTTTTATTCAACTCCTTCAACTTCTTGTGAAAGCTTTTCGTTACCATAGAAACCCTGAACTAACACAGTGATGATAGCAGTAATGTTTTTTGCTTATACTTTATTTCCACTTTTAAAGAGTAGAACATTCTTTCCGAGAGATAGAAATGGTTTGGATGAGTGTTGTTGCCGAGGCAAAGTTGGTGCACTCTTGTCTGTCATTTTGGAAACATTTACATGAATCCCAGCACAACATATGGCCTCCCGTCATCCAGAGCTCACCAACTGACTCATACATCGCTGCTCTCAGTGGGTGATTGAATGTCTGACATGTGAAGTATGCTTCAGAAAAATAGCTTATTGTTTATCACTTCATTTTTCTATTGCCAACTATTGATGTATTCAGTTTTGTTTATGTCAAAATCCCACTCCCTGTATTCTGGTTTTCTCTCTTAGTTATTTTTTGCTCCACTGTTTATTACTCACCTAGGAGCACAGACCTTGTTTCATCCATTCCCAACACTCTTTTTCATTCATTTCATTTTTCAAATTTTACTTTTCAGTAAAACTTTTACAACACATCTATTAGTAAATTTTCCCAAAAGTCCCACAATGTTTAAGGCCAAATCATATCTTTCATGTTTGCTTGTGCTGTATCATTGTGGATTCAAATTAATGTGTACCTATTTGCATACATTATTAACAATGTGCCAATTGTTCCAGTGGCGCCAGTGATGCAACCCTGTTCTGTTCTGTCACAGCTAGAGGAAATGTGGGCCTTGTGATGACCCTGTCTTAACAGCTTCTGTTTTATTCATCACATGCACAATGAAGATATCTTTGCGTGTGTATTTGGCTTCTGTTAAATGAGTGGCAGTGTTGCAAGGAATCCTTAAATGCTGCAGACACATGCTAATACATATGTGGTGGCTCCTGTGTGCCTTCTCAGAAAGATGACAACCCATGTGCTTGATCCCCTTGTCCACTTATTCCTAATTTTAATGCATTGTTGCAGGTGAAGACAACATTTAGCAGGTTTGAAGAAAGTAAAGGACCATCACTGTATACTGGGAGTTAGGTTTCATCTAAACCATTCATCCAACGATGCAAAAGAATAGAGCACCACAGATTATATGATGCACAAACAACACAGAGGTGATGCCTCAAATGTTATAAAACTCATTTCTAGTGTTGCTTTTTCCATTTACGTCTTATCTATTTGTGATAAAATGGGGATTTCACCCTCAGAACAAAGGTTTAATTATTTCCCAAAGATTTGAAGATCAGCCTCATCATGAGTTATAACCAACAAAAAAGTCACAACTGTGACTGTGACCAATGGAAATGAAGCACAGTTTCTAAGACTGAGGGTCACGAGATGCACAACAAAGTTTTGGAAATTTCCAAACCACACAATACTCCTCATGGTGACTCATTTAAAGACAATGTGGTGCTGCAAGTCTCTGAAAGAAAAAAAGGGGCTTGGGTCAAGTCATTAGACCACGCTGCCAGCGGTACCATTTCTATCAGTGGCTTCCTATGGTGTTGTGGTCGTCAAAACATGTGAACATCCAGAGTTTAGGTTACACTCTTCACAAGAGCTAAAGCAGCTGTGCACTTTCCGCCCACGTAGGGGCGTTTTCGAGATTAAAAACTGAAGCAGAGGAATCTTCCCTAAAAGTTTCTAATAGCGTTTTGAGAATGTTACGTGACTCTACTGCATGAATGAATTTCAAATTTGATTTCGTGAAAATATATGAAAAGTATATGAAAGTACTACATCAAATATCAGCCCTGTATCCATAGAAAGTACACACCTAATGATTGATGTCCAAAAAGTACCAAAACCGATTTGATGCAGGTGGCAGGAACTCACAGACCTGATTACCGGGGTTAGGTTGGTTAACAAGATTAATTCTGTCTGCAAGCTGCATGTTCAGTTCAGATCAGTCCCATTTTCCCGAAGACTTAAACTAAGTTTCTAAATGTGTATAGCCCTGTTTCACTCTTGTATCCATTTGAATTGTACTCTAGGCCAACTTTTCTTTCAGGAGGCCACAGAAGAGACGCTGATGGATGATTTAACTAGAGGGACTGGAAACCAGCGGCCAGCTCCTGTTGGCACTCTGTCACTTTTAAAAGAATGGACTTGGGGTTGGATTGGGGGGGGGGGTTGGGTCGTGTTAGTGATGAAGAGAAAGAAACAAGAGGAGGGATTTGCAGACCGGATAGTGCAGTGACATAAGCTTTGAAAAATGTGTGTGTGCAAGTATGTGTGTGCCAGTGTCTGAGAGCATGCAAAATAAGACGTGGAGGGGAGAAGGAGCTCTCACTCTGCTCCTTTTTGGAGGGAACTTTTTCAAGCAAAGAAATATATATAGTATGTGTTGTATTCTGTTCTATCAGAGTAAATTAAGAGTCCTTATAGTGCAGGACTCTCCACAGCATTGGGTATTGGCAGACTTGGCATAACTAGCTCTAATAAGTAAGAGTGTTAAAGTTATTGCAGCACAAACATATATTTTGTTTGAACGTGGGCTTTTTAAGTGGGAACTGTAAAATGTAATGGCACAGTTGTGACCATATTTACCTCTACAAACACTACTTTTAACATTGTGTACAGAGTTTGTAAACCACCCCTGAGGAAGTTACCATACTTGCAAAGTTACTCTTTTAGACTGTGGTTGCGGCGCAATTTTTTGCTTATAACAGGTCCATTTAGATCTTGTCTGATTGTCTGCGGGTCCCTTTCACATCCAAGGGAACCCGGCTGCAGGCAGAGGATAGCCCCGTGACCTCAGAGGGATGTGAAGACAAGGGTGGTTCAGGTTAGGGAAGTTCATTGGTCAAGGTGGATAATATCCTGAGACATGATATTAGGTCTAAAAAGACATCATCAGAGCATCTAGCTGAGGTTAAAGGTTGACCGTCTGATCAGCAGTCTGTGAGCTTTGTCTGCAGACATATGACGTGACTAATGACGTCATCAAAAGGAAAGGTCACTGAATGTGGCCACATTTTCATCCATGCATCCAGTCAGTCAGTCACTGCGTGGCTCATAAAGGGAGTAAACCGCTTGTCTTCAATAGACGATCTGTGGGCGAATCAGACAACGTGCTAAACCGTGAGAGAGAGAGAGAGAGAGAGAGAGAGAGAGAGAGAGAGAGGGAGGAAAAGGCGTTTCCACGTTTCGGCGGCCGGTCACAGAGCTGCGGACAGCGAGGCGCACGGTCTCCGTTCACACGCTGGCATCTCAGCCTGATTCCTCCCAAACACCCACTGACATCTCCTCACGCCCTCCGCCCACGATCCGCCGAACCACCCGAGAAACACACAACGGAACCGAACCGGCCCAGCCTGACGGAGTGGACTTTTTTTCTCCTCCCATCTGCAGCCCGTCTTCGTTTAGAGCCCAGCGAGCAGCTCCGTGTCACCCGGAGGACATTACCTTCCTGCATCCCTGCCCTCGCCTGTAGCTGCCTAATTTTCGCGGGGTGAGTAGGCTGCGTGTTGCTTTCACTTCACGTGTGCAGAGCGCTTCCTGTTTGGGGGTGAGTGCTTTAAGACACAGATCTCTGGGGGTGTAGTCCCTGAAGTGGTCATCCGCGGGTACGGGTCGCTCCTCTCCTCACATACCGTTACATGAAGCCTACTTCACTGCCTGCCCGTGAAACGCAGTTTTCCTGCACACAGAGAGGGGGAAAGTTGGAGCCCCTGGGGGTTTTCTAAATATGCAGGATATAAGGACATGTGAAGAACACTTAACTGGTAAAAAAAGGGGTATTTTAGGTATTTTAGGAAAAAATAAATACCTAAAAAGAGCTGCATTTCCCGTGGTTTGTCTGTGAGACGCGCGTGAGTAACGCCTTGTTCACTTGACACGGGTCAGTCACGAACTTGACTGCTAAGTGGCTGAAAGGTGGATTTCCCACTCCCAGGAGGGCCTTAAACGCACCACTGATGATTGGGTTCAGCGTGACCGTGGCCATTCATGTGTCTGGTGTCCTGTCCCTTCCTCCGCTGCCAAACAGAAGCTAGATGTTGACCTGTGGGTTTGTTCCCGGGCAGGCTGCGGTGCGTTCAGTGGGTCGGAGCCACTGGACGCAGCTCCTCTGGAAGGTTCTGCCTCTGAACTTCATTGAGAGGAAAGAGGTGATCTAACCTGTTACCGGCCCGGATGCCTGTGTGTGTGTATGAGTGTGTGTGAGCGCATGGGGAAGGGGTGGATCTTTTATGAATGGATGTGTGTGTGTGTGTGTGTGTGTGTGTGTGTGTGTGTGTGTGTGTGTGTGTGTGTGTGTGTGTGTGGAGGTGACTAGAACTCTGCTCTCTCATCAGTAGCTGCTTTAGAACACCTTCCCCTGTTGACTGTATCTCAACACATGTAATAATCTGAAAGGGAGAGAAGCTAAATGTCAACGTGACACCAGGATAAAAGCAAATGTTAAAGGGCAACTTCGCCAATTTCAAACTTTGTTGCTGTGGTTTAATGTGAGCAGTGCATGAATGTTATTTTACGTACCCCCGTGTTACCCCTGTTGAAAACCCTTCAGATGACATCATCTGTTATCAGCAATTGTCGACTTTCAGTTCCTCTTCCTCTTCTTTTAAAAATCTGTGTGCGACACCGCTTTCAATTAAAGCCCTTCTCTTGCATCCGGATCTCACGCGACACACCCCTTACACTACGTACACCTCGCAGCGTGACACACGTGCAGCATGACAGCCGCCTGTGAGCGTCCTGTGAGGCCACGTTCTTCTCATGTTCCTCCTGAAACAATCCCGGCAAACCGAAGAGGAGTCAGCTGTACTTTATTGAAATAGAAAGGAAAGTCTTTATTCACCGTGCAGTACTCCGTGAGATGAGAGGAATGTGAAGGACTTCATCATGTGTGGGAGAAGTCATGTTTTTGGAAAGTGGGGACATTTTTTGTGGTCAAGACAAAAAGCTTGGGCTTGTTATGAGTGTTGGAGGCGAGGGTCCTCACAGGTTAGGAAGTACAAACGTGTGTGTGTGTGTGTCCCTTGGCTCAGCTTTTCGGGAGCCAGTCTCTTCTTCGCTGATACATATCGATCCGTCTTCTCGGAGGCAGAACAAAACGAGCCCTCGCAGCAGAAATGCACTTCCTCTCCCAGGTTCACTTCCTCTCAGTGCGGGGCCGGCGGTGTCGGTTGTCCTCCCGCCGCCGCCAAGGGAATGTTTGTGGTTGACTGTTTGCAGGCACGGAGTCAAACACAATTTTGGAAAAATGGGTGTTAAACCGGACCAGTCAAAACAAAGGGGAAACCTGTTGGTGACTGTGTTGTCAGCGGTTTGTTGACTCGCGTGCTTCATTAGAGATGATGAAAAGAAACAAACTGTAGTTAACTATAAATCGTATGATCAGCGCAGTGAAGATCTTCTCTTTGCCGCAAACTGAAACCCAAACACTCAAAGATCTGTAGCCCAGTGTGGTCTGCCTCTGCAACCATTGCAAATGAGGAATCAAAACCTGGCTCGGTTTATTTTTACTAAAGTAGATTCACCAGCGTTAGATTTACTTCTCCTCTTTCGCTCTGGCTGGTGAGAGAAATAAAAGAACACCATGCGTCTGCAGTCGCCTTCAGACAGCGTCTGATGACCAGCGCCCTGGTCACTTTTCTGGAAAACATGCGGGAGTTATCTTTCTAGATGCGACCTACTAACACTAACGCTTCCCATCACCCGTGAGATTATGACGTTCTGACGTGGGATTGTGTTACGTGCATTGGGCCCACCGATGACCTAAAAATAGCTGTTCCTGAATAATGTAATCCCAGATATTATTCAGAAGCTCACGTCACCGAAAAAACACCACCGCTTTGGGGAATGCTCTAAGGAGCAAAGACACGAAACATATTCAGGAAACATTACATTTGTTGTAGTAAGTAAGCGCTCAAGCAGCAACAACTCATCGTTTTCAGTGGAGGATGTACATAGATATATAAAAATGACATTTCTCTCCAATATTAAGGGACCTGGCAGCAGGTCTGAAGGTTCCAGTGAAGAAGATCAGACCTACTCTCTATGAGCTCCGTTTTCTATGGAACTTACAAAAGCACAGAAGAGTTTTCCCTTAAAGTTTGTAGCTAACGTTTAACCTATATAAAAACCAGGCTAACCCCACACTGACAGCACGACACCTGGTAAAGCCTGACTAACAGTGCAGGTGACCACACGGGCTACTTAGGACCACACCATGCTGAGAAATTAGATAGATGTGTGTGTGCTCTTACAGTGCTGGGCTCTCAGGAAGCTCCGAGGTACAGAGGGTCAGTGTCACTGCGCCGTCTCACCTCACCGCCTGTGGCTGCTCGCTGCATGGCGCTCCACTGCCGCCCCACTTTGTTCCTGTTGGGTCGTGGATTTCCGTTTGCGGATGAATCTGTCGGAGAAGATGCTGCCTCGTGATGTGGAAGCAAATGTTTCCCGAAGCAAAGAAATGCAGGCTTTATTTAACCATATGTGCCAAATGTACATATTCTCTGGTGAAGAACAATGAGTTTAGTGGAGCCTTTGCTGTTTGTCAAAGTAACTCATACACAGTGAAGCCGGCACAAAAACAAGTGTAACGTATTTGTATGTTACTTGGACGAGGAGGCGCAATATATCGAGCTTTTGACTTGGAGGAGAGGTTTGTAGCATGTGCAACGGCTTTCCTTCTCAGACTGCAGCCACGAGAACACACACGCACACACACACACAACAACACCACAGTTTTAATCCCTCCAGCGACTGCTTGGCTGCGTGGTCGGTCGATTGCCGCGCTGCAAGCGACGCCCACACCAGCCAAAGCTACCTTCTAATGTGTGCTTTGACTTAGCACGCGGTTTATCGATGTGACATCTTCACTAGTCTGTGCTGCTACTGCTGCAGAGTATTCGCCTCATCGGTGGAGATGGAAGGTGGGACTGTTGCGAATGTGACTATGTGAAAACGCTGTGAAGTCACGTGATTCAGTCTTTGGAAGCTTTTCATGAGCCCAATCTGTCTGATTGGCAGAGTTTCACAGCGGGCAGAGTAATGGATGAAATGATTCCCACACAGCCACACACGCGCGGGACACCTAAGCCCACACAGACGATGAGGCCCTCACAACCAGCGGCGGTGCAGATGGCCTGGTACACCCGCGTGAATATGCACGGTTTTCCACACACACACGTTCACACGCTTTCCATCCCGACCAGCTCCCCGCCTAATCGACTCTACCGCTCAACTCCAAATGAAGCGCCTCGCTGGGTCTGATTGGATTTGACGAGAGGTGATTCAATGGAAGCGGGAGGGAAGCGAGGCGAGAGCAGGTCTGCAGTGCGAGTGCTGTCAAGTCTTTCGGCTGTCGCGGGATATTCTGTCAAAGTTCACATCAGAGTGCGCGCTCTGTTTTCGACCGCCTGTCTCAGCAAATTGGCTGTGAAAAAAAAAAAGTCCCCGCATATTTTTTCACCCCTGCCTGTCGGTGTGCACCGTGACGTCATGGTGTGTCAACTATTCCCTGGGTTTGTGCTAAGCTAAGGCTATCTGTGCTGTAGCTCCATTATTATTGTGCATGCTTACTGTACATTTTCTCACCAGTACGTTCCTGGGTCTCAACAGCCCTTGGGTTTCTGGATAGTTTTTGTTTTCGTCATGCAACAGACGAGGACTCGGCCTGTGGCGCAGTAAAGAAGCCGTCCGTGCCCGCTGGGGGGGTCTGGTGTGCTTGCACTTCTCCTCAGATGACCGATGACTGATCTCAGTGTGTATGTGTACGATGGAGAAGCTAGTGGCTTGGGAGGGAAGGGCAGGTCCAGGTCCAGTTGCTCGGATGAGCCGTAAGTGCCTCGATGAGACACTTTGTGTGAGGTAATTCTGAACCACAGTTTTGGATGGCGTGTGCGGCTGAACAAACCTTGACATGTGAATGAAAAACTCGCACATACACACTCCTGTATCTCCTCTTTACTTCAACTCAATCCAAGTTGTTCTGTAACTGTTGTTTATGTAACCCTCTGGGGCCCCATGTTCTCACCTAGTGCTCGAGGTGACGCGGCTTGCACTATTGCATTGTACCGCAAATGGAAGTTTTTATGTAATACCTTTTTTCCGACTTTTGGGAAAACGAAGCCCCAGGTGGGCGACGAGCAGCAGGTTTTCCACTGCGCTGCATCACTCCACCGTTTAATTCCACTTTTTATTCAGTTGGGAACTAAAGATTAGACTAATTGTTGCAGTTCTGACAGTGGAACATCTGCACAGAACAGACGTGTTGCTTCCTGCCTGAATGGCGAGTTTCATGTTGGACAATTCGTTAAACTGATTCGTTGAACTGATTTGTTGACCAATAAGCTGGAATTGTATAAATTTGAATAAATGACAATGAGAAGTTACCATTGTCTTTTTGCTTTTCACACCTGTGGTTATCTTACAACTGACCTGTAACATTACAGATGCTGTGTTACGGCTTGTAACACAAATATTTGAGTCCATTATTACAAAACCCCTCTAAGTCGCCACAGCACTGCACTGTTCCTCATATCGTCCACAGTCTCCAGGTGGAGTTCTAGATTAGGTTTGGGCAGACGGGGAACTGTCAGGAAGGAAACTAATTATTCCTGAGCCCTAATGGGAAAACAAAGCACAGACAAAACGTTGTTACAGGGACTGTGTGAATTAAAGAATCACCGCAATAAGGAAACAAAGAGGGAAACTATAAACCTGCCACGAGTCTTTTTATAAACACCTCCCACAGCATTTATTCTCACATTAGAAGGATGTGTAAAAGTCCAAATGGATCTTTAATGGTTGTACTGAATAAGCAGTAATTGAAACCTAGAAATCTTAGGTGCCTTCGAGCAGCGCTGATAATTACTGCAAGAAGATGGAACGGTGGGTTTTATTGGTTGCTAAGGCAAGTGGCTTTGTAACCAAGGAGCTAATTAGTAATCCTTCATAATGATGTGCTACTACTACTATGTACATCTTGTAATAATTCCAAGTCACTTCCTTTGTTGTTGGTAATAATACGGTGGGAAAGGAGCAGTGTGTCTGAGCTTGTACTTTGTAACTGTGGGGATTCGAACGACTGCTCTTTATATTACATCTATTATTCCCCAAAAAGGCTTTCTAAAGATTTTCTTTTTCTCTGGAAGGTGTTTTTTAAATTTCCCTTGACGATGTTGTGTTTTTTTTTCGTCATTGCTTCAGCGATGGCAATAATAAATTGCCACAATCAGTCATTCCCCCAGCTTTAGTCCAGACTTCAATATTTTGGCAACCAAAAGAGAGATTGCTTCAACATTTTTCTGATCACCTAACTCATCCTCTAGCTGTAAAATGTACATTTATGACCTTTTATGCATAGACTGAAGTAGAGTCATGACTACAGTCCAGTAAAACTGGTGACTTTGATCTCATAAATAACACAGTGCTATCAGCATCTTCATATTCTCCGATTTGCTCATTTATAATTATGTACCTGCAGTAGTTCATCATTAACATGCGTTATGAGCATATTAGCATTATGGGATTAGCATTTAGAGCACCATTGTGCCCACATTTAGCCTCACAAAACTGCTCGCAAACCTGCAGACTCCATAAATTAGATGTATGCTTCTGCACTGAACGTACGCGGGGTCCGCCGTAGGCCACTTGCCTCGCCTCGGGCGATGTGAGCGTTTACACTTGAGCGCTGGTGTGTCTTTGTCACTCTGCAATTACACTGCCAAATTGCTAGCTGGCAGTGGGGTTTCTATGACAATGTGCCGAGCTCCTTTGCCACTGGGGCGAGTTTTTTTTTTTTTCTTTCAGTGTACTACAAACAATGCAGCAACTGAGTGGATCATATTGGAGTTGCAGCTAATAGGCACTGAACAGCAGTAACTCTCGCTGAAATTACTGCAATGCAGAAACTGGAGAAGACGTCTCAGGACATGGTCTGTGCGACCGCCGCCGTGCTGCTGAGTGCAGCAGTGACGGTTGTTCAAGCGGAGGCTACACATAGATATACCACAGAAGCATAAATCAAGCCCGAGCCTTGCTCAACAGTACGAGGTGCAGTTTCTGGTGATGTCCTCCCATCAGTCAACAAGTTGCAAAAGCAACACGGCCATAAATATCCTCGTAGTGCTGCTCTGCCAATGGGAACGCTCATTTAACTGTGAGTTATTACCTCAATAATGTGGAGGAGGAATAGCTGGACTGCAGCGACTTCATCTGCTGTTGGGTTATTATAGAAATCCATAATAGAGCTGTAATGTGAAGACGTGATGAAGGCAGGCAGGTAGAAGTCTGCCAGAAAGATGCCTCACGTCCCCCCAGACACAGAGTGATGGACTGGGTTTAATTTCCTCTGAATTGCACTCATCTTCCTCCCTGGTAACTGCGTGCTTAATCCGCTAATGGAACAATAGAGATGACTGAGCGATGGAAGGAGAGACGCCGAGAGTAATAGAGGAGGAGAAGGGGGGAAAAGAGAGAGGAGGACGGGAGGCAGAGTAATCTGAGGTTTGGTGTCACGCCTGGAGTAGTCAACAATAGACGGAACAACTTGTTTAATCTCTAATGGACTGGTTGGAGTCTATGACCCGTGTGTGTGTGTGTGTAAAAGTGTGTCAGGGAGGGGTCAATGGGTCCAGTATAGACCGTCCCGTTCCCCCAGTCCTTGACCATTTACTGCCTTTAAGCTGCCATTAAAGACTTCTTTGTGTGTGTGTGTGTGTGTGTGTGTGTGTGTGTGTGTGTGTGTGTGTGTGTCTCTTCTCCCCATTCGACTCAGCTGATGGCTGTAACTGACGATGACTCAGACTATACCCCACCCCTCCTTCCTCCTCTTTTCCCCTCATCCTGCTCCCCTTCCTGCTCGCCCCCCTCCCCTTCCTCTCCTCTCCCTACACTTTATTTGCACCTTTTCTTTTCCTTGTCTTTTCTCTCCCTTCCTCGCCTTCTTCTTCAAAGCAGCAGCAGCAGCTCCTGTGTTTGTAGTGGCAGTTGCTGTAGTTTAAGGTGCAGGATATAGATGTACTCTCCACCCACGTCTTTTTCACTTTACAGAAACACTGGCAGTTGAAGATAAAGAGCAAGTCCAAATTCCTCAATTAATACACCTTTTTCACGCTAATATAATACTTTCTTTGACAAATTAACATATTTTCATTCATTTCATATTTAACATTTCAACCTATTGCATTCATAAGACATCTAATGAAGGACATCCAGCAACTATTTTGTTGCCAGTGTAAACAAACAAAAAAATGTATTATAATCATTCCTTCAATTCCAATTAAGTAAAAAACGAAAGCTAAACATAATATTTTTTCTCTTTTTAAGTTCACTGAGCATTCAGTCCTGTCATGGTCACTGCCAGAACTTCTGTTTTATTTTGAAATCATCATTACTTCCTGCTTGGTCCTTCCCATATTTTGCCATACTTTACACATCATAAATCCAAAAGCTGAAACATTAGCGTAACGTTGTCACAGTTACTCGGATCAAATAGATGTTGCTTTCATTAAAACCTGTAGAAGAAAATGTGTAAAATAAAGATATAAGATACAGGTGTTCCTACGAACTACTGTGTGTGTGTGTGTGTGATGGTGTGGTTATCAGAGGATATAACCTCTATACACATAAATACAGATATAAAAAAGCATTGGATTATGTGAATTGTTAGTTTGTGTTGGTCTTTTAATGGAGTAGTTTCACATAAGCCTTTGGGAAAGATTGTGGTAAAAGTATTGTCCTTGCTTGTGGCTGTTAAAAGACGTCTTTAAGCTGAGTAAGTGTTTTATTTTGTAGTTGGACAACGGCAAAAGGCGGCGGTAGCTGAATCTGCGGTTTCATCTTGATCGTTTCTTGTTACTTTTGTCTCATCGTGAGTTAGCTGAGCCCCAGAAAACATAGTTGTAGTTTTCCCGTTCTCAGTGCGGCGTCCTGGGGTTCCTGGGTTCGTGGTTTGTCTCAACTGTACTTTTGTGAACTTTTGCCCATTAACTGTCTCTGTACTGTTGGACATGATGTTTGCGTAGGTATGAAAAAAGGTTAGTGGTACATTTAAGTCTCTCGTGGGTCTGGTCTGCAGAATAATTGGCAAAGACCCAAACAAGGTCTATGCTATAGAGCTCTTTGTTTTGTTGAGGCTGGTCAGAGTCCTTCTCGTGTGCAGAATGCCTTTGTTCTTGTGAAGTGTTCACTGTCCTCCATGTTTCTTTTTCTGTGCAGTGTATTTATCAGCAACAGCTCTAGACCAATGTATATTTTAATCTATGAACAAATTACAACGATGAAATCTGGTAATTGGATCACAGTCGTGAGGCTAGTTGCTGTACTTGCTTGTTATTTAGTGAAAGAAGATGACCGTTAACTAATGAGACAAAGATGTGATGCCTGCATGCATGTTGTGAGGGGCTCTCTTCTGTCCGTCAGTGCTGTGCTTCTGCGGGAGTAAACCAGCTCTGCTAAACGAGCATAAGAAGGCTTCCTCGTCTAAACGGGTCAGAACAGGGCGGAATAACATTATTACTTCGACAAATCCTCTCTTCCACCGCGGCTCCTCTCGCTGAAAACCCAACAAAAGGCAGTTTTCCCTCCTCCCACTCCTCCACTGCCACCTTTACTTTCTGCTCTTGTCAGACAGCGGAGCAGCACGATCACAGCCGACACTCTTTATAGAGTGTGCTTTCTGTGGGGACGTGTTGTCGGTGTGTGCCGAGGCCAGTTCTGTGGCATTTCCGTGGTGAATGTAGTCGATACCATGCGTGATTTTGACCATGCTCAGGTCTGTTTATGTATGCAATAGAAATAAGTTGTGTGTGTGTGTCTGTTTTTTCTGGAGATGCAAGCATTCCTGTGGGTTGATGCAGGCATGGGTGTTCTGGCCTGCTCCTTTGTTTGTGTGTGTGTGTGTGTGTGTGTGTCTGCAGCTGTGGCTCTCTCCAGTGTGTGTGCGGCGAGGTTATGGCATCCTGTTCCTTTTCCTCACTGCCTCTCCGGCTGGAGCAGAGCCAGCCTCGGTGAACTGTGAACTACAGTAGGATACGGCTCCATTATCACCACGAGGAACGTCCGGACCACGGCCTGCTGCGTAGCCACGTTCACGTGCATGTGTGTTTATTTCATAGTTTGCGTAAAGTTTCAGTTTGATACTTTACCTCTGAGGACACATTGGGTGGTCCTCACAATTTCAGAGGGCAGGATGAGAGGTAAGACTTAGATTGAGTTAGGCTAAAGGCTGTGGTTTGGTACTTTTGCTAGCAGTATTAGCTGTTGTAAAGCTACGAAGTCCGCACAAGAACCATGATCAAGGTCCTTAGTATTAAGCGGCCTGGTAGCTTAATGGTTTAGGCGTCAGACTGGGATGCAGAAGGTTGTGGGTTCGAACCCCGTCTGACTCCTAACCCATCCCCTACCAGGTGTGTCTCTGAGCCAGACACCCAGCGCTAGCTCCCTGTAAGTCGCTTTGGATAAAAGCGTCTGCCAAGCACAGTAAAGTAACTAATTAATCGTGGGTTGTTTTAGTGTCCAAACTTAAGTAGGTATTAACCACTGTTACTGTTCAATTACTGTGCTGTCAGAGTAAATGTATTTGTCATAGTTTTGGAAGGAGAGAACAAACCGTGTGATCTTTGTGTTTTACAGTTTAAAAGAATCTGAAAGGGCAACTTGTATGTTATTTCTTCATATCTAGAGAAAGAAAAATAAAATCAATATAGCTAGTCCTGTCTTAGTGAAGTGGTGGAACAAAACATCAGGGCCGTTTCTGGCTCTGTGGGGGCCCTATGCAAGATCATTTTGGGGGCCCCTGTTTTGACTCGATATAAAAAATTCAACCCTTCAATTATCTGTTGCAATGCATCATAGTAGGTTCAAACCTGAAATTAAAAACACAACGTGAATGAAATGAATGAAGTCACGCAGGAACAACAAAATATAAAAAAAAATAAATCTAAATGTGTGTGAACTCAGGTCTCTCACATGCCAACGCTAAACGTATCGGTTAAGCTACCAATGGCATGTCTGTTCGCTTATCCTAAGAGCAAACCAAAGTTAATACTCGGGTGCAATTGTCTAAATTCCAACAGTTTACAACAGTTTCTGTCAACATTACAGAGCAAACATAATCTGAGAGATATTTGATTCACATGTAATTCTAATACTATAAGCAGTAGCTTGGGGGCCCCCTAGTGGCCGCGGGGCCCTATGCCTCTGCATAGTCCGCATAGCGCAAGAAAGGTACTGCTAAACATCAACAGTGAGGGGGGAGGAGAGGTTTGTGCTTCAGCTTTGGGACCTGCAGACTCTGGTGTCATAGAGTTCAAGCAACAAGAGGTGATTATCTCTGCTAATGAGGTCGTGTTTGACTGTCACCTTTAAAGCCTGAAGGTACCAGAGTGATCAATCCTTTAGATTTTAGGTGGCGTGTTGCATCAAGTCATTCAGCGTGTGCCTGTTTGCGTCCATCCCCTCAATGCAGCAGCCCCACCCTGAAAGGCAAAACAGCAGCTGAGTTAAACGCAGTGAAAGACAGGAATCACAGGCTAACACCCCTGCATATGCTTCACACGCATAAATGCCCCAGGCCAACAATAGGGGAGGGAAGCATGTTGTCGGAAGCGCAATGTTCGCACACTGATAACAGCATCGAAAAGGTGAGAATGGAGGTTTGTGCAGGTGTCTGTCATGTGCAGACAGACCTGAAAGCATGCAAACACCCACTCACAATGTGACAGCAGACAGTGAAGGTGGAGGGTGGGAACTGTTGGTATGTTATTCAGAAAAGGGGGGGGGGGCTACTTTGGTGGGTCTTTACTTTGGCAGAAAAAGTCCCACACATGCTCCAGCAGCATTTTTCCATTGAGCCATATGTCTATGTGGGATCAGGCAAGAGCCAAACAGGAAGTGATTTTTTTTTCTTTGTTTAGTTTTCTTTTTGTGCAACGGTGCTGTGTGAGTGAACCCTGCACTATCAAAGTCGTAGTGGCTTTTTATCAGCATTGCTTTGCATGTCAGCACGGGTGATTTTACCATGGTGTTTGTCACTTGGCCCGTGCGTCTCCTTCATTGCATTTGTTTACATGTTGTTGGGAGATCGAGACAAAGAGAAGAGAGGAAGGATGTCGTGCGTGCGGTGGAGGTGTTCTGGGTAGTGCCCTCCTTCAGCTGCTGTAGTTGTGGTCTTGTGCCCTTTAAAACATCCTCAACAACAATCAGCTTTAAACGAATAGCAGTAATTTCACAGCGGGATTCAGGACGCAAAGGTCTAGAAGTCGAAGCTTGATAGGAAAGTTGACATTTAACTGATAAAGTAATATATACAAAAAGAAAAGTGATCCCCATCGACATCACTTAACCTCCTCTTAAACCACGACACGTGGTTCCTGCGTGAACAGGCAGGAATCAAATGTCTCTTTCTTAAGTCAGTCATGTTTTTCAACCTTTGTGTTTAATCAAATGAGCTGGATTTCCATTTAACTTTGACAAGAAAATAAATCTGTATCATAGTTCCGAATGTATTTTATATAGTTATGTTCTATGTTGATGTCCAAACATTTCCAGCTTGCAGCCACAAAAATAAAGGAGCGTTTTCATTTTTCAGATCTTATACAATGTCTGTAAAAAGCATCTTGAACAAAGCAAATGAAATCCAGAGGGCAAAGACCGGGTTCACACAGAACAGATTGGAATATGTTGCACGTGAAGAGTGTCACCACGCCAAACAGGACAAAAATAGAGTGTGAGAGATTATGTGAGCAGCATGACGAGAAGACGATAAACGTGATGATGGGAGTGAATGAGACGGAGGCGGTGGACGGAGGCAGCGAAGCCCCGAGATGATGGGTGTGGACAGTGACGAGAAGGTGTTGCAGACTGTGCTTATGTGGGAAAAGAAAATGAGAGCTGTGTCTCTGTGAATTCTGCCTGCAGCACTCATCTGGGCCCACGTCACCTCGACTGTTCCGCGGCTTTCCCTCCTCAAAGGAAGAAGTGAATCGATGGCTGGAACAATACCACGGCGGAAAAAAAGCGTTTTGTTGAAGCAACAGCTGTAGTCAGTAGGTTGCTAAGCATGAGAGATGGGGGAAACAGCCTAATGGAATGACCATATATCGTTCGTTTAATCCGAAGCTGCCTTTAGTAATTTTAGTAGTTATGTAGCAGACTAATTCCTGGTTGAGGACAGAAACCTTCCTGGAGTCACGATTTATGAGCCACCACACCACAGTGAATCATCCGTATCCTTCGTCAAACGTCTCATGTTTGAGCATGTGAAGGCAACATGACTGCAGGAGCTGGTGTTCACTTCAATTCATTCATTTATTTAAAGTTAGCACAATCAGATTCATAACCTTTTAGTTTGGGTTTGTCTAATTCAAATCACACAAAATGTTCAGGCGTATTCTCCTCACTGGTGTCAAATATGAATGCTGCTTGGTTTATTGATGCAGAGAGTAGGTGTTTAGAGTCACCTCGTCTACCTGAGCTTCACGTGGGCTGTTCTTTGTGCTTAATTTTAGGACTAAAGCAGGCTGAACACCTTCTTTGGGTGAAAATGTATGTCTTTGCTGTTGGTGTGCGAGGCGTCATGTCCGGAGTATTAGTTCATCGCTTTCTTAACCCCGGGAGGAAATGAGAGAAGCGACTTGAGCGATTGCTCCGCCATCTGGCTCTCGTCCTCTCGTCAGGAGACGGGTCGTGACACACGTGCGTTAGACTGACGTCGGCGGCGCTCTGGATGTGTAACTACGTGGGCTTCGTGAGTTTAACCTCGCGACGCGCCTCGTCCCTCTTTCGTCCCACTCTTCTCCTCATTATCCCCCCCTCTCCCCCTCAGGCCTCTCTCTGCGTGTCCCTCTACACATGCAGTCGCGCTCAACTAGACGAGTCATGAGCTGATCTTGAGAAACCAGCCAGCCCCCCGTCTGATTTTGGTGATTACTGGACACGTGACACGGTTCCCCCTGCAGGCTCACTCAGCCTGAATGTTTTTGGTTATTAATTAGTTTCCCTCTTGACTACCTGACCACCTGTTTGTCTTCTCACAACGAGCCGAGCTGCAAATGTTGAAGCATAATTAACTGAATTCGTGATTGTTTTCATAAATACAGGTTTTTGACTGTTGCGGTCTTTATTAACAAGCTGAACCACATCCGCACACAAACGGCTGCCGTTCAACCACCTAACTCCAAAACAGCTATAGCACTGCAGCATGATTATTTAATCAATTATTACTAATAGACGGGTTCAGCTTATACTCACCGGGATTTAGAAACATATTATAAACAGTATTGTTCCGTTTTTTTTCAGGGATCCGGGGCTGAAGTGCTTTGATTATTCCAGTATTTAGCCAAGCTGCCTATTTAAAATGTGACAGCTACTTGTTAACAAACTGTCCCTTCGCCGTGGTTTTCCCACAGGTCACGGGGATTTGAATGGATGGGAAACGAGTGCAGGTTTAATGTGATGACTCCATTTATTTCTCGTTTGCCAGAACAGGTGCAACAGTTGTATCAGTCATATGTGATAAAACAAGAATCGGATACAAACTTGTTTCGTTCTTTGTTTTAGTTTTGTTGTCATGGTGACCATGTTTTCATGCTCTGCTGCACACGTGCTTTCAAGAGCGTACAATAAAGGAGCAAGAAGAGGAAGAGGACGCGTCTCAGTATCAAGGACTGAGAGATGAGGAGGGGAGATATTTCTGACTTGACTTCACAGCAGGGTGCCTGGAGAGGCTGACGTCAGCTTATGATTTGCACCTTTTGTCGAGTTCTGCCGGGAAGTTCTGCACAGAAAACTGTGCCGCTGTTGCACTCTCACTCAGAAACGCACGCACATCCTCATTTCATCTCCACACACTCTCGGCCCCTCCCTTCCTCATCTCTCTCTCTTCTCCCAGAGGCACAAAGATATTTTTATCTCCTATAAAGCCCGAACGCTAATGAAGCATTGACGACACAAATACATTTCCATGAATTTTCATATTGCTGTGGCACATTATAGCATTTCTGTCTGATGCTGTGAACATAAACTGTCACAGTGCAAGAAACTCAGCATTATTCCGAGTTGTGTCTGATGCTTCTGAGTGATAATTGTACATTTAAAATAGCCAATTTAATCATGTATCTTTAAATCTCATTAGTGCGAGGCAGTGAAGTGAGATGATTCGGTTGTTTCCAGTCCATTTACTTTTTTTTCAAACATTTTCACGAAGCAGTTGACAGTGTCAGGAAATAAGGCCCACACCTCTTCCAGCACAATATAACACTCCATTCAAGACTATAATATTAAAATGAGTTCATTAGCATGGTGAACGAGTGAAAGTGACAAAGACAAAAGACAGTATTTCTCATGTTTTAGGACAACGGGAGATAAAATCATGTCATTATATAAAGCTTCTGGTTAATAATTTAATTATAATTGTGATCTGCGTCATCTGTAAGATTCAGTGTCCTGTTACCAAATGATAAATAGAGGCCGGTGTTGTGTTACTGCGATTGAGAGGCCGCATGATGCAATAGACTGTCATGAGTGCATTTTAAATGCATGTTCACATTATCACCTAAAACGAGGCTTCTGGCCACAGCATCCACATGCGAACGCAGTCGCCAACGCCGAGTCTGTCTACCACACTTAACGTGTGTTCCAGCGGCTCCCTTCGGGGTTCGCCACAGCAGGTCATCTACCTGGACCGAGACCCACCAACCCTGGGGTTCTTACTTTGTTTTAGGTACGATGTGACATGATATCAGGACGGATGTCAGATAATACTCATGCAGACGACACAGGGTTTTGCATTGGACAACATTTTTCTTTTAAGGAGCATATTCAGCATGTTGATAAAAAGCAGATAGTTATTCTAGGATTTTATTATAGAAATACATCATGCTTTTTCTATCATGGAGAACAGAAACTGGTGGAAACAACCCTTTTACCAATTATGGACTATGGAGATGTATTGTATATGAACACTCAGCTTCATTGTCTTCCCATGTTAGATAGTGTATACCATTGGGCACTTAGATTTATTACCAACTGTAGTCCCCTTACGCATCATTGTGAACTCTATTCTAAAATGAATTGGATATCTTTATATACAACACGGCTTGGTCATTGGTGTGTTTCTTTCTCTTCGAATGCACATGAGTGCAGTTGGCTTGTGGAATGTAATTTAGGTATTATACTCCAGAGATGAATCATTCCCATTTTGTAAGACTGATTAATTTGTTTTGCTTTTACTCAGCTCTAATTGTCTGATAGTACAATAGGAGTAGTAGTAGTAGTAGTTGTTATATACAGCAGATGTTTTGCATTTTAAGGAATACCAGTAGCTATGAGTCCAAATACCTGATTTCATTTCTGTTGGTTAACTAACATATTATTGACCAAAAGAATAATAGGTTCAGCACCAGTTTTTTCATGCATTGTCAATATTTGATTGGCACAATAAATACAAATGTTTAATATAAATAATTTAAAGTTTATGGCTTGTTCTGGTTAAAAAAACATTTTGTAAAAAGAAATATAGTATTATCCAGTCGACTGCACCTTCAGTTAAAATGTCAGGAAGAAAGCACCGTCTCTTTAACGTGTGGAAATAGTTTGACAAATACAGTCTTGATGTAAATTCCACTTATGATCAGAGGCCCACGAGCTTTCAGGGAGATGTTGTTGCTGTTTTGCTCAGCGGATGGGGTTTGTTCAGTTGTTAGGGAGAACAAAACTCCATGAAATCTCCATGACAACAGATGAACATCTATTCACTGAGGAGAAAGACTCCAGAAACCTCCAGCTAGTGCTCTTTGAGACCAGTTTCTTCTCTCTCTTTTCGCCAAACTGAAAGTCAAAGGTTACAGTAACGTACCATTTTACACGAGAAGTCTTATTAAGGAAGATGTATAATGAAATTACTCGATCGTTCACAAAAGGTTTGTTCACAGAGCTCCATCTCCACGCTTCAGTCAGCCACACCTGCAGTACCACAACAAAAGGAAATGACATTATCAGCAGCAACTCCAGCAGCTTAAACCCACTGGCTCCTAATGACTGTTGACCGCGCGGACGTATCAGGTGCTGAAAGTTACTGACTTGCTTACCGTAGCTTAGCCGCATGGGAGCAGGATTTTAATGGATTAGGGAATTAGACCTGACGGCAGTTCAGCCTTGTGGCGATGCATTGCGTGACGCTGCTGTTGTCTCATTTGGGGTCACCAAGTCGCCAGGTTCGTCCCAGAATAAACGCGGCTTTGCTTTGATTAGAGAGTGTCCAAAGGGCCGTGTGTATGCGTGGGTCTGTTTATACGCGTTGGCGCTCAGTCAGATCACTTCTGGCATTTCTGCACATGCACAACACATTTTACCTTCATCTCCGTCTTGTGAGTCTCCTCCTCTATTTCGTTCCCTCTCATGTAGCCAGCGTCCGTCCCTGTATCCGCACACACCACATCTGGTCTCCCTCGCCCGCTCTACTTTTTACTCCGTCTCTCTCTGCCTCTGCTTGTAGTCACGGCCATCTGGTCTTTTCCTGCAGCCACGATGAACCATTTGCCATTTAGAATTTGGATTAAGCAGAAGACGGCCCTAGTGACAGAGGACGGAGTAATTCGCTGTCTCTCTCTCTCTCTTTGTCTCTCTCGCTCACAGCTGGAGAATTCATCCACATGTGTGGGACATGCAGCTGTTCATATTCATACAGTAAAAGACATTATCGGCCCCTGCAGAGCTCAGCGGTGAATACTATAAGGTATTCGCAGTATGAGGCGGCTCATTGTCGCATGTAGTGGAGAAACGTGGCTCTACGTTGCAGACGCGTCATGCAACATGACTGATTTGAGCTGGTTCTATCAGTCTCATCAGTCTTTTGTGGAGTGGAAGTAGTTTACCTGGGAAGCTGTTGGAGTAGGACTAAACAAGTCGCTCTCTCTGTCTGCTGAATAGGCGACTTTTGCTCGAGCCAAACCAGATTGTGTGTAAAGCTTTCTGCTAGGTTTAAAAGTGCAGCCCGAACACATTCCTGTGGATGCGTTTTGAAGCATCTCTCGCTGCGTGCAGGATGTCTCTACATAAAGCTGACCCCTCGGGGAGAGATGGATGGAAGAGTGTTGAACAAAGCGGAGGGGATTAGCTGCAGTTTTAATTCTGATGGCGAGTCCAGCTGCTGCCTTTTCCTCTCTCTACCCCGTCTGCTCTCCGCCTCTCTCTCCTGTCTCAGTCCCTTGGTGGCTGCTGTTTTTTCCGCTGCCCTGAAACCAGTGCCAGGAAGTGTGTCCATGGTGACAGCAGGAAGCGAAGCCTTGGCTGGTCAGGCACAGCCAGGACTCCAGCTCAACAGAAACACCTTGAAATATCTTGTTTCCTCCTCTGGTTGTACCCTTGGAAAATGAATTTCTTACAGATCAAATGTGTTTTATGTTGTTTCAGAAGCAGCAATATTTTCCTGATTGTGTCTGCTATAGAAAAGTACCTCGCGCTATCTCGCCTGTGTTTACTGAGTGATGTGTATTTGCTTACATTATGCGCGTGTGCTTCCGGTTCCACTAATGAATCAGTCTCCATCTGCACACAACAGCGCGTGTGTCTCTTCTAAATGGCCTTTAACCTCCTGGCTTCACTCGGTGGTCTGCCAAAAAATCTGAAGTATCTGTATGCAGGACACATCCACATGTTACCCACAGTGTGTGTGTGTGTGTGTGTGTGTGTGTGTGTGTGTGTGTGTGTGTGTGTGTATGTGTGTGTGTCACTTGGGAGGACTGCCTGTTGGATCTGCCTACACAAACTCCTCCCTGATCTTCTTGGTCATAGGAAAATCAGAGAGAAGAAAAAAGCAGAATACATGCAAACACATGAACAGATGAATTTGTTGTTATGTAGATATTATATGTGCTTAAGCTGCTTTATCTTTCGGTAGTAATATGCTCTAAAGCATCACTAGCTTTAATAACTGAGCATGTTTTAGATGCTTAACCTCCAACCAGGATGAATAGTACATCCTCCTGCTCACTGTAAGAGAAGAAAGTGTGGATCCAAGGTGAAGGGTGAACAATAAGCCTACAGAACAGGTTCAGCAGCAGGTTTCACGATGATACCTTCACAGGATACACAGTGTAAATCTGCATTCAGCCAATAATCATTTAACGAATGTAAACATCACTGAAGTCTGTCTAATGATCCAGAAGGAGAGACGAGGTGCGGTCCACAGCCGCTCTCTGCGCTCGCAGGACGCCCTGAACGAGGCCGAGGTCTTACGCGGTTGCTGGTTTCCGCAGAGTTACAGTGGCGATATTTGCATAAAGCGCTCCATCCTGTAACACTGACCCTTTGTTGCTGTAGCTCATCAAAGTTCCCCTCACTAACAGCTTTAATTCCTCTGGATGGAATTTCCTCTTGCGTTTACGCTGGTCCCATGAAAGACACCAATGAAACACGCAACATTTTAGCACAACTACTGCTTGTGTGTCTGAACCAAGGTGGTGAAAACGTACGGACGCTATAGCTGCTAAACATATACACACTGACATTGCTCATGTGAGCTGGTATGTGGCCATGTTAGAGATATTTTAAATATATATATAAAGATAATGATGCAAAGTTGAAAAAATAATAAATTTTAAAAAATGTCATCGATGATTTCTGCAGTTTAGGAACATGGTTAAAGTGGAAGGACAGAGGAAGACAAATCAAAGAGGGAAGAAAATAATGGTTAAAGACAGCTGATTGTTAAACAAAAAGATGTCTGAATCAACAGAACTATTTTTACACACAGCAAATCTTCTTTTGCTCCTCAATGGAAAATGGGCCAGTGGCCTATATTCTCCGGCGCTTCACTGCTTCTCCCCGGATTAGCATTCTCTCCTCTCCCCTCTCTCTCTCTCTCTCTCCTGCTTCATCCTGCCGTGGGTTTCTGAACTGATAAGCGTTGGCAGTACTCGCCGTCTCACTGAACACAGGACCGTCCGTAAGGAAGATAACCGAGCCTCCTCCCGTTCCTTTTCTCCTACGCACCCTGCTTTTTCTCACGTCATGGTTTTCCTCTTAACCCATAATAAAAATAACTCTTCAAGACATCACCATCAAATGAGGGTTAATTCTCTGGTAAAGGTCCAAAGCGTGCATACAGGACATCTCCGGGAGAAACGGTGTCACCTGGAGAGAGAAGGTGAAGAAGAGTGGGTAGGAGAAGAAACGGGGGAGACTGTGTTACACGCGGTGTTTGTACGTAGGCATGTAAGTAAGACTAATAGTCAGAAATCAATCCTAACGCCAAGAAGGATGTAGATCAGAGGGGGTGGATGGCACAAAGTTGGAGCGCCATGTTCGACCTTTTGGCTGTGTTTTAATCTGAGTCGCGCGTGTGTGTAAATGCTCGTAGGTCTACACAGGTAAAATGTCATCTTGGTTGTACATCCGCCGTTGAAAGCAAAACGTCGAGCGCTGAGTTTTTCGCCATTAGCAGACGCACTCGCTGTAAGTAACACACTCACACACTTGGATGAATAAATCATATGCCAGTTATTGAACCCTTTTTATATCATTACTGATCAAGTCATCAAAATTACTACAATGCAGACCTTGAGTTGTGCTTACAGTTAAAGTACTCGATACATGAGTACCTCTCCTATGTGCCATAGTGTATATAGCACTATTATGACCTAACATTGGCGTAATGTACAGAAGTATTAGTTTGGTGAGTCTCAAAGTTTGATCTGTTACAATCCTGGAACAATCACATCCAGTATATGGCTGGAGAGAGTAAACCAATTACTTACTACTTATTACTGGGTTTCCTCCCACCATCCATAGACCTGCATGTTAGGTTGATTGGTCACGTGAGTGTGCATCGTTGTTCGTCTGTATGTCTATGTGTTGGCCCTGTAATGGACTGGCAATCCGTCCAGGGTGCACCCCGAAGCTGGGCTAGGCTCCAGCTCCCACCGCGGCTCGATTGCAGATGAAGCGGAAGATAATGGATGGTAGTTTGCAGCGACTGCCAGAAGTCGAACAGCAGCCAAAATAAGCCAAAGTAAGAGAAACAAAACGCTCAAAACTGCCCCCCCAAAAAAGGAGGCACAGCATCATGATAACCGCATGGTGCCATTCTGTAGTCAAGCAGGAGGCCATAGTGTAGCTGCGGTGGTGACGGAGAGCAGCGAGGGCCAGTCCATTCCTACACTCACTGCACAGTCTTTCCTCCTCCTCCTCTGTCTCTCTGGGGCATGTGTTTGCTACTGGAAAGACACCCGCAGCGAGGCTTCAGGGCCTGCAGCACAGAGCACTGATCAATGTCTGAATACTGGTGGAGAACCAGAGAGTCATTCAGCATTGGTTTAGACATAGACGGGCAGAAAAGGGTGCGTAGCATGTCCTTTGAAGCGCTGTGAATGTAGCTGTTGTAGGACGCACACATTGACTTCTGGGAGAGAAATGAAGCAGCGTTCAAGCCGTTAAGTTTAGTTTTCATTCATTCATATGTGAAACTTCACATAGAGCTGTCGGATGTGGAAAACTAAACATGAATAAAAACATACTGCTACGTTTGTGCAGGGGCATCTCGTATTCTCTCACAACCAGTGGTTGTGAAAAGAGAAATATTTAACCAGTTTCCCTAATTATAGTAAGCAACCACATCCATTCCTACTCTGCTGTTAAAAGAGAATAGCTTCATTATTTGTAGAAGCAAAGCCTTTTATTACCTCATCAGGAATTACTCAATGCAACCAAGCCTGGTATTCAACCCAGACAGATACGTTTCCTGGTTTGTGGACCCGGCATAGAACAAGAGGTTCTTTGTAAGAGTTGTGCATCATTGAAACTGTGTGTGCTTGACCCAGAAGACAAACAGTACGTTGCGTTTCTTTGGTTTTGGTCCGAGAGACATCCTCTATTCTATGTAATGAGTGTGCTGCACATGCATCTACGTTTCCATGCACGTTGCGGGAGCATCAGGATAATTTCCTAACAGTTTTCACTACATCCAAAGTATAGTTTGCCAAAAAAAAAAAAAGGAATATCTATCACCGTGTGCAACAATCTAACAGCAACATGTGCATACATTTAACCTGAAATGCCAGCAAAAGATGAGTCTCGAGTATTTCAGAATCCGTTCAGGCTCATTCCCTTGCCTTTAAATATTTTTTTGTGGCGGGCTACACAGTGCACGAGCATGTGCAAAATGGAGCACGTGGGCTGAAGTGAAATGCTTGAATGAAAAGGCAATTAGCTACATGCTCAGAGATGCAAATGTGCATCTGTGGTTGAGTAAGAGAGACTTCTGACCTGAGAGGTAGATGTTTTTGGAGGCGGACATTTGCTACAACATGCAACAGTGAGCTCTTCTGCCTCCCACTCTCCCATCCTTCACCTCCTGATGCTCCTGTAAGACTGGAGATACGGAGAAGGTGCTCTGCAAGATACTGGAGAAGCAGAATGAAAGGGATGAACAACAGGAGAGAAGATAGCTCACGCTGTGGTTCATTTTAAAGTAACATTGCCTAAATTAGAGAAGGATTACATCAGGTAATTATGTAATCTCTAGTTTCTGTTTTTTTGAGAAAGAGCACTGCTAAACTATGCTGGTTTAGCAGTGCTATGAAGAGCCAAACTGATTTTATCTTTTTTTGTGAAGTCGAGGTGAGTTTCATGGGAAATTTAAAGATGGAGAGTGGGTGAAACTCCTACACTCTGCCTCTGCGTCCATTCGAGTGTAATAGAAATATATATGTGTGTGTGTGTGTGTGTGTGTGCTGAGAAAAGGAGAAAGAAGGGGGCGGGGATTGAAAGGTCAGTAATATATTAAATGAGGTATTTAATGAAGGAGATAGAGATTAGCTCTCGTATGCTTCACCTCTCTGAGTAAAACAAGAAGGAACAAAGGCTGAGGGAAAAGAAAGAATTAGAAGTAGGATATTAAAGATCAGTCTCGGCCCAGTGATGCTTGCGTTGTTGTAGATCACTGTTTAGACAGGAGTGATGATCTCAGGATGTTCCATTTGTCTCCTGAGGCTTTTTTTTATTACTTTCATACAATCAGAATGGTTTGCCCTAGGAATTATTTTTATTTGTCGTTTAGTTAAAAATCGGACACCTCAGACGCAGTTTCTATACAGTACATTTTTAATTACGTTCTCTACCAGCTTTAGTCTCCGACACAAGGAGAGCAAGATATGTTAAAACAAAAGCATTGCAACATGTTTTAATTTTAGTATGGATATTGTACTATGGTTTGTTTTGTTTTATAACAGTCCACACAGTGATTGTAAATTCAAACTAGTTCTGAGGAGCCCACATGTGAACATGAGCAGCAATGGTTAGGTGTGGAAAAGAAAAAGAAGACGCACAACGTCTGCATATGCTGTACAGAAGAGCTTGGAGATGTTATCCTGGTGTTTTGGTTGCCATGGTAAAATCTAGAGGCTTGTCTCTTGTCTTCGTGCTGAAGTCCAGAAGATTTGGCCGACACTCTATGCATGTGTGATAGAAAGACTGTGTGTGTGTGTGTGTGAGATTAAAGACAAGTTGCAGAATGCGTGCGAGTGTCTGTTGATCATGTGACTGTCACAGTGTCGAGATCAGGTTCTTATTGTGTCTTTGTATTTACTTTTGTTTAAGTGTGCGACTGTGTATGCGTGTTTGTGTGTGTAGTGTTTTCTGGTACTTTTTTTTATAGTGCGTTGGCTATTTTAATTTTTTTTTTAAAACTAATTTAACTGTTTAAGTACTGTAAATTAAAAAAAACACTCGACAACATAAATTGTCTGCACATTTAAATGGATTTGTGTTTATATATTATGCCAGTCATTCTGTAGTGAGGGCTTTTACTTTGAAAGGGGTGGGGGGAGGGTACAGAGCGAGGTGAAGAGGAGGGGTCTCTGCCCTGTTGCTAAGTAACAGTCTCCAGACCTAAAGGCAAAGCCAGGCCTGGTTTCCATGGTAATGTCATTGGTGTGGAGGGAGTTTTGGTGGTTGTGGTGCACAAATCTGTAAGCATATATGTTTCTGTGTGTGTGTGTGTGTGTGTGTGTGCGTGCAGGTGTGTGTGTGTGTGTGCGTGCATGAACCACTCAGCCAGTTGAGTGTCAGTGCTATTAAAACTGGAAAGGCAAATGTGAAATGAGGCGTATAATGGAAAATTATATAATAGATTTGATCTGCACCAGGGTTCGGCAGACATCCCCACAGCCACCAGACAAAGGTCTTTTACATTTACACCTGACATTATCTTCCTTTGTACACATGCTGCCTCAGGCCTGCATTTATGCACTTGACAGAAAACACGACTCAACTACTGCTGCGTCTTCGTTCTTTGAGCGCTGTCGCACTCTTGAGACAAAGAGAGGCATTGGGGAAAGGCTTGAGCGGGAAAGTCAGGTGAAATAAAACTGAAAAGGAAAGGACAGAAAGGAAGGAAGGGGGGACGGCGAGTCTAGCCTGGGTTGATAATGGCTATGGGTAATGGTTGCACAATGTAAAGCAGACTATGGTGGAGATGGTGGTGGGAGGTCAACGGTTTAGTCGCGGTGTGGAGGAGGAGCTCCTCAGACTGCTCGGCTGCCGTTTTCACCGTATAATCTACGCGCGTTTACTTCACTTTTCTCCACGCCCGTTAATAAACTCCCCGGTTTCTGGCCACGGCGTCCGACGACAGTGATCTTGATCTGTTCGTCTACATTTACATAACATATTCAGCTCTTCCTGTAAAAGGCTTGAACTATAAAAACATACAGTGTGCCTGCAGGCCAGACGTTGACTGAGTTGATAGCGCTTGCTCTTGCTCCATCCCTCTCTCTCACTGACACACACACACACACACACACACGCACACACACTGGCAGCAGAGAAAGGAGGAACGAGCAGACAAAAGCATGTTTGTGTTCATGAGAATGTGAAGCACAGTGGGTCTCTATGTATGGAAGCAGTGTCAGGCTCGTCCCAGAGAGACCAGGGAGCGCGAGGTGGGGATGGGGGGGCATTTCACAGACTCGTCTCGAACCGTGACTACACAGTCGCAGATCACTTTAAAGAACAATGTTGTGTGTTATATCGCAAAACTCGATGGCAGAAATGTTTGGAGCAGACCGACTTTCTGTAGCATCCTGCATTATAGATAATCAGCAGAACAGGTGGTTTCATTCAGTGTCATGTCGTTGTCTCTGTTGTCGGCAAGCATGGATGTGTTAATTGGGTGGGAACCCAACATTTTCATAAAGCACTGCAAACATATTATCTTACAATGACACGAAAAGAGAAACTCTCTGTAAATTCGAGAACTTACAAATGTAATCATCAATAACATGCATTGTATTATATTTGATAAAAGAAAAACTTAAATAATAACATAAACAGAGCACAAATGAGCTTCCGTGTGCGCCTGATGTTTGTGTGAACCAAAAATAAGAAAACAGAAAATGTGTACCAACATGCAATTTAAAAACTGTTTTTTTGTTAACAAATTGCTGGATAAATATTTATTACTGGTTGAAAAGTGAAGCAGCAGGGAGAAGCCCAGTGTGCGGGAGGTGGTGGGAGAGGAACAGTGAATATAGCCACTCTATCCATTGTTTTGTTTCTTCCTTCTTTTCTCCTCTAAAAGTACACAAAAACAGTGCCAGTCCATTGTGGTGCAAAGCAGAGAGCAGGCTGGGCGACCTCGGTCCAAAGAGGAGCCGCAGAGACTGAAGCGTTCAACTTCATTCTTTCAGTCAGGCAGCCCCCTCCCCCCCCCCAGTCTCACACACACGATTCACAAGCTCGGGAGTCTCAGACGCGCACACACACACACACACACACAAACACACACAGCATTCAGATCCTTGCTGAATTCACTGGAGGTAAGGTGCATATCCCTGCTCTCTCCCACACGGCTTGTTGTGTTGAATGAGCAAATCACGAGCTGGATGTGGCATCCAAGACTCACTTACTCTGAGCACACACTCAGGCAGTCGTGAGAATAATTTGCTGACCACTTACCGGATCCCAAACTCACCGTAGTTCCAAGCTGAACCCTAAAACGTTTAACACTGCAACCAAAATGTCGTAGAAATGCTTCCACACACACACACACACACACACACACAAGCACAGTGAAAGTGCTCTGTCATCGTCGAGCTCTCGCCCTGAGGCTGAGATCGTGGGTCAGACAAACCAAACAAAATGCCACCATTAGCCAGAAAAGAACAGATAAACAGATCTGACCTTAACTCGGCCTCTGGCACAATTCCATTAGCAGTCTTTTACCGCACATCACCGAACCCGATCTGGAAACTTTGTCGCTGCGATTTTAATGTAAGAAAAAGAAGAAAGATCAATGAATAGCTAAAAAGACAAACCTGGCTTTCTGAAAGATTCAGAAATAGATTTTTTTCTATTTAAAAAAAGACCATTTTTCAGGGGGACTCGTGGCAAGTTCAGGGTCTGCTGCTCATCTATGGAAAATCAACTGTATTTGTCCCTGTGATCAGGCAAAAAAGAAACATTGCTGTTAGTCAGCCGAGCTGAGAAGTGAAGTGTCGCCCCCTTGTGCCAGCTGCAGGTAACTGAAGCTCTGGTATATAGGTCACTCCACTCATGGGGCTTAATGTACACTAAATTTGTCTGCCATGAGACTGAGGAGATCAGGGGCAGACCAGAGCTGCATGCCAGTGCCCATGATGCACTGCACCGAGCGGCAGCCTCTCACCAGCTGTGTTGATGCCAAAGACGGAGGGTGGGGAGGCGGGGGGCTGAGATGTTTGTGACACTAGCATAAGAAGAACAATACCTGTTAACAGCATATTTCTGCTTTCATGGTGGAGTAGAGGCTGCCGTGCTTGCTCTGGTTAGTTGCTCCTACAGAAACCGAGATCAGACACCGTGGAGACTTCAGTGACAGTGTACAGCGGATGCCGCCAGCATGTGTTTTCTTGTAACTCTTTCACTCCTCACATTGTTAGAACGCAGGCAGCGATATTTATTTGCGATCAGGAAGATGCACATGAACAGGCTGACCCAAATATGCTAAGCGAGATATGAGCTACACTGTGAAACCCTGTGTCCATGAACCGCGAAAGCCTGCGTTTTCCTCCCGGTGTATCTTTCTTTGCTTCTTTCTAAACGAGCACAGCTGAGCGGAACAGACGGCCTCAACACGTCTGAATCACTCTGCTTTTCAGTCTCTCTTTCACTGTGTTTTTTTGTGTGTGTGTGTGTGTGTGTGTGTCTCTTTCACACTGTTTGCCTGCTACTGAACAACAACTCGCATGCCAACACACACATACTCCTACACACACACTCGCACACCCCATCCACCTGAGGATAATCCAAACCCTGCGATGAAAAACACTGGGTTCCTCAACGCTAGACGAATCCGTAACTTCTGCATGTCTACAGATCAATCACCCCTGACCTACCTCTGTGTAACCATTAACAGTAACATATCCGTCTGTGCCAAACGTCCTCCTCTTAGGATCATTTATCCCCACGGGGTTTTTGTTTGATTGTCATGCAGCTTTTAAACCATCCAGCCTACGTAAATGAGTGAAACAAGTGAGGCATTTATGAAGCATGTGCACAGTATGCTCAGCACAGACATGTTCTTCTCCATCACGTCCACTAGAGGGAGACAGCGGGTTACAGAAATATCCACTAGAGTTTGATATGATAGAAAGCGACTGATAACTTGCAGTTTTACCCACTGTGGTGATCATCTGGGACTATTTTTAGCTGTGGACGAATACAGAATACGTTCTGTGCATTAAACAATTCAACAAAATGAGGATATTTTCAGATATGTTGCAGTTTTGTTATTATTATTATTATTATTATGGTTTTTGTATTACATGTGTTGCCCGGTATTTGAGATGTGCCTTGCCTTGCATAGCATAACCATTTCCCCTTCTCTCCTCTCTCGGCTTCTGTCCAGACCATGGCGGAGTACAGCTCTCTGCTCAGTGACCTCTCTGAAAACATCACCAACGAGGACTTGGAGCAGCTCAAGTCGGCCTGCAAGGAGGACATCCCCGAGGACCAGAGCAACAACATCACCTCCTCCAAGGAATGGTTCAGCTATCTGGAGAAGAACGACAAGCTGGCCCAAGGTGAGAGACGCAAACCGGTCATGAGCACATGAGTGGGCTCAGGCCAGGTCTTCATCAGATGACGTGTGAATACAAGGTTTCCTGAGTGAACGGGTGCTGTAACGTATCCATTCGTGCAGATAACCTGTCCTACATCGAGCACATCTTCGAGATTTCGCGGCGACCGGATCTGCTGACGAGGGTGATCGAGTACCGCACCACAGTGCTCAAGATTTCGGAGGATGACGAGATTGACACCAAGCTCACGCGCATTCCTTCAGCCAAGAAATACAAAGGTAAAACACTCTGTGTGCTTATTCTATGAGTCCTGTCGACACAGGCTGGGCTCAGAAGTGTTTGTTAAATTGTTAGGTTTACTAGTGATCATCCTTCTGGTCAGCCGAAACCAGTCCAATGCTGCCCTCGTGTGGCTGAATAGAAAACCTTCTTACACCCAGTGGTTCCCAACCTGTGAGTCAGGACCCCATCGAGGGACAGCAGCTGAATTTGAAGGATTCAGGAGATGATTGACTGGGAGGGAAACAGAAAAGCATGCTTCTCTGTGCTACCAGATAGTTTGTTACCAGATAGTAATTTTTTTTACAGCACAGTTCAGTTCACAGGGGAAATGTTGCTTTAAGCTCGGATGAGTTAGAACAACATAAAGTCACAGGGGTCATTTTCAGGTCATTTTCTTACTATATTATTTCTCCTTTTCTCTTCACCCTGCTTTTCCAACCTCCGCCTCCAAAAAGACATCATTCGCCAGCCCTCTGAAGATGAGATCATCAAGTTGGCCCCGCCCCCTAAAAAAGTGTGAGGTCGCAACCCGAAGACCTGATTTTTGCACCTTGATTTCTTCGCTCCTGGCACTCCAGTCAACCAACCAACCAACCAACCGTTCCTGACCAACCCCATCACTCACCACGTACACCCCCCGACACACACACACACCCCGCCCACACACACATACACAACTCCAGCCATGCTTCCCTTCTCTATTGAGTAGGTCAGTTCAGAATGAGTGTTACATGGAAACACTCTGTGATGCTTTGTGTGTGTGTGTGTGTGTGTCCGCCACGGTTGTTGCTCAAACAAAGTCTACGTCCAACCACAAAGAATTTCAAACTACAAACTTGCCTAAACTTAACAAAACAAAGTTAAAAAGTAAAGTGAAAGTTAAATCAGAAGTTCTGAAAATATCAGAAAACAGAAAAAACCATGAAAATAAATAAGCCGTGTTTGTGTGTGTGTGTGTGTGTGTGTGTGTGTGCGTGTGTGTGTGTGCGCGCGGACTAATGCGTAACCATGACAAACATCATTTAGCAATGCCTAATTGTTTTTTTTTATTCACACTGATCGCACCAAGCAGCACAAACTGTCAAAACTAATGGGCTGGAAACTATTATACGGTGATGGAGTGAAACAAAAACATGTCGATACATAGTTTACATGGTAAAAAACAAAAGTGTAGCTAAAATAAATAAAGTAAAAAGGAACCAGTTCATTTCAGTCCCACGTAGGATTCTGCTTTTATTCAATAACAGCGTTTGTATTAGTGTGTTGCTGCATAGTTGTCGAGGTGTGTGTGTGTGTGTGTGTGTGTGTGATGTGAACAGAACGGGCTGATATTTAGGACGACTGATGCCACACAGACGTGAAGTTACAGCATCATTATTAGGACTGAAAGCAGAATCACGGAGAGTTATTAGCTGCTTTTTTTTTACCCTTTGGGTTTTGTAAGGATTAAATAAATCAAATATATTTTTGGCCGTTTGCTTCAGGGCATGGTTGGTCATTTTTTGTTGCCGTCAGATATCAGATCAGTTTCTCATGTTCCACCGGCTGCTGCCTGTAACTTTCTATCTATTGTCCAAACGTGAGAGTGGTATCAAAAATCTCATTTCTCCCACAGAAATAAGAACAGATGGGTTTTTCTCTGTATTCTAAAAATGTTAGATTGTCACAAAGTTGCCATATTTGAAACAAAACTTTAAGTGAAACTTAAAGGGCAAAACAGTCTCTATTCCTCGGCTAGAGGTTCTCTACATTCCCTTTACTCTTGCACGGATAATGATATCATGTTTTAAGAGCAAAATGAAAGAAGTCTCATATTTTAGAGGAAGCTATTTAAAGTAGGTTTAATAGGAAAAGCCGATGTTTGCCTTTACCCTATAGCAGAGTTATTCACAGAAACTATTTAGAGAGGAAAGTTCTAGTTGTTATTTCTCTACTATGAGTATTCCATGTCTGTAGGTTTTGTTTTTGTCAAGGGGACCAGTGGGCGTGCAAGTCTGTTGTATGAGCTGGTTAGAGATGTAAATATACAAATAATATATGACAAGACAATATAGCTGGAATAATTTATTGACCTGCAGTGTTTTGTCCATGCTGGATACTAAAGCAGTTCCACCATGTCTGGGTTTGGGATTACAGACTTAGCTAATCTGAAAGTGCTCAGCCTGTGTGCGAACAAACCGCGGGGAAGAATTACATTTTTTCAATAACATTAGAGAATATAAAAGTATATTTTGAGAGATTATTGGATATTTTATTTACTGTATAAACATGTTTTAGACCAACACTAAACGTCCTTTTGACTTTTCGTTGCCATTTTGTTCACAGGAAATAACTGACCCCGTGTGATGTGATGTGTCTTTGAAAGGATAAAGACAAACTCTTAAGGACCGTAAAAAGTGCAGATGTGAAGAAAATGCCATAAAGAAACAACAGCATGTGATAACAAATAATGTCCTTTAATAAAATGTACATAAAGTAGATTATTATTTAGGTCTCTAATGCACACGACTCATAACCCACTGACTATGCCATCACCGCCATGCACCAACACTATAGCTAGCAAGACTGTTGAAACTAAACTTTAATAACCGCTCTTCTGATCACTGTGTCTCTTTTTCCCCTGCGATGAAGCCTTAGCAGACTCTGTGTTTACCCCCAAAAAAGTTTTCAGAACTGTGACAGATTGTGTGTGTGTGTGTGTGTGTGTGTGTGTGTGTCTGTATGTGTGTGTGCGTGTGCGCGTGAAGCGAAGACGGGCGCCGGCACACACTAATCAAAAACCGCTCTCGCTTTTAGAGAGAGTGATGCTACTTTTATTGTGAAATTTGCTAAGGACTTCAGTGTGTACAGATTGTCTCTGGGACTATTTCTGCCCCCGTCTTTGTTGTCCTGGAAACTGTTTTAATCAAAGAAATGAAGCAACATAAAAAGTTATCAGTGTCATTTATTCCAGCCCTGCTATGTCCCTTTATCCTATCTGTCACGGCCACGCCCCCCCAACCCCAGTGCCAACAATTAAAACTTTTATTTTCATCACAGTTTTAGTTTTTTTGTTGTATTTCTTTCGTATCGCTCACCGTATATTGTAGTGTTGGACTGATTTGTATTCTATGCATTTATGTCTGTAGGAACTCTGTGCACTGTAACACATCTTCCCAACAAAGCTTTTAACCTGAAGGACTGAGCTCTTTAATTATGGTGAGTCGACGTGTTGGACGTGATATTTTTGTGTTAAATTCGCATGATGGATGTGCGGGGTGGAGTTGCGGGAAAAGTTGAAAGAGTTTCATAAACTGTGAAAAAACAAAAATGAAGACCCCCAGTACTCCTTCTAATGGTTACAGATGTGTAGCAAGGTTTAATAGTTTGCAAACAATGGGCATGCTTCTTTGCAGGAAACACCCAATCAATTGGCCATATCAAGCTTTTCTGTGGTATTCTTAAAGGGACAGTCCACCCATAATACCTTAACACTGTTATACTTTGAAATTCTGGGTTTTAATTTGCGTGTTGAGTTTACAACAATTCACACGGTGGTGGATGGCACTAGGATAGTATCTAAGCTTTGGTTAAGACCAAAATAGTCTAAATATTGTTCAGGTTTGGATTAAATTCTAATAATTATTATTTTTATTCCACAGCCTTAAGCTTTTAATCCTTTTTTGCACTGACTTTCAAGAGTCATATAGAAAGAAATCACAAAAGAAATAATCACTGAAAGCTGAACAAAATTCAAAGTTTACTTCTACAACATGTAGATAGTGTGATGGTTTTAGTGTAACAAGCCGTTTTTTCCTCAGTCAAAAGAAAATTTTCAAAAGAAAACGTTTTCCCACAAATTTTCCACTTTCATGTTAGTATCATCATGAAGAATATTCAGGTATAATCGACAGTATACACTTATCTTTTCAACATATAACTGTGTCAGAGTATTTCTGAGTGGACTTTCACGTCCAGACTGTCCTTCGCTAGGCCAGACCCCAAGTGAAGCGGTAGCTGCCCTCCTAAAGCTGTAACTGACCGTGGGACCACTGCACCGATCACAGAGCTCCATCGAAAGCATTTTGCCAGGCGAAGGGCAGAGTTTGTGCGTACTGCTATGACCTGTGGGTAATGGTCTTTCCCAGATTTAAAATGGATATGGTACAGTAATTTTATACAGCAGATGTCAGGTTTCTTTCCAAATGTTAGCATGTTCAACTGTACAAAATGTCAGCAAGAGATGATGGAGAATGGTGTATTTTTCTTTTTTTGTCTTTTATTTGCAGTGTTTTTTAAATAGCAACTTGTGAATTAAGATGTATGTGACCAAGTGATTTTGATTTTGTTTCTCTCACCGAGTTTCAGTAGGCAATGGACTCATGTTAGCAGCTGTGTGGTAGTTTGCCAGTAGCTTGACAGTAGGATTGTCCACTCAGTATCTGTAATCACGAGAAACGTAAAGAATCTAACTGTATGATGCTCCAGATGCTCCAGGTTAAACTTTAAATTCAAACATTTAATTCACTGGAGTGTTTCAAATTTTCTTTAGGCGTCAATGTGGGGCTGTGCTGCAACTTTTTCCTTCTTTTGTTTCTTCCTTGTGTTTTTTTTTTCAGCTTTCCTGAAAGCTGAAAACATGCCATTAATGTCACAAAGTGGCACAGCCTCACAACTTCATGGCAAATCAGATTATATGTTTGGCATCACGTCACGTTTTCTTCTGTAGCCATCGGCACATAATATATCAACATATCAGTCACATGATGTCAAATTTGGATTTCCATGTACCAAGTACATATCAACTAAGTGAATGCTGCAAAGTATAAATCAGCTGAAATACAGCCTATATGTATTTATAGTGAATACTTGAGATCATCACCAATATGAAGAGGCAGATATTGTATGAAGGTATTCAGCATTTAATGCCAACGGTTGATTAAAATTCAACAGTATAATTTCCCCTGAAGGATAAGACTGTGTTTTGTTCTGTTTCTTTCGTTTTGTTAGGTTGTAAATATGTATTTTGGATATATATCACTGCGTTTGTTTTGAAATGTATTAATTTATTTAATGCCTATATATTATTGTTTTTACATATCCTGCTTTTGTTTTACTAACTGGAAACAAATCAAGGGGACAAAAACATCGTGCTTATCCAATGTTAGGCAGAACATGCATCAACAGTTTTATAATTCATGTTATTCTCTTCATTTATGTTTTGTTGTTTCAGCTTTGGGTGATGATTTTGCAAAAAAAAAAAGTGATATTCATTTCATTGTATTTACTGATATGTAACATATTATGTTTTATTATGTGTCGTATTTGATCAGATGTGTTGTGGTCATTTCTTGTAAAATGATTTTATTCAGAAAGTTTCCAAATCATGACAAACGATAAAAGAAGTCACAAAGTTATAATCTGCCATTTCGCTTATAGGAGACATGCTGCTTCCCTGTGGGCACCAAGAGCAGGAAGCTTTAAAGAGTTTAAAGTGAAAATGTTCAGGATCACGTGAAATATTCATAAAAGGCTGAGCCCTGAGTACTCAGTAAAATACGGTAACTAATTGGCTAATGACAACCTTCAGCTCAACAATAAGCATCCGCTCCTAGTTCTTATGCCGCCCTAAAATGTTCAGGTAGTCACAAAAGTACAGGAGATTGCTTTGAAAATAATCACTTGCATAGTTTTAAATAACTACTACAATTATTAATTAGCTTCTATTATATGGAGCGAATAAAAACTCAAAGTAAATGTGACTCATCCAATAAGAGGCTACTGCTGTAAAAAGGACATTTCACAGGCTGAGTAACTAAACTTTGAACATTTTGCTTAGTCAGGCTGCACATGCTGTTTACCTAATCAGCTGATTAACAACAAGAGCAAAAGGTATACGAACATATTATGAGAGGTGGAGACTGCATCAAATCTGGTGCCCACTCATTTCTATGAAAGCTGCTCAGTGGCACATATTTCCAACAATCCAAATTCTTACAGATTCCTTTTCTATTATCGGGATGTTTCACCTGCTGCTAAAATAATTAATCTACATGCACCTGATCAATGAAAGGAGACATATTTTGCAGGTTGTTTTGTTTTTTTACAGCAGCAGCAGCTTCCAGGTAGTTGCACCAGAATTCATTCAGTGTTTTTATTGCTCTGGCAAACACTAGTGTTGTTTTTGAGCTGGCACCTTTAAGAAAGGCAAGTATTCCATGTTTAAGGGTGTGTTAAATTATGAGCAATGCTTTATTTTTATAAAGCTAGTGAAAGGTTAAAGGGCACATGGATGTAGTGATAGAGTGAGGAGGTAAATAGGGGGATGCGTGCATGGATAGAGTAGGGAAGTAGTGGTGAGGAGTAGTAGTACTCGTATATAAAAGTTATAGGTGTGCACAACAATACTGTGCGATAAGGTTGGGAATGCTGAGTGTCAGGTCAGATCAAAATCTGCAACCTGCAGACTTGTTTTTCTTGCTTTATTTAGGTTAGGTTATGGTTTCCAGTAAGCTGTTGCCCTCTTTAACTGCACCTAGTTTCTGTGGAATCAACCCGTAAGGCTGAAACTTAAAAGACCTCTAATTCTGAGGTCTTCAATGCAGTGAGAAGTATCAACACACATTTCTTCACATTTACCACAGAACAACATCTCCACTGGATACCATGGGCTCATTTTCCTGACATGGGGCAAGAAGCACTTTTTTGTGAAATCATTGCAACACAATATGATTCAGACAAATATAAACATGTGGCTTTTTGTCATGATTTACATGAGACGGAACTGAAATTATGCCATTTTGTCATTGTGCTAAAATATTATAAATATTATATATTAAAATATATTTGCTAACCTATACTGTGCTGAAGCTTTCTTTTAAATACAGTGGAACAGTGAAAATCATGAGCTCAGGTAGTCCATATTATTTCATTTCAGACACTGCCATCAAATAGTAGAAACAGATAATTTGATAATGGGTTTCACCTTGACATTTACGTTAACTGTGAACAACTGCTCATTACCTCACCAGAAAACCTTATCGGGATTGTACTTTTGTCGTATATGAACGTCATTTTTAGGAGCCTGGGTTACAGAGGTGGACCTGCTGGTGTGTTTTGGATCATCCTGCTGCAGAAACCAAGTGCACTTCAGCTTGAGGTCACAAACTGATAATCAAACATTATTCTTCTGGATTATTTGGTAGAGAGCAGAATTCCTGTTCCTTTCTGTTCTTTTTGGTTAGTAGTGGTTTCCTCTTTGGAGCTCGACCATGGACACCATTTTTGCCCAGTCTCTTTATTATGGTAAAATCATGGACACTGACCATAACCAAGTAAGGTGTGCAGTTCTTTTGGGTTTTTTATGACCTCTCCAATGAGCCATTACTGCATGCTTCCGGTAATTTCTGGTGGCCAACCTTTCCTGGGAAGATTCCCCACTGGGAATTCATCATGCCTAATATTTAAATAATGCAGCCACAGAAGCCATTCAGTACAGAGCCCAGCAGGGGACAAAGGGAGATAAAAAAAAAAGGTTTGGGTGAGAAATAAAAAAAATAGTTATACTTTTGCGAGAATATAAAGATACAGAGATAAGATATACATTAAATTGATGCTTGGCAATAAACATGGCTTCCATTAAAGTGAGAGACACTTGAAGAGAATACTTGGAGGTAAATACCATTTACTATTTTCTAATGAAATAAGAGCACCTTGTCTGCCTGTTCGGAAGCACATTTTCTGACAAGTAATTGAGCTAAGAAATGTTGTACTATATATACTACTATAATATATTTCCATAATACATATAAATTATTTTTCAATGTAGGACTTTTACTTGTCAGCAGGTTTCTGCAATATGACATTAGTATGAATGTTAAGTTTCGTCAAGAGGATGAAAGGAAACTGAAAGTGCGCAGCTACATGCCCCACCCACCTAGCTGTCTTAATATTAACCACCTTCTTGGGAGTGTGCATAGCAGTGAAAAATACTGAATAGTTGCTAGCAGAGCTAGAGATACCCCAACATCATACGGAAAAAGGTAAGTAAAATGAAAAGTTCTGTTTGATGTGCAAAATGTTTTGTGTAGCAAGATTCAAAACACTTTAATAATGCCAGGGGGAAATTGTTTAAAGATTGTTTAAGATGTTGCTGTTATGACAATGGAGATAGGACAGTGATTCTAAATCTTGGTTTTAAAAACAAAACACTGCACTAAAATGTTCATTTAAAGTTATGCTAAGCTCCATGCTAAATAGGTTAGCATGGAGCTGCTGGGCGTCATGACAGCTTAGTGGGTAAAGCAGTTGTCTTCAAACCCAAGGGTGAGCAAGTTTGATCTCCAGTCCCACGTTGAGATGTCCTTGGTCAAGACATCAATACCCCGTATGGGCAGAACCGGGTCTAGCAGCTGTCCAAACAACAATTTCCCCAAGAGATCAAAAAAGTATTCATTATTATTATTATTACTGCTGCGTAAGGTTGAGGTGCTTGTAGACAGTGACTTTGACTATGGTCAAAGCAATGATAGAGAAAGGTTAATAAACCCTTATTATGTACTATTTTTATTGTGTTTAAAATCAATACACTGTGTTTGGCAGTTGAAGAGCTTTAAAACCGATGTGTCCTGCTATCTGATATCATTAATGCCCGTCCAGCAGAAATATCCTTACAAAACACATCCTATCAGCTGCCTGGTAGCTCAGTGGTTAAGGCAAAGGGCTGGGATGCAGGATTAGCGGGATCAATTCCCAGCTGTGTCACCCGGCCCATTCCCCATACCAGGTGTGTCCCTGAGCGAGACACCCAGTGCCCTGCTCCCCTCAAGGGGGGGATGGGTCAAATGCAAAGAATACATTTCATTGTAACATGCAGAAAAGTATCAGTGACAATAAAGTGGAATTATTACTCTCCGACAGTTCATTTCATCCCCTCCCTCTGACATTGATGACATCTTGAATGTACTGAACTTCACCTTTCTATCACTTATTTGAAATTCCCAATTAATGCAAATATAAATTTGCATAAATGCTTTATAAATAAACCACAATAAATGACATTTGTGTGGTTGGCACTAAGATGCTTTTTACACAAATACTTTTTTGAGTTTGTTGGCGAGGATTACTCAATGATCCCAACTCTCAGCTAAGGTTCCCCTGCTAATGGAATACTAACTTTCCATTTACTAAAGATTAACCCACACCACCCACAAATCAGAATTTACTGATTAAATATTCATTAGCATGTAACAATCCTTCGTAGTTGGCCAGGGTCACAAGACTGTTTTTCTGATTTTGTATGTCGCATCATAATCTGCAGTCTGAGATTATTCTTTCACATTTATTATGTTAAAGGAATCTGGAAGTCCAGGATGGCAATTGGCCCACACCTGTCAACTGACTTCACATTGTTGGATGTCCTCCAGCCAAATCAGTTTGAGGGAGAATCATTTAATCCAAACCTTATTAAGCAGACAGAGAAAAACTTTTACAGAGGGGCCCCGCCCACATGGTTAAACTTTCACATCAGTGAACAGGCATCATCAGGTGGCACAGGAATTCCACTTATCAAGAGAGATGGATATGAAACACTCATGCAACAAATTAAAGAAAGAAGTAAACGGCATGGAATACCAACTGTTCAACTGTTCCACCAGCCAGGATGTGGGGGCACTACACTGGCAATGCAGGTCTTGTGGGATCTGCGGAAAAAATTCAGGTGTGCCGTTTTCAGCTCAACCTCAGACACAAAACCATATATTACGGATTTCCTTGCACAGGAATTGGTTCAACTTTTCACAGAAGACAGTAGACACAAAACAGTACTTCTGTTACTACATGATGAGCAGATTGTAGAAACTCTTCAAGAGAGAATTATGGAAAAGATTGCTGCACAAAAGATAGTACTCCGTATGCCTGTGGTGGTTTTACTGTCCTGTTTGAGAAAGGATGCAGATCTACAGAGTAACCATGTCGTTCTTGGAAAAGTTCTCTCTGATCGAGAGAAGCAAAAATTTTACGACAAAAAGAAAGAGCTTGGCAAAAAGTATCCAGATGAATACGAACAATTTCACGCCTTTAACATATTGCAAACAAATTTCTCTCAAGACTATGTCAGTCAAGCATGCAGTGTATTCAAAAACGTCCAAAGTGCAAATAAACCACCAAAGACCCAGCTGGCTACCTTCCTGGCCCTGCTTAATGCCTATGTACCAGGTTCATATTTTTTGGAGTCCCAGTGCCTAGAATTCCTTAAACAGAAAGCCTTCCCCTATGAAAATATTTCACTGCAGGACATAATGAAGCCTTTTAGTCATCTAATTGTCACCTTCACGCAAGGTTCTGAAAAAAGGGTCCACATGGCTCACCCTATGATAGCACAGACTTGTACTAACCTGATGGCTACGGCACCAGATGGCTATGAAGTGACCAGAAGTGACACAACAAGAAACTTGTTGATCTATTTTTGCAGAGCTGAGGATTCTTCGTGTTTGCTAGGTTTTATCAAAAACATGCTAACCAAAAGAGAAACAAAAAAAGATGAGAACAGTTCAGAGAATAAAGAGAGGCAAGAAAACTTTTCTAGACTGATTCTAGATATTAAGAGGGGCGAAGGGTGGAAAGATAGTGCCTCAGTTTTAAAAGTGGCTTCAAATAAATTTAGTATGAATCCATTTTTCCCCCAGGCACTTGCTCGTTTTTATTACATAGTAATAAAAAATTACAATTTGGCAGTAATGTGGGCAAAGAGAGCCATGGAAAGAGATACCAATAATTCATTTATCGCCGACACGCTGGGACAGGTGCATAAGAACCATCTGAAAAGCAAACTGAAAGAAAGAAGTCCTGCCAAACCAAGAGAAATTCTGCAGCTGGCTAGAAGGGCTATTAAAGCATTTAACCATGAAGAACAACTTGCTCAAAAGGAATCCGAGGCAGCCATGAGAGAAGATGGCAAAGTCTCACATATTCACAACACTCGAGGGCTGTTTGGGTACCTTCAGGTTTGTGACTGTCTGTATGACTCTCTGGTAAGATACAACGAAACGTGGGGGGAAGTGCTCACGGGGAAGGTGTCCATGGGCTCGGTCCTGGGTTTACTTGGAGATAACAAACTCTTCAGATATTATGATCTGATTAAAAGCCTCAGAGATGATGTGAAGGTGAAGTGTGATTTTTTAAATGTTATCTTAACTTACTCAAAGCCTGGTATGCACAAAGAGGATCCACCAGAATGTAAGAAAACTGTGGAATCGTGTTACTCCAAATATGCAGAGGAACCTGTACCTGACCTTGTAACAGAAATCAAGAATAAATTCAACAGTTACATGGAATGGAACGTCTCATTAAGAGATGAAGACCCCCCAGAGTTTTACATCGCTGCCATCCTGAAAGAGTGGCCAAAAGAAAACTTGATGCAGCTAATTCAAAAAGCCAGCCGCTCCTTTGACTTGGCATTTGCAAAGTACTTTCGATCAAGGAGCCTATGTCCATTATTTTACCTTGGTAAAGATGAGTCTCTAGGCAAATTTGTAGAGAAGGAGGACACAACTCCAGTCATCAACAATGAGCTGATCTTCAGAGATCTGAGGGTCCAAGAAAACCTCCTAAAATGTTATGGAAAAGTTAAAAACTACAGCATAGTTACCTCGGTAGGACAAGCGGACATTACGCTGAAAGCCAACTTGCAACACAGCACATGGCAACAACGTGAAGTTTCTTTTTACGTTGGATTCACCATCAGAGGTCCAGTAGCCTTTGGCATCCAGACCAACCCATAGGAACATGGTAGGAAAGTTATTAGACCTAACATCATCAGAGTTGATACTTTGCTAAAATAATAATGTTCAGTTTAATTGTTAAAATTACAAATCTGGACAGATATATATATATATATATATTTAAGTGAAGCAGATTTGTTGTTTCTTGGATGTGTGAATCAAAAGCAATAAGGAAGCACCAAATAGTAACATTCATTGCTGCTCTTTTTTTCTTTTTCAGGTGGAAATAAACATGAGGGGAGCAAGTATTAAAAGACGGCATAAGACGTATTCTGGACCTTTACTTTCTAAGTTTAAACTTTTAAGACTTAATATATCTATTCAGTGATTTTACCGTAGTGTAAATGCAGGGCTTTGCATTTTTGTGACTTTCTTTTATGTATTCATTACATGTATTAAACAGTGTACAGGGAACAATGTGCAAATAAGGGGAAATGTTATAATGTGTTGACATAGTCTTTTTGCAATACGACCTCAAAATTCTATTCATTATTAATATTATTATGATTTTGTGTTTTACATTAAGTGGACAAATCAAGAAAACCTAAAGAACTTGTGCAGGATATTTTGTCGCATTTATAAAATCTAACTCTGTAATTTAAATTGTTCGATTGTGTCGATGGATCCTTTGTATGTATGGAAAATGTGACTTGATGTTTGAGAATGTTGTAATGAGAATCACCATAAGTATTTGTGATCTTTAAAATATATATGAAACTATGGAATTATATTTGTGCCACAATTCGTACGAGCGTAATTTGATATTTTGAACACCGAAACATCACACAACATGACTAGCTAACACAAACTACTGTCAACAGTTGAGAATTTCACCGTATAACATTAAAGAAACATTTATGTCGAGATGATAAATGTATT
>JAUMTR010000010.1:8168945-8181818 GCA_032270685.1 Microctenopoma stevenorrisi
TGCACGGTTTACGTTTTCGGTGTTCAAAATATCAAGTTACGCTCGTACGAATTGTGGCACAAATATAATTCCATATGAAACAAGATGAACATAAATAAAGCATCCCGACAACAGTTTCTAATGAACAAGCAACAGCTAAAACATAAAATAATAACATAATTAATTACTTATCCCCAAATGAGACAATTTATATGAATAATTTTTGCATTTTTACTGAAAGTAAAATTTGGTCAGGGTGCCACCCGAGCGCTTCCTCACGTGTTCTGGGCATGTATGAGCATTTACAAATACCTCACAACATCAGCAGCAAAGTCTAAAAATATTTTAAATGTAAAACGATGTTTTCATTATGTCTTTAGCTAGAAAACAGAGGCAGGGTTTTATTTTTATGAGGTCACAAAGATCAGACATAAACATTTACACTTAATTTAGCATAAATGATCACCTTTATAATGACTGAGAAACCTCAGGGAATAAATAAACAGAATCACAGGTTCTAATGGGTCATCTGCGCAATAAGACCCTCCAGTTCTGGACGTGCCTTGAACCGTGCTTGGAAATCAGCCTCAGTGTGCTGAAAAAAAGAGAAAAACCAGACGTGAGGACTTTATTATTAAAATGTTAAAGCGTACGTTACAATACATTTACACACAATGTTTATTCAGAAAAATTACACAGAATGAGTCCTGAACAAAATCTTTGTTGTCTGGAAAAGAGTACGCATGTGACGTAGTTGTACTAACTCACCTCTTCCACAGAGAACTGAATTCCCTCTGGTTGATTCTTTAGAAGAACATCCATAAGGACGGGACACAGAGAGGTGTCCAGACTGCTCAACTAGATAAACACATAAGTAACACGCTCATGTCCAGTAGGTCACATAAGATATATAAGTCAGTGTGTCTGTGCTGAGTCTTACCTGGACGACTCGCTCGTGAGTCTTTAGGACGGCATCAGTGTACATCTTGGTGCCCTGCTCTTGCATTAGCATGACCTCTGTGCTCTTGGTTGGCAAAGCATAACTTAAAGAAATAGAGCATGTTGTACAAGGAAAAACAGTTAAAAAATCTGATTCAGCTCTGCACATTAATGCGTGTCTAAATGTGTAAATTCAACATCTGAATATTGTTATTTTTGTTTACAATGAGAGGAGCCCGTGGTCTTAAGGCGCTGCTGAATAAATCTTAGCTGATGAAAGTCTGACGACTGAAATGCTTTAAAGCCAACTGGTAAAACTGATATTGTCATAAAGGTCTTTTCTCTTCTCTTCCACAATAAATGCTATTTTAACTTTTATTCCACTATAAATGAAGTAGTGGGGTAACGGCTAGTAGATGATCCATGATGAGCTGTACTATTGTACTATTATCACTGGTCTAGCAGTGAACCGTGAAGTGAAGCCCCTGCAAAACTAGCATGAGAAATAGAATAAAACCACCGTTCCACACCCAGTGCTCCCTCTCTCCCTCTCCCTAGCTCTGTTTGACCCTTTATTTTCCGACATGCTCTTTTTCTCTTCACTATTGTTTAAAGGAAAAGGCGACTGTCATTACAGCACTCACATTAAGAAACTTAAAATTTTCAGGTTGAAAGCAAAGTTATCACTTTTCCTGACCTTTCTGCCACATGGATGCCAAGCTTGTTGCAGAGGTTGTGTATGTATTGGGAGTAATGTTCGACCACTGTCATGTCATATCCCGACACTTTGACATTCAGAGTCCCGTACGCTGTGTCTGTCGCTGCAGCGATCTGTTTCATCTGAAGTTTGTCTTTCTTTTTCTTTGGCTGAACACAAACAAAACAGATGACACTTCATGACATCCTCCTACAATGTTTCTGTGCTGGTGCATGTGAGCACTGCACACTAACCAGGCGAATGCAGTAAATTAAGAAAGATTATCATCTTCTCTAAAATGACTCTTAACCATGCAGAATAAGCAGAAAGTCCTGCTGTTTCTCTAAAAAGAAATTCTAATCTTACCCCTTCTTTAGGTAAAAGATGTCTCCACCTCCCAATCCCGTGGGTTGGCATGCCTTTGTATTGTCTTTTGTTCACAGCAGCCATGCCTAGAGAGAAACTTCGTCCATTTAGTTACATATTCTAAATAAAAATGCCACATCTCAGGAAGTCAAGATAAATTTCACTGATGAGTTTAAAGTGTTTTACCCCAGACAGGATGCTGAAGGGATGGCGAGGCCCTTAAAATACAATAAAGATTTTAGTCAGAAACAACACACTAACTATACGTTCCTGTAAATAATTCCCGTCTGTTATATATATGCAGCATATAGAATAGTCCCAATTTAATACAGAGTCCTTTTTTCTGGCCAACTTCTGAAACCTTGAAATGACAACTTTTAGCATTAGCAATATTAATGTCCTGAGAATAAGGCTGAGCTGAAGCAGTTCTGTGTTTTCATTAAACTAGAGGATGAACTTGCTTGAGGGCATTTCAAAAATGGTTTTATCCAATAGCAACTGGACTTCTAGGTTTTTTGATGATGTTTCGCCCTTCTATCCAGAGGGCAAAGCCTTCTGGATAGAAGGATAAAACCTTTTTTGAGATAACCATGACCTGGATGACTGAGAACCTTCACAGACTTGAGGGTATTGCTTACAAAATTGGTTCAAACTATTTTCAAAACACTGTTCCCATGATTTTTTCCCACCTTGCTGTATGTTTAATGGTTTGTTATGTAAAGACATAAAAGATCGTGACTGTTTGTGTTTTATCAAAGCACATTTGACATTGCTAATTTATGCAAAAACCCTGACTACTTACCTGCCTGCTGTAAGAGCTTCATTTAACACAAATGTTGACAACTGGAAAAAAAGGGATGTCATTAATGTCAAATATACAACAGACATATCTTTCTCCAAACACCAAAGTTAGTAATGCCCTTTTTTGCAACTACAGCTAAGTTACCCAGACTGTCAACTGTTGGGTGCATCAATATCAGCTTTGTTAAAACACACCACACGCCCAAGTTATAAATGTGGACATATTTATCAAAGAGAAGCTACAGAAAGGCGCTGACATTTATTTAACTATTGTGTTGTCCGTTGGTTGGTTCAAGTTAGTGTCCAATTCTAACACTGGGTTAAACTAGCTAAAAAAAGCTCTTACTTTATCTAAACCGTTGATATGTTACTGCTCTGTGACCTCTGTGAAGAAGGTAAACACCAACCGCAGACAAAACAAACATTATTTACCTTCCGAAAGACTGGATTCATAGCTGGAGCTGTGTTCGTGTTTAACGAAATAACTCACTCCGAGTGATGCAGTACGCGTCTGTGCTTAAATTACAGGTAACTAAAAAAATGAAACACACATGCACTAGACGTTCCTGCCAACTCCGGAAGTCATCACGGGAAACTAGTCCGTCCGCTAATGTGTTCGTCGGTTTAAAACGCAACAGCAAAGGTTCCGTGGCGGGAACCAGAATTCACTGCGTTCCAGCAGAACGGTCTCCCTCTGTGTTAAAACAATGTAAGAAGAAACTAACGCTGTTGAAGCAGGCAGATAGATTATTTAATGTCTGTGAAATTCTACTTACCTTTTAAAACTAAAGATTCTTTCGTTTATTCTATTTTTTAAATATAAAAAAATGTATATTAATTTCTTTCACATTGTAACTTCATTAAAAGAATCCATATAAATTAAATATATATATTCTTACTATAATTTGAAACAAACATAACATGAAATGATAATTGACTCAATATTCAGACAAAGGTGTGGATAATGATTTAGAGTCCTTGAATCTAGCAGTTTTAAACTTGCTCTACTATTTAAACTGAGTCTAAGTGAAGCTGTATTTTATACAGTTCCCTCATTCACATTTGCAACAAACAACTAGACACACATTGTGTACACATTTGAACAGGCTTTATTATTATGTATGAATTATTTTAGTTTGGCCTGACAAAAGAAAATTACTTGTATCAAAATAAAAATCAATGTTTCACATTCAAATAGTCCAGGCTTAGCATGTTTGGCTTAGCCATAGCATGTTTTGTAGTAAAGTGCAAAATTCCACATTACCTGAAATTAATATTTTGAGAATAATGCAACATTTTCCATTTTTTAAATCAATGCAATAATTGCTTTTAAAGCGCTATGAAATAGGAAAAGCAAATCCATTGTGTAGACTAGGTAAACCATTAGTAGCACATTGCATTACTTTTTCTAAACTTCATGCCAAGCAAAGTAACATATTTTTCATGCACACACACACACTTCCTTACTCTTTGGCTGTTCAACTCTAGCATGAATAAAATCATAACAAGCCAATCCTACATTCAGGTATTTTGTTACTAGACTGGTGTATTTGCTTGAACTTCAGGGTTTCCCCTACATCTATATTATGGGGGTGCCCCATAAGTCCAGATGTTTCTATCTTCCTATATCAAGAGTCTTTGGTAGATGTTCTTCCAAAATCGCAGCGAGATACACTGCAGTGACAAAAGCTGCACACATGGTGGATAATTGTCAGGAAAAATCATGTTTACCTGTTTAGTAAATAATCCACTTGTTACATTGACAGCTGTCACTTAAAGAAACACAAGCACCACGATTACTTTGTGTTTGTGTTGCTGTCCGTCTACATCATACTCCCCTGCCCCACCCAAACTAGGGGAAACACTGAAATGTTCTAATTATTTCTCTGTTGATAAAATACAATGCCTTAACCGGTTTCCATGGATACCAATAAAAAGGCTTTCTATGGTGAAACTCAAGAATTCAGAAAGTGTTTCTATAAATTTATGTAAAACCACTTCACACCATGTGCGAGACGTTCCTGCCTAGCACCTGTTGTAGCAGAAATTCAAGTGTACAGTTCAGATCTAATGTAATCAAACTTTAAACTGTAAATACTTTACCCAAATATTTCTCGTATATATTTATATTTTTTTACCACAGTCCAGGAGTATCCAGCATCACAGACATGCAGATGTTTTGCCAAATGCAGTTTGACGCACTTTAGTTCTTTCAGGCACATTCTCTCTAATACATTCGCATTCAGCTGTGTACATATGCAGCAACTGTCTTCTAATATAAAGCACCTTTAAGTTTAGCAGTATGCAACGCAGGTTTAGCAGGAGATTCACATTGGCTGATTCTCAGTGCAGTTAAATCCAACTGAACGGAAGCTCTGTTACTCTATCATCCTTGCATTTATCGTCACAGGGTTAGAGGCAGCTGGCAGAGAGCTGCTCTGTAAATCAGACATTCAAAGAGAAGTCGATGCAACACTAACACAGATGATGTCAAAACATCTGTCGAGGATGAAATTGAATTCCAGTGCTGCAAAAAGTGTAAAAATATATGATTACAAAAGGCTCCGGTTAAACTCCTCTCTCTTCTTCCTCCTCCTCTTCCCCATCCTCGTCGTCTTCATCTTCTTCTTCCTCCTCACCCTCTTCCTCCTCCTCCTCCTCCTCCCCTGGGCTGTAAAGATCATCGGCCAGCTCACTCTGGTCATGCCCTTCTTCCTCATCCTCATCTTCCTCCTCCTCTCCGTCACTCCTTATTTCTTCTTCACTGCTGTCGTCGAGGTCGTCGTCGTCATCGTCGTCCTCCTCAGCAGCCTCTTCCTCGTTCTCCTCATGATCCTCCTCCTCGAGATCTGAAAGATGGCCTAACGGGTGTACACAAAAAAAAAAACATACAAACCTCACAACTGCAATGTCAAAGTTTCTGGATGAACACCAGATAAATTTGTTCATCTAACCCAACAATGTGGATGGGAGAAAACTCTTCACTTACACAGGGAGTGAATGGCAGCAACAACATGACACGGTAGTTCCTCTTCAAGAAACTTTCTCATCTCTTCCTCCATCATGGCTACAAGAACATCCGTCTCCATGTCAACGTATTCTGGGTAGAACATGTTTTTCCTTAGCTGCCTACGGCACCTACGAAAAACACGCGCATTTCAAGAGATAATAACAATTTAGGATCAATTTTATTTGTAGGCAGAAATACTAATACTGTGAGGTGGTCGTAGCGTCACTCACATGTGACGATTCAATTTTGTTTGTGATCTATAACAGTAAACTAAAATCCATGGGTTTTGGACTCTTGGTAAAATTAAAGGAACTATTTTAGTACATTGTAAAAACAAAATGATTTGTCTGTTACCTAACAAAATAATGAGCAAAACTAACTGATATGAAAACTATTGAGTTGCAGGCCTGAATAATTATAAGGCTTCGTACTTACTGTTTTCCCGTTGTCTTGTATTCCTGAAAAAATGAACAATACATTAATGGAAAAACAGTATATATGATTATAAATACTTTAGAATAATTTATAAACATTTAATATCTGAAAATCTCCACTACATGTTTTTAAGAGTTTTTTCCAACTTAAATACAGTTCATACAGTATTAATTACCACATAGTATGTTTCAATACTGCTCAACATTTTCCGAGCTGCTGTTTTAGGTAATATTGTTTCGGCAGTGATGTAAGACGTATGTGATTTGTGCTGAGTGAAAACATTGAGCCCAACAGCGACGCGTCTCACCTCGATGAAGCGGAAAGGGTCGTTTTCCTGCATTAGGTTTTCGATGCCACAGCGGACCTCCTGGAGACGGGTCTGGTCCTGGCAGATCTTTGAGATGTTCTTCTGTATTGCCGGCCCATTAGTGTCACAGTGAGTACGTGTGCATTCTTTCAATCTCGTGCTGAAGCTTAGTACTTTGGCCTTCATCTCTTCACACAGTCGGGTCAAGCACTCCTCTGAGTCGTCCATAAACTTCTAGATGAGGGAAGAAATAGAGGAAAACAGCATGTCACCAGGAAAAAACACTCCTACAATTGTCAAAATGAACAGAAATGGGATATGAAAGCAACCGCCTTGCTCCAAAATCTGCGGCTGCCTTGAGTTGCGAGGTTATCGTTGCCAACGTAGGCACGATGTCAGAGCAAGTCAGCGTTAAGTTGGACACGAATCTAACCGGCATGCACTGCGCGCCGATAACCGGTGATCGAATCTGCGCACAACTTGCTCATCTCGAACAAGACCTATGTGAGGGTGTACTCACTTCTGAGACATAGTGGATGTAACTTTAAATGAAAGATAAATATTATATTACTAAATATTAGATAAGTTATAGGAGCTTCATATTACAAATGGCAAAGATTGAATAGGCTGCTTAAATGAACATGTGCCCTCCTACCTTGTTCTGTCTCTCCTTCTCCTTCTGCTCCTGGAGCTTCTTCTCCGCCATGCTGTACTTCCTTTCAACCCTGTACAGCTGCTTCTCCAGGGTGACCTGTTGAACACGAGAGGCTGTGGGCTCAGAGAACGAATACAAATACAATACAAGCTACTTATTATAAACCTTTATGTTATTATTCCTCACTGAATGACCTCATCTACACACCTGGGTTCTTTTTATTTGTTGGGACATTGTACAATATTTCACATATAACAAATACCACAGTTCCCCACTAGATTACTCTGTTTTATCTGCTCAGCTGTTTCAAATATCCACTACCTGTTAACAAATGCTGTTTTGAGTGTAGATCTAAAATTATCTTAACAACTAAATCCTAACAATTCTCTTAATATATATTGCTTTTAATGACAAGTCAAGTGTTAAGTATGTTGTATGGTCTGAATATACACAGAGACTGGAAGGCTCTCCACTCTACTCTGTGGGAGAATGGAAGCATAGAGAGAGAGAGAGAGACCACAAGTCATGTGACCCCTCCATTCATTTACACATTGACATGCACAGCGACTCACAGCATTTTCATCAGTATTCCAGACTTATCACGGGGGGTGTTTTGTGAAGCCAACAATGAAAACCTAGTTATACAGACTGGAGCAGGATACGCTTCTCAGAGTTTCCTTAACTATTCCAAATGTTTGTAGAGGAGCACAACTGTAAGTGTACCTTGAGATCCTTCATTGTGTTTTTTAGTGTCTTCATAGTGTGTCCTGAGTGCTCTCCCTCGATGGTGCAGGCATTGCACACGCATACCTTGTCGTCCATGCAGTAGTATCTGGAGTAAATAAAAACACGATTCATAACTAAATGCATCACTGCCACAGAAATGAGACTACAACATCATATTTATAGAAATTTGTGGGGAATAAAATAAGATTTTTTTTAAAACAGCTATTCAAAAAGATTGAAATAAAATCATTGCTTTAGTGGTTTTAAAGTAAACTCATGCTCAGGGAAATTTGAAAGAATAATGAAAAAAAAGTGAGGATACCAGGTAATCACACTGATCCTGTATAATATGTAGTACGTAAAGCAAACATAAAAACATTTGATGTTCAGTGTACACGTTAACTTTGGTGGGACAGAGACATCGGACATCACTTCAATACTGTACAAAAACACTGTGGCATCAAATTGTCCAAGCCTCCTACCTAAATATCTCATCGTGGTCGGGGCACTTCCTCTTCCAGAAGTCGTTTATCGGTTCCGTCAGCGGATGCTCACAAAACGCAGGCAGCTCCAGATGCGGCTTTACGTGTTCCTGGCACATTGACACCTCACATTTCAGGCACGTTTTGACTGCAAACATTGGTGCAGCAGCAGCAGCCGCAGCTTCCTGCTCATCCTGCTGAGGAACGAAAGCAGCAGAAGATCCATCTCCAACATTTCTGCCAGATGATGCCTCAGCGCCAACTGTGGGGCAGTAGTCACATGGAACAGAAAACGCTCTCCTGGCTTGCAGCGCTGTCAGAGAAGGCAACGCTGATGCTCTGGACTTTAACGCAGTAGGGGCTGCAGCGGCAGCTCTGCGCCGATGGCGATAATCATCAGCGATATTGGCTAGTTTGAAGTTTTTCTGAAAAGCGGTGCCACAGCGGTGGCTTTCACGGCATTCTGGGCAGCGGAAGCGACCTCGCTCAGATTGGCGCTTTAGGTGTTCCAGGCAAGTCTTGCAGAAGTTGTGGCCACAAGGAAGCAAGTGAGGGTCGCGGTACAAGTCCAGACACACTGGGCAGGTGAGCTCCTCTTGCAGGACCCTGGATTGATCCAACTGGGCTGAGGCCATGTCAAAATTCCCACTGTAAGGCCGGAGATGTCGACTGAAGGTGAAAGTAGTGTGGAATGAAAAGGTGATGATAAGGATGAAATGGATAGAAACAGAAAAAGGTGAAAGAAATGGTGGGGGATGGAAGATAAGGTAGTGAAAGGTGAAAACGGGGAAGACAGGGGGGTAGGAAAAGAGACTGCAGGTCTCCTGATGTTGCTGTCAGGCTGCTGAAACCCTAAGATAAAACAAAGAATGTTCATTACTAAATGTGAAATAATGAATCAACCAACCAAACAACAGCAAACATGCACTGCTCTCAGATGTCACACTTTACACACGTGTTTTTCAAACCTAGTAATTAAACATCTGGCATTTTGAAATTATGGAAATCTAAAAGGGTCTTTCTCTTTCTAAGACATTCACTTGATTTCATTGTCAACTAATGAAAAAAAGAAAAATGTCCAACACTATTGGCTAATTAAGAAAACAAGAGACTTAAATGAGTAATGACAATCAATGTTGAGGCTCTCTGGGTATAATCCGGTTTATTTCAGCTGTTCAGAGAGCATGTAAATCGATTATCTGATTATTATTATTATTATCATTATTTCAGCCATATTCACTTACTTCTTCCTGTTTGTGATACAACAATAGCTGAAAGTAAACAATACAGTGAGTTAAGGCCCATTTTCTCCTTCTCCTGAAAGCTTCTTTCACCCAAAGGTGTCTGCTCTGTGCTCGTTATCTACACGAGGACACAAAAAAGCGGTGTCACAAGTAGCGGGGGCTGCCCGCCCTCCGCCGGTCATCCCCGGACTGCGCACCGCGCTGGAGAAGCAGAGCAGAGAGCGGTTGAACCTGACGTTATTTATTCAGCACGTTTGCTAACGTTTAGCTAGCGTCGACTCACCTCCGCGTTAGCTTCACTAATCACCCTCTGGCTCGGTTGTCGCGGCAGCGATGAGAGGCGCGGGGCGTTAGAGCTACTCGACTCTATGTGTAGGTCTCAAAGCCGAAAGGCAGATTTCCAGCGGGGTAAGCTGCGAGTGCGTCGCGCGGGACGAGGCTAACGTCTCGTAACGTCTCGCAGCGTCGCAGCCCCGGTGCACCTGTCGTCCTGCGGCTAACGCACCCTCGCTCCAGCGCTCAGCTTCGCCTCTTCCGGTCCCACCGACCAGCGAGCGGGTGTTTGGTTTCTCATCTGGAGGTTTCGATATTTATCACAAAAGGGCGAGTCGACACACACCTGTGCGACAAACACGCGGCGAACTGAAACTATCCAGGGTGATGCGGGGAAATGCTGCGTTCGCTGCCCTCGGAAATTCAGGTGTTCCGCTATTTTTACCGTCGCAGGCTGTATTCATGTTGTTGCAGTTTGCCTGTGGTTAAGTGTCAAAGGGTTGAGCTCCATTCATTACGGTCACCCTGGGGTGCCAAGCAAAACACTGAAGCACAGCACAGCCAGTATATTTGTGCATTAAAGATTCACATTAAAAATGAAGTGAGTTCAGCACTAAGGGCAATTAATTCAAAGCGAACACAACTTTACAGTTTTTTTCATTTGCTAACACTAAAATCTAACGTGAAGCTAAACTTCAAAAATTGAGATCAACTCAGAGATTAAAATCTTAAATCAAAAACACAAATTAGAAATAAACTTGCAGAAAACAAAGGAACCTGACACAAGACACTCTCTGGCACACAGTCATTAAAAAATCCACTGAGCATTAGACTAACGCGCACACACACACATACACACACACACGCGTGGTCAAACACCTAATATCACAGTGTGAGAACCATAGAACACTACAGATTTACCAGCACTAACAGTGGAAGCAGGAGTAAGAGGAATGAGAGGCAGAGTCGACCATGTTATACTGTAAATCATCGATTGACAATGGGAGAGACTGGACAGAGGGTTCAGCCCAACTGGAATCAATTTGCCTCTGTCATCCAGACATTTAGGTTTGACATTCAAAGTATCTGTATACTGTCTATATTGTGCAGTAGAAATGACACATGCATTCTGTATTGACAGTATTTATCTATCTATGTATGTACTGCATTGTACAATTCTACATAATCCTCATCAGAAACACGCAAGGCAACATATCCACATATAAACTGCTGTTTTCCCTTAGAACTGAGGCACAAGTTGAATTTGGTGGAAGAGATCAGATGTTCACTGAGGAAGTTTTCATATAGATGCAAAAGTTTAAACGTTTCAGATAATGTGAAATTTCAATAAGACACAACAAGACACAAGTACATGGGTCAAGATGAACATAGAAAGGACAAAGCACACGTGTAACTAAAATAATGAGGAAGAAAACACCCTTCACAGAACATTCAGGTTTTCATCATACTTATAGTGTCTAAATAATATTTTTTCCATCACACCATAAAACAATGAATGTTCCATTTTCCCTTGTGATGCTGGTGATGACACGTGGAACTGAACACCACTGTTCTAGTCCAGTCACGTCAGTTCAGTCACATCACACACGTGTTAAACAGATGATGACCGACCAACAAAACTAACACAACATGGAGCAGAAGCTGAAACAACGCAGCGCAGTGTTCAAACTTACAGAATGTTTAAATATGTACACAATATTATATTAACTGTACAACACATTAATCACAGTTATCAGTGGAAACATTTTGAAACAAGGGTCTTTGTACAATAGGCTCTTACACAAACCCCTGTTAAATCATGCTTCTTTGAATTTCCCCATTTGTTCCTCCGTGTGTGCTGCAGTCTACTGAATATCACACTAATAGAGTAAGAATAAGGTCTTTATGATTTGCCTAAAGATGTTAGCATGCCTCTAGTTATTCATTGTTGGGATAAAAACATAAATATTAGTTGAAACATTAGATTCTTTTTAACCAACAAAATCTTATAATTGCATTGCATCAAAATGAGGGAGAAAAAATAGGCCTACCTAACGTCCAGTTTCCCAAAGTAAAGTAAAACACATGTTTTATTTCTGTACACAAAGATATCAGTAAAACAAATATTACTTCAGTGCATTTCATCTTAAAAACAAAAATAAAGCAAGTAATTCATTTCTAAGTTTTTACAGCAATATGTTAAATTCATTAAATAACATAAAAAAACGAGAACAAAGGTCTGATGTAATCCTGTTTCAACATTTTTAAAGAACATATGTAGATTTAAACATACAACCACTGCCTCAAAAATTAAAACACACATGGACCCTGAATGTTTGATAACACTAATCATTTAGTGTCAAAAGTAAATGATGTTAAATACATTGAGTTACCCAAAGATAAAATCCTACTGACACAAACATTTGCAAGGTTGTTTGTACAGAAAAATGAAATATATTATTTCTTTAATTGTTATTATCTATAAAGTTGTTGTTTCTTGTATCTTTATTATCTGTTCATGATGAATTATTGTTGTGACATGTGAGGAGCTCCCACTTTGAAGACAACAGGACCCCGAATGGTGAAACCGAGATAGAAGATCATAGGGCTGTGAGCTGAAGCATCCTCTACAACCTCTGTGCTAGCTTTTATTTTCTTCCCTCCAGCACAAACAAACACATATTGTTCCTCAGGCTCCTGTTGGGTTGTGGGAAGTTGGCATGGCTCTACCCTTACGGGAAGAAGGATGTCTATGATCTCTGGGAGTTGCCACACTTCCCATTTCTTCCACATGTCATTAATTGGTCCACACTTAATCTCTCTTTCCATAATGGCGTCCAACTTTGATTTGTGAACCCATTTGCTCAGTCCAGAGCCCTTTCCTACACACAGAAAAACAATGGTTCTTAAATGGTTCTTCAGACGCCTCTATGGTTCCTTAAAGAACCATAGCAAGTTA
>JAUMTR010000010.1:8181918-8234964 GCA_032270685.1 Microctenopoma stevenorrisi
AAAAAGGTTCTCCTATGGCATCACTCTACAGAACCATTTTTGGTTCCAGTTGGCACCTTTATTTTTCTGTGTGTAGAAAGAACAGAGGCACAAGGTAACGGCCTCGCAGGTATTTGGCATACTTGGATCTCTCAAATGCATTCTCCATGTATGTAACATACTGTTCCAGGTCAAGTGGCAGTTGTATAGCCTCTTCTCTCCTTTGTTGCTCCTCATCACTGCCTTGCGTCTGTTCTCGCACCCCCTCAGTCTGATTCTCAGGCCAAAACAGCAGCAGAACCAAAAGGTAAAACTCAGGGCTTCTACGGCCTACCTCTGTGCCCAAGAAACTGTGAATTATTGAACGAAGGTCTGACATCAAACTCAGATGAGGAGAATTAGGAGCCTTGTTGCTCAAGATGACGTTGGACAGAATGTACCTCTCTGCCACTTCAACATCAGCACTGTTTTCTTGGTAGTTTTTTTTTAAAACACCTTGGATTTCCTCTAAATCAGACAAGTTGTTCTCAGCCTCAATCAATCCTGCACGTCTTCCTTTTGAAATGAAAAGGCCTTGATTGAGACGGTCTAAAAGACCTGGAAAGCTTGTGGATTCTGCTGCTATTTTTTGTGTGTAGTGTTGGTAACAAAGAGCAACATCCCCCCAGAAGTAATGTGGTTCTAACGTTGTCATGCCAGGTTGTGAGTAGGTTAGGTACCACTCAAAAAAGTCAAACTTGTCTTGTACCTCCCTTTGTTTGTTGTTTGTCAACCACTGTTGCTGTTCTATAAGGCAATGGAGATATCCAAAGGCTATATTTGCCACTTGCATGAAACCAAAATGGCCTCTGTTGTTGAAAGTATCTGAAAATGATTCTTTATCTGCTGTGTCCATCATCTTTGGACCTTCCTCCCTCTCTGCTTTTTCCTCCACATCTTTAAAGGCTTTGAAGGCAATTTCTGCCCTGTACATTACATCCTCTTCTGATGCAAACCTCAAATCCTTCTTATAAATCTGCCCAAGAGTATCAGCCATATAAGAGTTGCGTGGAGCCATCCTTATGGCTTGCTTTGCCCAAATATATAGCTTTAGCTCGATCAGATTCAGATATGATATGGTTACTGTAGAGTCGAGACAGGGTTTGAGGGAAAATTGGGTTTCTGAATTTCAGTGATGCAGTTTCTAAAACAGATTTAGCGTGGTAAAAATTTTTCTCTTGAGTTAGAATATCTGTTATCAACTTTGAAAACCTCTCTCTAATACGTTCTACCATTTCTCTCTTAGTCAGCAAATCCTTGATGTACAGGATTATATCTGGTCGGACCTGATCTCCACAAAGTGAGGACATCAAATTCTTCACTACAGAACTTCTGGTATATTCTGGTAAAAAGTTAGCTAGAAACTCTACTGCTCTCTGAGCGGTTACAGACTCAATCATACATCCGTGTTCACCGTTCTGTTGGGATGTGTTGATTAAGGCAGTAAAAGGCCTCATCCTTTCTTCAAAGGGGGGGCCTCCATGGAAGGGATCAGGTGGTCCAAGGACCTGTTGACACTCAGACATCAGCAGGTAGGACTCAGGGATGTATGCATTGAGTAATGCCAAAAAGGAAAACAGTTGCGTGTTGGGTTGCCTGCGGGTGGACGGGTTTCGCAAATATTGGTAAATAAGGTGTTCTGTGATGGACTCCTCAGCACCATCCACAGGTTCAACTCTGGTGTTATCCCCCATGGTGGTAACTTAGACAAGTAAATCTAGGTTAAAATGTGTGTCTGCTTCAAAAAAGCTGTCCAGTATTATTGAGATACCTGCAGGGGTGACATAATAATATATTCAGTATAATATAAAATACACAATAACATATATAGTACATTATTTATTATTTATTTATTTTATCTATTATAATCTTTAACATATTCCAGGCTTCCATTGATGTAATGAGAGCATACCAGAGGATGAATCTGCTGACTTTGGTCATTATTTTCCAGCCATATAATAATAATAATAATTGAGTAATTAATTATTGATCCCCTTGTGGAAATTCTTTGTGGACAAGCTGCCCCTCAGTGAGGTGCCAAGGGTGAGTGTATTGGTGTCTTGTCACCCTTGGATTTGAAGACGACTGAGCTATCATGCTGCTCAATATTTTCTCTACATTCTATATTCGATAGTAGGGCGAGGCAATAAAGAACCGTTTGACAGGTGACTGATAGACAGCTGATTTTCAGCAGCAACAGTATAGAATTAGTCACCAGGTTAGGAGTGTGATTCAGGTAGAGGTCTACAATCTCCCGTTTCTGGCGTGCATTAGATAAAGTGTGCTTACAAAAACATTAGTAAAAGTTAAACATCCTTTCATTATTAGCAACATAAAGGATTTTTAATGAGACAACTGCAAAAAAATAACAGTTTTAACCAAATATTGTTGAAATCACGGTATAAACCACGATTAGAAAGTAACAGAATGACAAAAATAACATTAGAAAATGAATTAGAAAATATTTATCTAAATCTTATTACCTGTTTGAGTTGCAGCAGGTGTGTGGCTGACGGAGCAGTGAGAGGATGATATTTATAGACAACTTGAAGCCACGCCTTCTGTCCACCAGACATATCTGAGATGTCATTTTGACTGTTTGTCATTCCTCCTTAAAGATTCACTAGATAAAAACAAAATTAACTTGCAACTTACATTTCTGAAGAAATGAAATTGAAGTGTTTCTATTTCGTGGCATGAATAATGTTCTGCATAATATATCATAAAAAAGTTATTTATAATCAAATAATAAACATACACAGGTTATTTATTAATTACAATTAATAGAAAGATCAATTAATAATGTGCAATGCAATGAATAAAAAAGCCAGCATTGTTAATTCAACAGTTTGAGTTGATGTATGTCGTTATTGCATGTGGTAGTTCTTTATTAATTGTGTGCACACATACTTTTACTGTTTGTACTTTTTAACAGACAAACATCTCCCTGCAACAGCACGTTAAATGAGCCATTGCTCAAACAATTGTTGTTTCTTATTTTGTTCTTGTTCTCAGGACCATTTGTGACTTTATAGTTTTTTATGGAAATATAAATCAAAAATTATATGTGGATAGATTTTTTGTCAGAAACTACATGACGTAAAAAGACAATTCATTGTTTGTATATTCATCAGGTCACTATTAGGACAAATAGCAAAGAGAACTTAAATATGCATGCCCTGAAAGACTTCTGGTCTTAGGAGGTAAAAATAAAATGAATAACAAATTAAGCAATTATCAAAAATATAAGGATAACTACAAGGACACGTATGTGAAAAAACTTTTTATTGTCCACACTGATCAAAGGATTTCTCAGAACAGTAAAACTAGTGGTGATTCAGGGGTGTGGTTGACTGCATCACTCACTTTTGTCTTTCCTGTTTAATGAAACGTTTCATTTCCACCAGTCTGGACCTCATTGCAGCACGGCTGAACTATAAGGCTGCGATCTTTAACCTGCTTAAAGTACTTCTCATCAAATGTTGCTCTCCTCCCTCTTACTGGTGAGTACGTGTCATAACTCCACCAGCTGTGGCATACCACTACTCATTGCTTACATTACACTTCAGTTGTTGCACAATACACAGAAACATCCTGATCTACTGGAATCCATCCATGACACTTTTCAGGAGCAGAGGAAACCTTAACTCTGTGAGTCCTGCTTGGCAACAGGCTTAAATGACAGGCCAGGTGTAATGAAACAAAACATCTAACAGTGAATGAGTGCGTCAGATAACTAAGCATCACCTCACGTAGTGAGACAATTAACATAGCAAGTCAGATAATGATCTAACACACCTGATTTCTCAGGTAATATTCACTCTCCGGTTTTGAAATTACTGTAACTTACAGTAAACCAAGTGATTTAAAGAGTAACAAGTGGGTGTGGTTGACTGCATCACTCTCTGGAAAATGTAAGCTCACCTTTATGCTTTTGTCATCCACGTTTTGTTTTCAAAGAACACTCCTTTATTTTTAACAGCTCACCAGCTGACTTACAGCTGGAACCTGCCTTTCCAGCTGTCTTTTCTTTTTTTCCGTTGGTGTTATTAGAACAACAGCCTTACACAAATGCTTTCATTTAAAGGTTTTATACTCAAGTGAAACAATTTTCTCACATGTTGATGAGATTGTCAGTGTATCACTTATTGAACACTGATTCCCATCTTCCATTAGCCCATCACCAGACAACCAGTCAGGTGCTGTTTATGCTGTTCTTCCTGATACTGTATTATTTTTACATCATCCTTATAGACTTAAATATTTGTGGTGAGGTTTGAGCAGCCGAAGAAAATGTGTCTTGTTGTGTCACTCCTGGTGTGACTCTCTATTTTCACTGAAAGTAAACCTCAACAAAAAAATGAAAATAATTTACATATTAGTTGACTTGATGAGAGATAAGCATCACATCGACAGAGCTGTCTGTGTGAGTGTATTTCCCTGCAAAGAAAGACAAACAGTCATGCAGGATGCCAGAGCACTCTGTATCAAGCATATTTACACGCGTGTCACAATGAACATAGATTATTACAAAGAGTGAGACAACACACTACAGCGGTCACAGTGAACATAGATGAAGGCGAGTGCATAAACATTCAGGACTTATAAAAACTACTCAACATGTGCCGATTAGGATTTTCCTATAGGAGAAAAGCATCAAAATGACATCACTAGAAGACACTACACTCACAGTCATAATCAGAAAACAAATGATCTTTAATAGAAAAATAACAAGAACAACATCTCAGAAAACAACTGCTCATCTTCCACAGAAACAAACTAAAGATGATGGTGGCGAAGACGCAACGCGTGGTGAACATGACAACCTCAAAGATGACAGCAAGTGAGCGGAGGAAATACGGTGATGAGGCGAAAGGCAAGTGGATCGTGTCAAATCACAGAGGTTCAGCCAGTCTGTGCTGGGATGAATCATGAGAGGAGAGCAGCCCAACATGTGAAGACCTGTGTCTCTAGTTCTGAACTTTACCTCCCCCCTGCTTACATCACAGACAGGCAGAACAATATTATGCTGGGTAATGTCTCTAATGCTTATTACCCTCAATAAACGGTTACTGATTGAATCCGAGCAAGAGATCTTGTTGTCAGTGTAATCAGCTGGGCTGACAGCTGATTACACTGACAATCAACACAGTGCAGTGTAGCGATCGCCCGTAAGCCCTTAAACATGACAGGTTCGTGTAAGATGACTGATACCAGCATGTCCAGTCTTCCCACAACATTAACTAACATTGTTGCGCCTAGTTACGGTTGTTGAGCTGATGGTCAAGTGTGAGAAGTGAAGGTTCAGTAATTACTAATTAATAAAAAAAACTCATTTAGGTGATTCTTCATAAATTAATGCACGTATTTACAAATATACATTAAAGTCCTCGATGACAAGCAGAAGAAAAAGGTGGATGTATGAAGTGTGAGCTGAGCCATTTCCCTCCACCAAATCATTACTCAGTGCTTGTCACTACATGACAACAACAGAAGAAGCAGCATCCCCCTCCAAAGTCACTTGGTGCGGCTGCTCCTCCTCTTCGACGGGCATCCTCAGGATGAAATAAAACAGGAGTCCGTCCATGAAGACGTTGAAGTTTGTGAGAAACACAGCGTTGGTGTATGCTATGAGATACGTGTCCTCTGACTCCTGTGAGCTCGTTGAACTGCTCAGCAGGCAGTAAAGCACAAACGCGGGGGCAAAGGCGAAAAGGACTGTGAACATGGCAACGATCACAATTGGTTTGACGTGCATGTTGGCGGAGGGGGGGGCAGCTGACACGGCATATTTGACAATGATGACCAAAGCCAATCCAAAAACCAGAGCTCCCAGTCCAAATATTGTCTGCTTGTATAACCCTGTCAGCCCGATGATCAAACAACAAGAGACAAACACTAGAAGCAACACAAACACCAATGTGGAAACCCAGTAGAACCTGGAGGCCCGCTGTGGGTGGTACAGGAGAAAGACACAAGCCAGGGCACCGAGGACGTGGAAAAGTACCCCAAAGTATCTCGTCAGGAACCACACAATGAACGAGATGGAACAGGTGCCTGTAGACCTGCAGGAGTACCCGATGAACTCGATTGCCAGAACTGCTGCCGTGACCGTGTTCAGGACATCATTCAGAATCAGGAGCCTAAGGAGGTTGTGGAGGCGCTGCACGCCCCTGCGCCTGGAGGCGAGGCACATGTAGAAGGCGGCGATGCTGTCGACCAAACGAAGGAACCCGTTTCGCTGGGAGCAGAAAGCCCAGAGGAAGCTACCGAGCCCCAGCAGGCAGTAGCCCAGGAGGAGTCCTGCAGCTAAACGGGGCTCTCCAGCAACACCCACTGACCTGGGTGATTCCACGCTGTAGGGGGGTCTCCCGATGAGGCCGGTGCTGTTTTCCATAATGTGGGTGTCTGGTGGTAATTTTATTGAAAACTCTTAATGACACACACTCTGTGCCAACCTCGCCTCCTTTAGGTAACACATACAGAACATAGCAATAGGTTGATTGGTTAAAGTTCAGTAAAGGACGTCATGAGGCTCATTGTGCTACGAGTGTCCAAACACATCAAACCAAACAATACCTCACACATGAGAAACAAACACTTTACACATACTAACAAAAATACAATCTAACAAAAAGTGCCACTGTTTATGTATAAATGTGTAAGTTCCCAGAGACTAAAAATATGAAATACATGTGTGAGACTTGCTGGATCTGCCCTACAGATCAAACACATTCATGACTGAACATTGTGTTACTCGTTGCACTCATCAAAACAGTGACTCCTCACGTTACACATTTGCAGTAAAAGCAAATGCACAATGTTGCTCATCGGTTTTACCTAAAAAGGTCATATTCACATGAATTTTGTTTAAGAAACTAAAGAGTCTTACTTGATCGGCAGAAAGCGGTGGCCACATGTGGCAGGAGGAAACTGCTGAGTGAAGAACTTTGTCTCGTTGGGCTGATTATTTATTGATTTATAATACCTTATGATATTGGGATAACTCTGGCACACCTTCTTTTATTCATTTATGATTGGGCACCACCGATACCTACCAAGGGACTTCCGTAGAATGAGGCAGTCTTAACAAAAAGGAAATATCTTTGTAAAGTTGTTTTTAACAACAGAACAAGTATCTGAGTATTTGAGCCAAGAGAAAAACTGCCACGCGGGGAGGGGGGGGAGGGGCAATGACTGGTTTCTCACTTGTATCATTTGTCAGTACAAATGGATCGTGTCACACTTGGACACTGGACATTTTTGTCTACAGTTAGGAGTTTTAAGCATGTAGCAATAGCACTAACCATTAAAAAATAGTTGAGTGGTTGAGGAGGCAAATCAGAAAATCTGTGTCCGTATAGAAGAAAACCTCCACACGGCGAATGACAACGCTGCCATCAGAAAGATAAAAAAGACAAGAGCCAAGTCAACTACAGTTCCTTTTAATTTTATTACAAAAACAAAACAGGATTTTCAGAATTAACAGTACAACAACATATCTACTCAGAATCAACAAAAAGGGGAACAAAGAGGAGGAGAAGTGCGAAGGTGACGGCGCGCGCGTGTGTGTCTGCATAAGTTTACAAAACCATTTAAAAAAGAAGAAATAGTCCGGTAACGTGTTTCTGTTCCCCTTTGAAAAGGAAACTGACCATGTAGTCACCACGGTTTAACAAACACGGCAGAAAACACAGGGAGAACGTGAATTGCAGACGATGTCACAGGGGAGTTTTTATATAAAACACTTGGCAGAGGATGTCAAGTCTTTTCTTTTATTATGCATCAGTTAAGAAACTTCTTTTTAAACAGTAAATAAACAATGCTCGCAATAAAAACCCACTTAAACACACATGCACACACACGCACGCACGCACACGCACGCACCCACCCGAACAGAACATGAAACCCCGATGGCTGCTGAAGAGAGGCGGGGGAAAGAAAAACAGATGAAGTGCGTGTGACTGTCCTGCTGGTTCTGTTACGGTTTCAACATGACACTTCACTGACCAACACAAAAATAAGGAGCTTCTACAGCTATATACACATACACGTGCGTCTGAGCGTGTGTGTGTTTGTGAGGTGTACGAGTCAAAAGAGCCAGTTGGGGTAGAAACAAGGGTCAAGGGGCAACTAGGTTTGGCAGTATGTGTGTGTACGTGTGTGTGTGTGTGACATATTTAGGACCGCCGCTTCTTCTTGCTGGGTGGTGGGGCCGGTGTCCGGCCCTTTCTCTTCCTATTGGCGGTGTCCTCGTCCTCATAGTGACTCTCTTTGTCGGCTGGAGGAAGAGAGAAGCAGCATATTCTCAGTGTTCCTGTTATAGTACGAGCGACTCTACAATCTAACGGTATAATCTTCCAACTTAGCAGCAGACAAACCCTTTCTGGCTTCTTCCTCCAGTTCGTCCCAGTCCTTGCCGCTCTCCTCCTCGCTGCCCAGTGACGCGCTGTAATCTACGAAACGAAGGAAACAGGAAGAACTGAGCGCATGTAGAAATGCAGGGGGGCAAGTTTGGATGCAGTTTTTCTGAATCAAATTCTTTATTTATAAAAAAGGAACAATCATTCATCTTTTAAAACCAGCACTTCAATTGTCAAATCCATTATCACAACAGTTGAAAAGAAACATACTCGAGTCCTCGGTCTCTGAATCATAATCTTCATCACTGTCCTCCTCTTCCTCCTCCTCCTCATCTGCTGACGGGTTAAACGTTTCATCCTCCATTTCTGACTCTGAATCTTCCTCGGCTCCACTTCCCTGGGTCAAAATTCAAGACAGGCCACTCAAAACGTAAGTATGCAGTTAAATAAAGGTTCTGACTGAAAAACAAGAATGAAAAATGGCAGTTTGGAGGCTTCAAGAGAAAACTGATGTCTCTCTCACTCACACAACATAAGAAATCAACGACTCACAAATAAAAGCAGCCACCTTAATTTTTCACCCCCAAGATACTTACTTCACTCTCAGGGTCCAAGAAAGACCAGCCTCCCTGCTCAAAGAAGCCCTCCGGGTCATCAACAATGGTCTTCATGATCTTGGTCCAGTTCAGAGACTGGACGCCCTCGGTGTACTTGATGTCACACGAGCTGAGAACGAGACGCGAAGTGTGTGAATAATGTTCTTTGAAATGAAATATGTGTAAACGAGATCCTGATAACGGCTCCTTACTTGAGCCACTCCTTGATGGGGTCGAGGGAGTTAACGGGCACGGCGTTGATCATGGTGACCTTTTTGTTGTAGTCCTTGTAGATGATGACCACGTCAAAGTTCTTAAGATGGAACTGCACGCGCTCAAAGTGGACCAGCTCCACCTCATCCAGAGTGACGACGAACGGCGGCTGGACGAGGCAGGAAAGAAATGGACAACCGTCCTCAGATAAACGCTTTAACTCTAGATAATCTACAAGAACATGATGTTCATAACAGACGATATACTTCACACAGACACACTTTGTTCCCTTATTAATTGATTCCGTCATATAGTCATGAATCAAAGCTCCCAGTTGACATGGTGTAAACATGCACACGAGCCCGTCTTCGCTTGCTCACTCACCCATTCGGTAACGTTGACGAGGGAGCTGGACGTGGGTTGTAACATGCAGGTGCTCCTGTACGGGGCTCCCTGGAACCTGGACACAAAGAAGCAGCAGAAAAAAATAAAATCAGCCCACCTGCTTTTGACTTTTTAGCTATGTTAGCAACATCTCTAAAGTTTTGCGTTACATTTTACATTATATATATATATATTTATTAACTATAATGTTGGTGATCTTTTCATCTAGCGCCATCTGCAGCCAACAATACAAATCTGTGACTGATGCATGTACATTATTATGAGCAACGTCTGTCAAACCATAAATAAACTGATGGTAATCGTTACTACTTAATTACATTATTTTTCCATCTGTGTGTTCTTGTGTGGCGTCCCTCACTCACCCCAGGTCTCTGAAGGGCACCTCGAACTCCAGCTCCTCTCTAGTCAGCGTCTCCACCTTCTCGATGAAGTTCTTGAAGGCCGACTTCAGCTTGTGCCTCATCTCCCGCTCCATCTGCTCTGCGTACAGGTCGTCCCGGTCGTGCATGTGCTGGTGCTTGCCCAAGTCTGTGGTGATCTCTCCGACCTCCGTGTAGAACTGGACGTCCGTGTGGCGTCGCTTCCCAAACATGATGGCGTTCTGGGGAGAAAGAGTAGCTGTGAACAAACCTCAAGCTACTTATCATCCGGTTTTCAAAACCATTGGGAAACTGAACTATAAATGACATTTCAAAATGATTCCAATCAAAAAGAGGTTTGAAACCCGCGCAAATGCAACATACAGTAACAGAATGTTGCAGCTGGGCTTCGTATGACGATATGGAAACAGGAGTAGAACACTGTGTCTGGATCTGACTGTAGATTCAAAAGTCTCCTGCGGCAGCGGCTGTTAAGATCGATGAACAACCTAACGCACCTTGAGGTGGAAGTGCAGAACGATGATCATCTCGCCGTCGCAGGGCTGGAAGATGGCATGCTTGATGTTGTTGTAAAGAATGTCCACTTTATCCCCGCGGACTGACGTGAAGCGGAAACCTGCGCGGGGAGAAGAGGGGGAGCTTTTAGGACACTCGGTATCAAGGAAGCTCTCAAATTTGCCTCGCTCATCACTGCTGCTTCCTCACCGTTGGTATGTGCCTCCAGCGAGCCCTGCATCCTCTTCTGTGCGATGTTGGGTCTGATGTAAAGGTCTTTGAGCTTCGGGTTGCTGCGGTTGAGGTTGATGACCAGCGAGTCTTGTTTGACGATGCCCTCTTTCTCCTTCTCCTCAGCCTCTCGCGTCTTGTAGCGCTTCTGCACCTCCTTGATGATGCGGAACGCGTTCTGCAGGTTGGTGGAGGGCACCGACGTGTCGCCGGGGGCCTTCAGGTTGGACGCCCGGTACGTGCTGAGGGGATTAGTGAGCAGAGTTGTTGAAATCAGAAGAGACGATCGGTTTAAAACATTTCTCAATGAAGCAATATTTTTTATTTACACCACTGAACTAGACATTTAAGAAATGGTCACAGATTGACATGACTCACATTTCTTTGACAAATGTGGCATCTGGGTTAGGGAAGATATTTCCCTCCTGCCGCCCTAAAGAGCTGCCAGGGACGTAGAAGTTGATCCTCAGGTAGGTGTAGTCTCCTTCTACAGACATACTGATGTTCTAGCCACAAAAACAGGACAAACATCTTTCAGATCTGCAACAATCAACAATAATCCATCAGAAACGACAGATGGGCGTGGCCTCGTTACCTTAATAGTGGCGATGTGGAATGGCGTGGCGATACCAAAGACGGGCATGACGACCGTCTCGTACTTCTTGTCAATGAAGATCTTCATTTCTCTGATGTCTTTTTCTCTGGGCATCTGAGAGATGTTCTTATAAGACACGTTCGATTTTCTGGCCCTGAGAGGAAAACGAGTCGAGTCACATTAAATGAGCCGTTTGATGTGGTCAGTTTAAGATCTGTTCCACAGAGCAGTGATGTTGTAACCCGAGTTCAAACGAAATAAAGTGCCAGACTCACTTCTGAATCTGCTGCTCCCCTTTCTGCTCCGTCAGGCGACGCTTGGCTTCTTCGTTCAAGTGATTAGCCAACTCCTTCTGGTGAGCCCGCCTCTTCTCCTCCGCAGTCATCTCGTTCTAAGTTCGACAACAACCGAGTGAGTGACCACACACACATCGAAGTCCAAAATGTTATTTGAAACAAACCAAACAAACAAGATAAAGAATGGAGAAACCACAACATACATGCAGAATACAAACATGTTTCGACTTTGGATGGGCGGCAAAAACAAAAACACAAAACTCACTTAAATGAAAAGTGAAACTTTTTTTTCCCCCATCAGCAAGTGGATTTTTTTACACTAAACCAGTTCAGCTGATGGGATTTTAGAAGAAACGGTGATTACTTACCTTCCCAAGTAGCTGGTAGAGTACAAAGACATTCACACTCTCAGTTACTAACACACTGTCAAGGCGGCAAATAAACACTGATCGCTAGTCGCATATTTAAACCACACGCTCACCCTGGTTCTGTCTGCGAGCAGCGCCGCGCTCCGGGCGCCCTTCCCCAGCAGCTCCTCCGCATCATCGCCGTCTTCCTCTTCGTCCTCCTCATCATCGTTCTGATCAAAAACAACAAGTTATGCAATGCAGCTGAACTCACAATATAGATTAACGACCTACAGACTTTTTAAACAACTATTTAAGATAAAGAAAACGCTGCGAGAGTTAAAATGATGATTTCAGAGACCTACCTTCAAGAAGATTCCCACATTTTTTATCTTTTTCTTGACTGGTGTGAGTATCGCGGCGGCTTCCTCCTGTCACAGAAACATTTCAGGGCGTCAGACGTTTTGCACCTTCGGGTTACAATGCCGAGACGATCTACTGCTGCCAACTGTATCTTACCTCGTTGATCTGTATCGTGTCACCAATAAACAAGGCATACTTCTTCTGCTCCTCCTTCTTGGCTTCTTTATTCAAAAGGTCAGCAAAACCCAAACTGATGCTCAGCACCATGCCTGGAGGAGAAACGCACAGATCAATCTATGCCCACCCAAGTTCTCAGTATCACATAGGTAAATTCACTTTTGGGTTACAACGGGAATTAGAGGGAGAGTAGAAACATGAATTCCTTAATCTGAATGTGCTGTATGTACACGCTCCTTCTACACTGTAATTCCACAGAAAAAACACCCAGCATCTCCAGGTAATGACAAACCTCAAACACATCTCACCTTTTTTCAATTTGTACTGGTTCTTAGCGTTCAAAACCAACGACCCTTCTCTGAACTCAATTCCCATTGCGAAGCTGCAGGAAACAACCACAGGTAACAGAAGTAAAATGAGTAAGTGTTTGGACAGTTGAAAACTGTTTGGGCATAAAAAGAATCCAGCTCGTGAGCCTTTACCCGAGGTTCTTGGTCAGCTTCTGTACCAGATCTGGTTTCTCCTTCTTCACGTACTCCAGAACAATGTTGTAGGCGTCAGAGATTTTTACACCTGTGAAGGGGACAGATAAACGTCTATAAAAAGAAACAAACAAACAGTCAAATTTTTTCACTATTTGGCGACAGAAACCTTGTTGTTTATGCCAACTCCCCTTTTTTCTGTGTATTCTTCAGCTGCAACCGTTGCATCTTTTAGTCTTTCAGTACATTAATCAGCAAAATTAATGATGTTTATTTCAGCTTCTTTTCTCTGCAGTATATGAACATTTAGTTTTGTACCATCTGAATAAAACACTGCACAAAACCGAAAAGAAGAGGATCTTGCTGCAATTTCCCTCATTTCTTGGATCATAAACCGATTGCAAGTCATTACCTTTGAGCTCGACAAGTACCCAAACCTCCCACACTGCCAGGATTCCCTTAAACCCACCATGTTTAAGCCCTTTAAGCAGCTCCTCCTCCACCTGCAGCAGAAAATTGTAGTTGTCCTGCATCTCCTGGGAGGGGTCCACCATAAGAGTTCGCACCAGGTTGGAGCAGTAGGACTTGTAGCGGATCCCCATGGCACACGTGATGGCACCGAACTGCATGTGGTTCTTATCGCTGGTGCCGAGACAGAACAGTGCTCATTAAAATAAAAAAACTATTTTTAACACCAATTTGTTTCCAAGCTCCAGGGTTGACAACAAATTGTCTTTTGTTACAACAAATGAAGCTCATTTATTGAACGGAGGCTTCAGTGTCATAACCAGCCGTCAGGGCTAGGATGGTGTGCGGTACCTGACCAAGCTAAACTTCAGGCTGTAGTTTCCTCCACTCTGAATGATGGGAGGGTAACACATTTCCACTGTGGAAGGATCGGCGCCACAAAGGAACTTCTTCTCCTCTATGGCCTTCTCCACAGACTCTGCCAGCTTACTGTGACGGACTTTCTGTTGAGCGGGGGAACAACACATACACGTCTGAAGAGGAGAATGTCTACACATCTATGGACATGTCAATCCTCTTTACATCATATACACCAATCCCCTTTTGACCAACTCAATGTTTTAGCATCTTAAACTTCAAAACACGTTTATCTCCGTTCCTCCTCCTACTACTCACCTCATCTGCATCAACAATCTCCATGACCCGCTCCTTGAAGAACTTGGAATACACCTCGCTGGTGATGGCCGCCGCCTTTTTCATCAGGCCCAGCTCTCCGTCTTCCTTCACTGCCATCGTGTAGGCAACCACAGCGCTGATGTCCACCTGTAGACAGAACACCACACATGAGGCAAAGACCAAAAAGAGCCACGGAGTCACGCTTCTCCTAATCACCACTTTTAAGAATGTGGTCCCAATCCACCTTTTGTTTTCCATCTTACCTTCTCCAGTCCTTCCGCCGTGATCATGTCGTTCCAGCTCTTCATGTACTCTCCGGGGAATTTGTCTTTGCTGAAGACACCCACTGTCTTGCCATCTTTGCTGCCTCGGATCGCCTCAATCATTTTGTCAAAGTTGGCCTTGTTGCTTTCATTCTGCAGGATGCAAAAACACAATAGGTCTTAGTTTTAGAAAAAAGTAATCAATCCGTAAAAAAGGCTCCTACTAGTAAGTACTACTACAAAATAAAGTAATGACTTTGTAAAAGTCGATGACCTCCTCCAGTGGTCATTATGAGTATTACAGTTACTATTACTGTTTAATTTGTTGTGTTTATTGTGTATAGTGGGTATGTGGATTTCAGATGTCCTTTACATGGTATCAAACTAAATTTAAGCTCTACTTAGATCAAACTGAAACAAATTAACCAATTCTAAGTAGTTACTTGGTAATAAGCTGCAGAACTAGATGGACTGAAGCCCCAGTTTCATGTCTAAGTGGTTTAAGTTTGAAAATTATCTTGATAAAACAAATATAGGATGAGAAGTAGCTACACTTCCTACTATAAACTAAACTTAAATTAAAAAAAAAAAAAAAAAAAAGATTCTCCACAGCATCTTGTGCACATCCACCACCAAAAGAAATCACAAATCTCACAATTGCCTGGAAACTAATGTACAGAGAAAGAAAATAACGTGTTGAGTAACTCTTGGAACTTAAAGACTCTTTCACACACGCTCATCAGTCTTAAACCACAGTAATATGTTGAAGCTGTGTGGAAAACTATCAGAAAATGTGGATTTAGCCATTGTTGTTCTTCCGCCTGCCTCGGTGTAATCATGCACGCTACCTTTTCTCTGGTCAGCAGGGTGATGGGCGGGAGACCGTTGGCGTTTTCGTTGCCTTTTGTTATGGTCAGCTGTTTGAGGAAATCCAACTTCTTCTTACTGGCAAGAAAGATGATTTTGGTGTCGCAGAACACCATGATGGTGTCCGTCAGTTCGTAGCCAAACAGCCAGGTCTGATGAGGAGGAAGAAAAGGTTAAATAATTAAAGGATTTGAAAAAACAAACAGATACTGATCCCTATACCTGAACATGTTTCTGTGGCCTGCTGTAAAACCTCTGTGAAAGATTCTGGATTTGGCAAAGCATGTCAGCATGTGTAGAGCAACACTAAAGCAAAAATCAGGACATACGCACAGGTTCCCACACTGCTGCAGCAAATGTTTCATTTATATTCAATGTAGCGTTAACAATGTGTAAAACAATGTTCAGTAATGATATTGAGCATAACACGCACAGAATCTGACTGATACTGCCTGAATCCAGATCATGTAATCCTCTGTGATGTCATCATGCTCTGGCTGGGGTATTCCCTTTACCTGTATGGCCGTGGATTTGGCATATACAATTTCCTCATCCACTCCGACTGACACCACGATGGCGTCGACTTTGCCAAACTCATCTTCTCCTTTCTGGAAAACGCACAAAGAAGAGAGAATACAATTTAGTGTGGTGCGTGAAACACCAAACGAACAGACTGCAGTCTATCAGGTAACACTCGCAGTAAACCTCTGGGGAAATGCAGGTAGACAAAGAGTCGGGGGTTTCAGGTGTCACATCCATAACCCTGACCTGTGGAGACTGATTTCTAGTTTGACTGCTCATAGCGGACACTAGTACTCTAGTGAATTCATTAGCACCTGATACAGCACACACATGGTGACCTTCAAGTCTCACAAATACAGGTAGTCCTCATGTGGTAGTTTTAATGTACGTAAATTGCTCATAAGCACAGGTAACAAAGAGACAACTATATTTGGGATAGGACTGCAATATGAGTGAAAACATCACATAGGAGCATCTCAATACAACTTATGACAATTGATTTAAGTCCTAAAAGGTGCTGCAGTGATACACAAAGTGATTGTAAACATGTAAAACTATAAAAAAAAGTCATTTCCAGAAGCTGCATGCATCTCGCACGCTACTGTGATGCAGCCGTTATTTTGATGCTAACCGACCAGCTAACATTAGCATGTGGCTAATGTTACAGGCATAAACTAAGTGTAACGCTGAGCAGCTTGGTAGTTAGTCAAAAGTCAAGCACATCTACAGTGTATTTTGAGTTTTGTGATCACTTTAACTCGACTTTTGTTTATTTTGGAAACGCTGGCGCACTACACTCTGTAGCTTCTCGGCTAGTGAGTTAGCCTGTGGGTAAACTTACTGGTTAGCTACCAGGCTAGCTAACGTGGTGAATGGGGTGACTACTCTGCTAACGTGAGGTAGCTAGCCTGTTTGCCCATTAAATCCTGCTGAAACTCTCTGACAAAACACTTTGGAAGGGAGTTTCAGTGCAAATAAAATGATCAAATCAGACAGAAAGGTGCCTGTTCCCCACCGCAATGCCCGAGATGGGAAAACATCACCGCTCACGCCGCCCCTGAGTCAACTCGTTCCGGAGAAAAACGCGGCTAACTGAGCGGCTCTCATCTTCCAGCAGAGCCACTTTCTGCACGCTAAAATCTCACACACGCGTCAAATAGCACAGTTTTACCTTCCAGTTGCCATATAATCTCTTGATCCGGCGGTAATACGCTTCCTTGTCCAGGTTTACCGCCATGGTGAGTCCTCCGTTGCAAACTCCAGGTCCCGGCTTCGCTCGTCAGCAGGCCGGATGATGATGATGATCCGTGTCAACTAATAACAACGCACTTTCTATCCACGCCTGCAGGGACACCAGTACGAGGAGATGCTGCTGCTTCCTTTGTAATTTCACTACAACGCTGTTTTCCACTGGGAAGTCATGTAAGGAGACGCAACGCAATAACCACAATAAGGATCCACCTGGATAAATACTACGTATTTTTAAATATTAAAATGTTATATAATTTCTCCTCTTTCTTCGCACCACACCAATCTGTTTTAATTAAGTGCTGAGCTCCCCCTCCTCCCTCGCTTTCTCCTTCTCTTCTTCCCTCCCGTGCTTCTTGTCCCTCTCCCTCTCCCTCCCCCTCCAGGTCTTTACATATCAGCCTTTAGAAATAGACGTTATTTAAAATCATAAAAACGCTTAACTCGGCCTTTCCGATTTATCGAGATATAGAGTATTTATTAAAAGAGAACCAACACATGTGTCTAAAAGCTTCGCGGTGAATCCCTTTACTCTCGTGTAGCTACTTTATCATATTATCGGATGGTTTGTGGCGCATTTTAATGTAATAGTAGCAATAGCGCCTCCTGTCTTGTGTTTACCACGCTGCTTTTTCCCGCCTTACTGGGTTTTCCCGCCATCGTCATCAAACATGCCCATTGACGCAAATCTCGCGATACAAACAGTAGCCACGGTATCACGGATCATGTTTCTGCTAGTCTGTGAACGTTTCCACTTCTTCCACCACTTCTGTGGTGCTATAAAATAAAAAATGTTCTAAAAAAAACAATGTCATATTAATAAGTGCGTACTTTGCACAAATTATTTAATTTGTATAGGCAATATTGGGAGAAAAATACCAGTTATGTGCAGCTGCATGCCAATAATAGTCGTGCTTAAATATGTTAAATGAAAACATTGGCTCAAAAAATACCAAAAATAAAAGTGTTCTTTATATATAATAGCTGAGTCATCACTCATCAATGAATTATAATTGCTATGTCCATCAGTTGATTCATCACAGGTGTATACATTGTTTTGATTATTTGACTATGTTTTGAATCCATTACTTATTATTTGTATTACTTTTCATCTTGCTGAGTAGATCAATAGCCCTGTACTTTTAAAATCAGATTCTGATAATGTGTTGTAGTTATCAAACAAATGCACTGGATTATAATATAAAAACATTTTTAGCTCTGAAATCTTGTCAAAGTCAAAATATGAAGTAGCAGAAATACCTTCAAAAGCTTATTTAATCATTATTTAATCATTAATTCTACCACTGCAGCAGTTCATCAAAGTGGTGCTTATCAAAGTGTGTTAATAAATAGTTGATGTATTAACTTGCCAGTCTAATTTATTTATCTCAACCCGTTTCTAAAAATGTTTTTGAAATGAGTTCAAGAATCTTAGCATTTAAATATTTATTATCATCATCATGATCATGTCATATATTTAATTATTAAATAAAATAAGTACCTTTGTATGTAATTTCTTGATGTTTGCAGTGCGTGCAGCTCTTCTGTATTCAACATGTGCACCACCAGGTGTATATTAAAACATAAAATATTTAATTTCACCATTAAAAACATTTCCAGGATATCTACAGTAAGCCAGACCGATCACTGCACCACTGGGAATAGCTTGATGAAGTAACCATCCCTTTCTTGATTAATAACAGACCTAAGAGCTTAACTTAAACACCATCATGTGTGTAAAAAAAAAAAAAAAAAAAAAACTTACATTGTACTCCCTTTCCAGTAAATAATGTTGTCAGAGCTGGTGTGTTTATTTCTTTCCAGTATATTTTTTCCTCACACAGCAATTTTCACAACAAATGTTCCTCATAAGCAAAATATGCACCACGTGTTTAAAAAGCTTATGTTGCAGGATAATTCAGCAGGAGGAGAACAGAGAACACTACACCTTTTCTTTTTTTACCTGAATTGTAGCACCTGTTTTTTTTAGAGTTTTAATAAAACTCTAGAACTTCCCGCCCCTAGAGTGGCTTTTAAAAAGGTCACAACCCGCATGTGGCTGGTAGATTGATTTCCACCTCAGCTCTTAATGGCTTCTTACAAACACTTCACCCTCTCGTACGAGTCCAAACTAGCTTTAAGACTGTTTGTGCTTTGCCCAGTTGTTGTGGTGGTTTAAACCTCTGAAGTAGCAAACACAGAAGAACCCACACCTCACTGAAGAACAATAAAGTTAAACAAAAAGTTTCACCAATCAATCCTGAATGTAACAGTAAAGGGAAGAGCATACACATATGAAGGTGAACGTCCTAAATGAACAACTGAACACATAATGGCAAGATCGTAGTATCCTTCTTGCACTTTCCCCTCTATTTCAAAACAATTAAAAACACAGTAAGTCCATAAAAAATGTCTATTTTTATCAACTCCATATTTTCAAACTCACAATACATAATTAGTTGGAAATCCTGGAGCAGCAGACCCAGGTCTTCAGTGTCTTCTTCTGTGGTTTCCTTGGTATTATGTCTCATTTTTTCGTTTGGAAATCGTCAAGTTTTATTTCTGCCACTGAACCATTTGGCAAAAATTGAGGCAAAGCAAAAGCATTTTATGGTGAGTTTTAAATACTTCCCAGTGACTGTCTGTTCATCTGACATGATTCGATAACTCAAACTTTTATGTGCCGATACCTGAGCTCCATCTGGCCATCATTTATTCCTTCATTCATTCATTTGCATTTGCAGTGTTATCTTTGTCCTTGTCTCTTTGCGTAGCACTCAGGCGTCCTTTTCCCTATGTGACAGTGGTGGAGTTCTGTCCTCGGATTGCGCACCAGGCCATGAACACATCTCTGAGGAATAGAAGGGACAAAAGAACATGTTTATTTTCACTCCATTTGTATTATTATTCATCTGAACATGCGCAACATAATGCACTTCTAATTAAACAGATTCATACAAAATACAGTAGTATCCCAGTTTTCATTCTTAACTTAGTTTTGGTCATCAGAATATAATATTTATATGAGACAAAAATCTATTTTTAAGCTTTACATATGACTACATTTATGTCCAGGGGTTCGAATGACTCCTCAACATGTCAACCTGTTGTTATAATAAAGTCACATTTGATTTAGGATGCTTGTTGGTAAACATTTCTCCATTTGGCAGCCACCATTGTGCTAGTTGTCCCACTTAAAAAGATGAGAGAGGTCTGTCATTTTCATCATAGGTACACCTCAACTGCGAGAGCCAGAATGCAAAAGAAAAATGACAACACAAGTTCACCTCAATACTTTGTACTGGATTGAATTGGATTAGATTGAGGCCTGGAAACTGGCTAGGCCACTCCATAACATTTAAATGGTTTGTGTGGTGTGTTCGGGATTATTGTCATGCTGGAAGATCGGCCCTGTTTCAGCGTCAGAGCTCTAACTGATGGAAACAAAGCGAAACTTCCCGGTACACGGCCCCATTCATCCTTTCCTTAATATGGATGTCGTCCTGTACCCTTTGCAGAAAAGAAGCCCCAAAGCATGATGTTTCCACCCCCATGTGGGCAGGTGTCTTTGATAAAGATAACGAGGTCAAACAGGTGCCATTAATACAGGTAAAGAGTGGAGGACACAAGAGCTTCTTAGAGAAGTAGTAGCAGGTCTGTGAGGGCCAGAATTCTGCTTGTTAGTAAGTGCTAAATACTTATTTTCTGCCCATTTACACAAATAAATACTTAACAAATAATTTAAATTTATTCCTGAAATTTTTCAAAAGCGTACCTATAATGAAAATAAACATCTTTTTAAGTTGGACAACTTGCACAAACACGCCACAGTATAGAGTGATAAAAACGTTATAATCGCAAGGAAAATAAAGTTTGCTCTGCTGAGAGTGATCAATGCGCAGAGGCTCTGTGAGGAACTAACAGCACCTACATTATCAGGACAGTCCCGAGGAATAAGTGGACAACTGTTTTTTAAATACACAAAACTGAGCAGCCAGTCTCTCAGCTGGTAAACATGTAGTCATTATAAAAATCGCAGCATTTTTGTTCATGTAATCGCACAGACGAATTTTGCGTTTGTGATTTCGTTTGATTAATTGTGCAGCTCTACTACATACCAACAAATCTGGTACTGTATGCACAGTGTAATTATGTATGCCCTGCATGAATTGCTGATCGATTGCAGGTTTCACATTGTGAACAACAAACTTAAAGAGTTTATTATTACCACTGTAATCTGTCCGAGGTGCTGGTGAGCAGGTTTTATTCTGCAGACAGAGCCAAGCGTGCCGTTTCTCACTGTATCTAGTCATTATGCAAAGCTAATCTAACTGGTTGACTTTACAGGCAGGAGAGTGGTACTGATCTTCGAATAATCGCACTAAATGAGCATCCGAAATCATCATCTGTGCTGCCTTGGAGACGATTAACTCACATTTAAACCGAACACCCATTAGCACAGAGACACACCTGCAGTGTGTGGCCACACACTCGTTGCTACAGTACTCCTTGTCCCAGTCTCTGCTCTCTACCGCGGGGTTGGTGCAGCCAGCGCGCACGCAGATGTTTGCCCTGGCAGCGGGGCTCACACTCAGCCCGGGGGCAACATTTACCTCAACCTCCATCTGAGAAACACAATGAGACCAGAGAGGAAATGCAGTCATGAACCCATTCGTAGAAGTTTAAACCAAGCAGTGAAGTAAATTACAGACAGATACACATGGATAAACCGCACACGCAATAAGTTATTATCAGTACTTTTATCAGCAATAGTTCATTAGAATATTTCTATATAAAACAGCGGGCGGTGTCCATCCTAACGATTGTAACATCATTCTAATGTTTTCTGCTGCTGCTGTTGTGTTAACGTAAACAAACTATATTAAACACAGTCTCTTTATCTTACTTACCCCTTCCTCTGCCGCCTCCTCGCCTCCCGTGTCCATAGTGGCCGACTCTCCCACCTCCATCCTCATGGCAGATAGCGACGAAGAAAGCGATGTGGGCTTTTCGCCGGCAGTTGTCACAACGATCGGCGCGCTCAAATCCGACTGCCGTGTGGATGGGACAACCTTAATCTGCAGCGGAGGTGGTGCTGTGGCAGCAGCGGCACCTCCACCTCGAGGTTTGGCCTGCAGGGGCGGAGGAGCCTGGATGTGTACCATCTGCTGCAGTCGAGGTGGAGGGGGGGTGCTGTGCATCTGCTGTAGCGGCGGCGGCTGCCGCGGCGAGGTGGCGGGCATCGCAGTGACGGATATACCACCAGAGGGCAGCTGCGTTTGTTTGATGATGATCTTAGTGACAGTGGGCGGGTTCGGTAGGGTGGCGGCAGGTGGAGGCTGGGGTTTGATGGCGCCAGTACGAGAGCGTGTGGTGACCTGAGGAAGGTCCATGATGATGTTGGAGGTACAGATGTTGGTAATGGTGTTCTCCTCGGGGTTGTAGTGTTGAGATCTAGTGACGCGGGCAGCTGCTGCGGCGGTGGCAGTGGCTGTGACTGTGGGTACCGGGGCTGGAGGTGGCGGTGGAGGCGATGGGGCAGTGTCCATGACTTCAATGGGGGCCTAAAAAGAGAGGCAGAGAACGAAGACATGAGCACCTTCACTTTTGACACCCAGTATTTGTACAATGTTGTAAACTTATCTTACACCCAAGTACTAGATGAGAGTAATTTGGAATTAACTTTACTGGTTTCTGAGGTGTTTTACATACCTCTGGAAATGAACATTAGCAGCATTTAATATTGAGTTTCAGCAAGAGGGGTAGAGCTAGCTATAGATGATATGAATGAAGGGTCAGTACTGAGAATCTGACAATAATCACCTCAGAGATCTGGCTGGCTCTGTACTCTGCCAGTGCTTTCAAGTATTCCTTCTTCGCCACTTCATTTTTCCTTTTGTAAACCTGGAAAAAAAGCTTAGACGTCAGATACATTTTTTTAATCATCTCTAATACGGTTGTCTGAGAGGAGTACTGATTGCATGTTTGTATAAAGACGCAAATATGCAGGGATAATTTAAATAAAATAAAATTCAATGTTAGAAAGACTGATCTCATGACTGCAGGAATTGTTGTTTTCCCAGTTTCCTTCTCACCTGTTTCTGCTCCTCCCCAAGACTGTCCCACATAGAGGCCACTATCTTAGAAACTTCTCCAAATGTGGCATTTGGATTTTGTCCCTTAATTGCTGCCTGTGTGTCCCTGAAGAACAAGGCGTAGGCCGACACAGGTTTCTGAGGTTCATTGGGGTCTTTCTTCTTCTTCCCCTTCTTCCCTCCTCCTGCCGCTCCTCCTTTCCTCCCAACAGCTGGAGAGACACTGGAGCTCGGGACGGAAAGTGGGGACTCGCACAAAGACGGATCGAGGGAGATGACTCCAGGGGAGACGGCCAGAGAAACTGGAGATTCAACTAAGACACTCTGATTGGAGAGAATCAGGGGACCAAAGCATTAGAAACATCTCTTAAAGACTGCAACACCAACTACAACACACGGTGGTTTCATCTTCCTGAAGGTTTCAACCAAAGGTAGGAAATCATTACGTTGTGAAAGCTCACGGCAGAGCTGCGGTAGTGGATCGCATTAGATTGAGGAGGTGTACCTAAAAAAGTGGACGGATTGATCCCTAATGTACAAACGTGTTTTCAGGACATCTGACTCACTCTTCTAAAGTCATCCATATCATCGTCCTGCAGCGAGCTGGTGGGCGACGCCGTGGCCGACAGAGGGTGTTCAGGCGACTGAGGCCGCTGCAGTATGTTTCCTCCTCCAAGGCCGAGCCCCAGCTGTGCACTGAGCTCCGATTGGTCGATAGTAGTCAGCTGGTTGGACCCCAGCAAGCCCTGGCTCATGTCACCCAGAGGGACATCAATGGTCACCGGGGAGGAGCTGCTGAACTGAGAGCTGATGTGATGGCCAAGATCCTGTGGAAGGAGGAAGTCAGGAGCAGGATAAAACATAAATATGAAGCTTCTATTCGTGGGGAGATCCTGTCACACAGTTCAGACGTCCTTTACTCCTCACCATTCCCAGCGACGATGCCAACAGAGCACTTCCTCCTGGCTGGTTCATGACTCCCAGACTCAGGTGTTCCAGTCCCTGTGAGGGGGCGCTGACGAAAGTGGAGGCGAACGAGGGGTCGTTCCCCTCGACCACCGAGTTCCCAGGTACCACCACGCCATCGGAGTGGCCCGTGTCTGACAGCTCCCCGAAATGAGACACGCTGAGGGCCGAGTCTGGGTCCAGAGAGATGGGGGGGATTTCAAACTCTTCATCGCCGAGGCTTGGAGTGTGGAAGGTCTAGGGAACAGAAGACAGTGGTGAAAAGGGAGGCAGGGTTAGGGAGGATAGAAGAGGACAAGAGGAAAGCATGATTGTTAGACGTCGGCTTGGAGCAGAGTAAAAGAAAGTAACAGAGCTGAAGACTCCTGTTACTAAAATATCATTCAGGAGCTTCTATGAAAAAGAAATATTAACAGAATGGAACATCCAAAGCTTTCTCCCTTATAACCAGGACATATCACCATGGTAACCTGTGCATCACCTACTCCCGTGCAGGTTAACCTTCAAAAAGATCAGAATAGAACCTGTCAACAGCCCGACCACTGACCCATCATGTCACTAAATTCAAAACCTTTAGAAGAAAGTGAGTAGTAACACGCAGCGACAGAGACATTTAGACACTCGACCCGTTACTCCAACAGCTTCTTAAATACTGATTCATTTATTTGCCGAGACGATGTTGCCTTTGGAATATACCTACAATACTAATATCCTGACATCTGCTTAAAAACCTTACTTTTATCATTTCGTAATTATGTGGAAAACATGGTGCTGAAGACTTTACAACGTGTGGGAAAAATAAAGGTACTGATAAACAGTTCATACTCTACCAGAAGATCCAGCGAGGCTGAAGAGGTCAATGGGGTTAGAGGCAAAGAGAAATAACCTGCTAGAGAAAAATCCAATGCCACGTTATTCAAGTCGTAAAGGCCTACCTCTGAAGAGGAGAGGAAGGGATGGCCGGACCCCGCAATAGTCAGGTAGTTGTCACTGCCTCCGGGAAACTGAAACAAACCAGGGAGCCCAGGTTGAGAGGGGTCCAAAGAGCAGAAAACAGCGACATGATCAGTGGACAACACAGCGAGTCAGTGGAGCCACACAAAACCGACCAACCTAAAGCAAGAATATCTACAGTACAGTCTTCAGATCAAACCCACACAGCATGTGTCTAAAGGTTACACACGGTCCGTCTGCCTGTCAGTGGGGGACAGACACGTGACCCCCATTCATGAAATAGTCACCTTGTTGTCAGAGTCAAATCCGTTGAAGGACTGCGGATCCAAGAACTCGGGATCGCCACCGTGCTGCCCGGTACCGCCCGTTAAGTCCGAATAAAAATTCAGGTCCATCTTTTCAGCCGGGCCTCATGGGTTTGCTGTGAGGCCCCTCCTCAGTTCACCGAGACGTTGCGCAACTCACCGAAATCTCCTACCTATACACGTCAGTTTTTGATGGGAACACCGAGCCTGGAGCCGCCGGGTCAGCGCGAGCGGGGACCGCGCCGAAGCCGCCACGAACACCGCGGCGCTGACAGCGTTTGACCAGATGTTGGACTAGCTCGCGCCACCGAAGCGGAGCATGTGCGCGGCAGCAACCGTGGCCAAAAATAACCTGTCCGCTGGCTGGCTACCGGGGTAACGTGGCCGCTGCTGCTGCCCGTCTTTCCTGCCGACCTGTCCTCGCACGGGTTAGCGTTAGCTGGCTTTGACGCAAGGCTGCGGAACTCCTGGCGCCCGCTCGTCTGTCGCTGCCCCAACGGGTCATTCAATCCCCGTTTGGGACGGACGGCCGCGGGTTCAACGGACGAACCCCGCTGCTGCTGCTCGACACGGCCGGAGAAACGCGGCACAGTGGTCGTTTCAAGGTGTCGGAGGATAGACAGACCAAACCCCCGCTGTCGCTTCGTGTTGGCCCGGGCCAGGCCGCTCAATGGATCCCGAGCCACGGATCATAGACGGGATAAACGTGAGCACGTGAAGCTTAACCAACAAAATACCGGATGTTCCGGTTTCAAAATAAAATCCGAAACCTGCCAAAATTTGAAGATGCAACAACACCAACATGGTAAAAAATTATAGAATATGACCAAATAACATCTTAGGGGCATGGATGAATTATGAATTTGGCCCCCCAGGCCAATATATCCAAAAGGTCTTATATCAACACGCTATTAGTTAGCTACACCCCTGCACGCCCTCTCAGATCTGCAAATGAGACCAAAAAAATCGAGTCTATTCTCCTTTGTTGTTCCTGGATGGTGGAATGTCCTGTCCTGCTCCATTTGACTAGCTGAGACTATCGCCACCTTTAAAAACATTTTAAATAAGTCAGTTTTAAGTATTTTAAGTGGGTCTACCACACACACACCTTCACTAAAAAGTCTTCTTTATCCTGACGGCTTGGGCCTTATTAGGGCTCTTAGTTTATAGTGACTCAGAATTTACAGAAACCGAATGGCAATTGCTTGTGTAAGTCGCTTTGGATAAAAGTGTCTGCCAAGTAAAGTAAAGTAAAGTGGGCCTTTGTGTCTGTTAGAGGTGGCTTGGTTTTTCCTCTCAAAGTCAATCAATTAGCTACACAAATGCAAAAGATTACTCGGACTAAATGACACAAAATGACCAGAGAGACAAGCAGAATGCACAAAAGAAGATGGAATAAAACAAAGATATCCTCGGATAGATGGGGTTTCTTATTTTAACATGTGGAAATAGGAACATCTAATTTCTCCAAATCAAAAGGAGTGTTATCACCAATGACACACACACAAACAACTAATATTTAAAACATGCACAAAGAAACTTAAAATCACTACAAATAGAAAAAGTAAAAGGGTCACAACTTCCCGTCGGTGGAATGAAAGTAGGTGGAGATGCACAAACGCCTACTCTTATATTTTAAAAGACCTGAGCTGGAATAACATGAAATTACACCAGTTTTTCTCTGTTTCAGGAATTTACAGCACCAAGGATCAAAGTCAAACTAGACATAAATATAACGTCTCCTAAAAAATTCACCTAAAGACTAGGTAGCAATGCTACTTGGCTGCTATTGTATTTAAGTTTTAAGTGCAAATTATTTTAGTTAAATTCCTAAACACAAAAAATTGATCTTTAGTTAGAGATCTAGGGCTTTGGAACCAGCCCTTCTACTCGATTTTATTATTTATTATGGCCCAAAATATGTATAGTTATTATGTTGTTGGCATACCACATCTCTTTCATTTCCACCTTTCCTCAATCACAACATTAATGTAATTTTGTTCACAGGTTGTACACGGCTTTAAGTTATATAAATAACTACCAATTATTGTCATTGTGGATTAAATATTAACCTTTAAATAATTTAAGTGGTAAATTTTATCTCATTGTCTTGTAATGTCATTGTAATTTTTAGGTGTGCTGATGTCATTTTGTTTTATTATTCCTAATTTTACTTTGAAAGCCATGAACGGAAATTACTCATCGTGACGTGTCTCGATATTAATTAAAACCTCGAAGGAGTTAACGTTGCTACTCTTGATTGGAGTAACTTTAAACATGTTTGAAAGCAAATGTAGGTGCGAAATATGCACGATTATTTACCAAACAATTAATTCATTAATATTAAAAAAATAAATGTCAGCTTTTGTAACGTTAACGTGGCTTTTGATAGAAACACGTCGGCTTCTTTACCTCCTGTTCTTCCGTTTGGTTCAGTCCAATATAATCCTCAAATTAAGTAGTAGGTTAGCGAAATTTAGAAAGATGAAGATTATCGATGAAGCGAATAGATATGAGGATAATTTACTTTGCTATTAGCTATTTCCGTGACGAATGGTAACTTTTGACGCTTCATATTAATGTATTACTATGAAATTACACCATAGGCCATGTGTGTAGGACTGCTGCTTCTAACGGGGAAACGAATATTGTAAAATTTAAATTAAAAACGAGGGGTCTTAAATGAGACATGTCAAGCCCCTCGTAACAAGGCCATAGTTGTGTTTGTGACAACCAGAGATCGGGAGCAGTTTATCATCACATATGAAGACAAAGGCGATTACTTTATTATCTCTAATGTTTCTAATACCAACTATTCTTACCTCCATGCTCACCCCGAAATCTGATTTATGTTTTGTTTTATTCCACTTTTTGCCAGTGAACTTCGCCCAGATCTGATTTCCTCAAATATCACAACATGGCACCGGCTTCCGATTTTTACGTAAGCCGGATGGGACCTCAGCACGTCAGACTGAGGTATTATCTTTTCAATATAAAACCCGATTATTCCCAGAGCTGTTCTGTTTAATTCAAGTCTTTGTCAACTAACAATTTGTTTAAAAATTAGTTACATTTGCCAGTTTCTATATTATGTGAGAAAATGGCACCAGAAAGATGAACCTGAGGTGAACATTGTATCAACCGTAATTACCAAAAGGTTATAGAACCATTATGAGGCAACACGTGTCTTATCATGATATATACAATTAGCACAAATATTTTTTTCAAAATTATTTTATTCCCATATTTTTTTCAATCAAAGTTTTTTTAGGATTCCCCTTTTATGTATGTAATTAAAAAAAGATAAAACTTGGGATCTTTCTTGTCTTTATGTACAGGCAATTAAACAATGTTCAAGAAAAAACAAACAAAAGAATCCCTGCACAATAACACTGTAAAAAAAGAACAAAAAACAGAGTGCAATCAAACGCCTCTATTTAACAGCTCTGTACTTAAGCAACAATATCATTCATACACAGACACACATACAAAGCAGGATGTCCGCAGGTTTATTTCAGGTGTAAGGTGAGGTGGAGAGATTCAAGCCACAAGCTCACACAATACAGCGCATCCAGAATTTTCATTAGAGGGAATGGAAAACACCATAATAATGTGTGTCATTCATATGTCGCATACACGCACAAATACACTTCTGTCTGAGTGACAGAAACATTTTCGACAACATGCAGTGCAGTGGTCCTCTGCATGATGGTCCAGTATGGTCCAATACTGTTTCCAAACCTCGCTTTCCAAACACATAACAAACATACCAACATACAACTATTTACATGCAGTCCAACTTAGAGCCAATTAATGAGAGAGAAAATGTGTAATTGAGAGAAGATCATTTCGTTCACATTTATTTAGTTATTCATTTTGCCTGGGTTCTTTGTGTGCCTCTTTTCAGCGCCCTGACTTATGTATTTAACACCCATTCCACAGATAACACCACATATGGTCAGAGCAAATTGCTGGTGCTTGTTTTTATGTAATTATTGTCAATAACTTCTGTAATATGTTTTTCATCAGATTACTTCCACAGTATGGAAGCCCAGTTCTGCTACAAATCCAACACAATTGTATTTTTAAAAAATATAAATTAAATGCAAATATTGAAATAAAAGTAAAAATTTATATAATTTTAACTTCCAAATCATATTATTTTCACTTTTTATAAAATAGTTTAAAAGTGCTTAGTATGTTCTTTTTTTTCTCATTTTGAAGTTTAATTTGTTTTTAAATAATTATTTAGATTATGTAAATCTGACATCTCATCCACAGACTGACTTAGCTAATTCAATATTTAGAACTTTAATCTAATATCTAAGTATTTCAATATTCTATTAAAACTATTAAATACTGCAAGTAAAAATTATTATCTTTTGAAATCTGACTGACTAGATCAAACATTTGACTTAATATGAGCAGTTACGTCGTTACCATGACCATCATCTTTTTACTGGCAGAACTGGATTTTCATACAGCGCAACAGATTCTGAGAAATAGCAGCAAGTTCAAACACGAGAAAAAGAAAAATAGCTCTACTTTAACCTTCTCTGTGGAAAAAAACTAACTGAGCTTTGGGCAAATACTACAGGATAAAGTGGATATCAAAAGAAAAAGGGCAGGTACTGAGAGATTGATAACCCCGTCCTGCTTTGATCTGTTTAAACATGTTCCACTTTCAAGTAAGGAGACTCTGATATTCTTCGAACGTATGTAGCACTGAGCAGGTTTAAAATTAGACTCCTCACTTCCTTTGAAGTTTGCAGTGATACCTTCCATTTTTTATGTGCTATTGGAATGAACTTCACTGCATCTTCAATGAGAAAACAAAAACACAAAGATCAGACATTCAGGCTCTATTCAGAACACTGTAAGAGTCAAAACAGAGTGCTGTCTCTGGAACGGCTGCTCTGTCCAGGGACACCACCCAATGTCTAACCTCCAACACAACACTGGTCCCTTCTCTGATAAACCGAACCTTCTTTAGGTGGATGACTTTCATACAGACGCACGCACGCACACACACACAGGCACACAAACAGACACACTGTTCACTTGTCTGCTTTTTTTTTGCTTATTTGTGGAATTGTATTGGCATTTCTGCAGTGGAATGGAAACCCCAGAGTCATGACAGAAAAGTGTGAAGATGAAAGGAAAAGGGCAGAGTTGGGGTATTGGGCGTGATGACTGACAGCGTCTCTTTCTGGGCTCGCGCCCCAACAGCTCACAGGCCCCACCATCTGCTTCCGCTCTCTTCTACATGACTGGTTGCTTCTCGAACACTGGTTTCTCCAGTTGTCCAATCAGGAGTAGATGGTGATAACTTCACTTCCTCCACCTCTGACCAACAGGACACGCTCCAACCCTTCTGTTAAAACCTCAAGGAACTCCATGTCTGGCCCAAGAGTCAAGGTACATAGCTACGCTGAGCACACGAAATATGCTTAGCTAAGTAGCCAAGTTTCTCTTTCCTGAAACTTTTGTTCTTAATATTTATTAATTAAGCTGAAAATAACTGCAAATTAGGCTTTTCGTTGATAGCCACTGTCTCAGGGGCAAACAAATCAACAGATCAAACGTCTTCAAAGTAGTTAAAGTATATAATTAATGCAGCCTTGTAATTGTTCATTTGTCCGGCAGAGGGCGCCGCAGCTAAACCTTTTTTAAAAAACAATTTAAGTCACATTTCTTTCTGGTTTCTCAACAGTATCGCTGGTTACTGCATTTGAAGGAGAGGACAAGAGGAATCTGATGTGATCTGGAAATATGTTCTCTTTCAAACTATACAGAACCAGCCTCTAACTCTGCTAAAAAGGATACAATTCTCGTCTCCCTCCGAGTTTTTGGGGGGTCCGGGCATGTTGAGCAGGACAAGCCGTGCATCGTGGGATTTGTTGACAATGACCTCGTTGAGTTTGACAGCAGTGTGCATGCGCCTGACGTTGGAGTGGTCCCTGAAAGAAGAAGAAGACACGTTTAACATCCAGTTTTACCAACATCTTCGCTGAGATGTGACAATTCCCTGAATATTAATCTGAACATAGTTTTTCTGCTCACGGCCTCATGCTGAGCATGTCCCTGAAGCCCTCAGGCGTGGAGCAGCCAGAGTGTGTGACTCTGTACTGCGTGGTCTTCTCTTTTGTCCAGGTCATCTGGACCCGCCGATGGTGCTCAGAGCTGCCGCCAGCGCACGCCGCTCGGTCTCGCTCCCCGCCGTCTGTGTCGTCGTCGTCGTCTGAGCCGATGCTCGTCAGACGCAGCATGGAGTTGCGGTCTTTCACCAGCTGGGCCTAGTTGGATAGAAAGATACACAAACCAAAGCCTTCCTCATCTCTTCACAGTTTCCACCTCTTTTTGCCTTATTCCATGTTTCCATGTCTCCTACACGTCCTCACTCCCCCCCCCCCTCTCTCTCTTTGTACCTGTCTGTGTCTGTTTCCTTTGCAGGTGTTTGAGGTGTGGACTCCAGTGCTCGTGAACCTGGGGGAAAGATACACCTATAGACAACACAACATCATCTAACTCGCTAACCCCAAACACAGGCCAATCTGCTCTAGCCGAAGCGCTGGAGGGTCGCTACAGGGACACAGCAGTGTTAGTGCTGGTTTTCCTAGATAGGCCCGAGTCAAAAAGCAATGAAACGAAGTGAGTGTTAAAATGAGTAAATAGAAGATTAGCCAAAAAATTCTAGTGATAAAAACAGACACTGATGAAGACAGAAGCATGTTTGACTCAGGTCTATCTCCTAACTGAATCCTTCAGAGTAAGGGTCATTTAAGAATGGACCACACGCTGCCAATCAGCTACACAAACACATATTTACTACGTCCTAGTAGAAATTTAACTAATGGTAAAAAACAGAAACTTTTGTTTTGCCTCTGCCTGAAGGATTCAACTGTTCTCGTGGAAGCTAAACGGCTCTACGGCCGACAACGGATTCTCCACTACTGTGTGACCAGTGAACTTACATCATCAAAACTCCAGCGTACCCGCTGAGGAGACCCGTGGCAAAAGAAAATGACATCAACTTTAATAAGGAAGCGGAACGTGGGTGGATGTTGTTCCCATTGACTAGTTTACACCAAACAAGTCTCTTCCATTGATGTGTCTCTGCTATCTGAGTGTATGCTCAAAACACAGAATCCCAAAACAATGCTTTATGGATGTTTTGGATTAAATTTGATTTACTTTTTTTGCAATTAAATTACCATGAACTTAAAAATATCCTAATGAGTTCTACTTGATGAACCCTGTGAGTTTACAGCTGCTCAGAACCGTTGACCTCACCTGAGGTGACCTTGGAGCCTCTTGCCTACTGCGGCTGCTACCAGGGTTTCCCTGATAAAATGATGCATGACATTCACAGACAGAGCAGATGTAAGAGTGTTATGACTAATCTGGCATACTGTGAATGATAACGGCAATAAGGACCCAAACCATCTCACCTAAAATAAACTTGCAATCCATGAGCAGGAACGCTGATAAACAACAACTTTTTCTTTGCCAGACCACAAAGACTAAAATGGTTTGAGATGATTTAATCTACTGACAGGGGCACTACACAACATATGTCAATTTCAAAAATCAGTGATCATTCTGCCTAACCGTACCTCTTTTTCCCGGTCTGACTTAGACAGCCGCATCTGTCTGAGCATCTGAGACCTCTGCTCCATCATCAGGGTCCGCTCATAGGTGTACGCGCTGATGTCGCTGTCATGCTGTGAGGGGAAAACAAAGGGCATGAGGCTACAAACATAGAATCAGGATTAATGACCGTCATGAGAGGAAACACGGTGAAGTGAGCTTCAGTGAGAAGGTAATGATAAATGAGAGGCAGCGTTGTGAGCACCGTACCATCTCAACTACTTCAACCTCGGCCTCAATACGCAGGTGATAGAGAAAAGTTGCCAAGTCCTTCTTCATCTGGATTGAATTATCTTCCATCTGGGCCACCGTGAAGATTCGCAGTCCACACTTGCGCCACACCTAAAGAGGAAAAGACCGGTGCAGTTAAGAACTGAGCAATAATGTGAGACGTTTGAAAGAAAAAGTTTAAAACAGAGGAAAACACCTTGTGTTGGCGCAGGAGGAAGGGCAGCAGCATCAGCATGCCGCCATCATGGACGATCCACCAGATGTCGATGTAGCCGTCTGTGTAGGGCTCACTGTTGGTCGGGAACAGAGATATGTTTTTGGGCACCAGCAGGGCAAGGTGTGCTGCCGTGGTCACGCGCACCGTGTCTGGAGGGAAGAGACGCGGCGCGTGTTTACTTATGGATTTCGTGCTTTAAGCATCTCCTCTCCCACCAATATTTTCCATCCTCTCTGACTCACTGATGAAGGTCTTCCAGGACTGTGGGTCCTCGCTTTGCCTCCAGGCGTGAGGCCAGCCCATCACCACAGTGTTGGGTCTCATTCCTCCCAGACCACTGGACTGAATCATGTGGCTGATGCCTTCGCGTGGCTTCTGCGCCACGATGCACTGACAGAAGCCCTTCACGCGCTCCTTATCCATCAGGTGCTTCAGAGTCTGACGTGAGACAAACACGGAGCAAAATGTGTGATGTTCCTGTCAATCCACGGACTAATACCATTTCCTGTACTAATACAACTTCCTGGCAACTGAATGTAACTAGAGCTACGGCCTTTACATAAATCAAACACCACCCTGCTCCTGAAACAGTCATCTATCCCACCTGTTCAGCAGCTAGAGCCTCCCCATAGCTGTGTAGGAAGTTTCCGGAGACAACGGTTCCAACAATAGTCAGGCCCTTTCCCGCCTTCAGCTGGCTGGCAAACGTCAGCAGACGAGGAGACTTGACGTGGGCGTCTTCGTCTAGTTTTAGTAACACCAGCAGCTGGGGCCTGGAGGCAAAGAGTAAGAGTGTGAGTTAATGGAGGGGGATTTTGTTCAGTGAGAGCAGATATATGAACAATATGATATATAACAATCTATATTTATAACGAGAAATCACATTATTATCAGTGGTATATTAACAATGAACTGGATCATCTCTGTGGTGCTCGTGCACTTCATATTGCAGCTCTGTACCTCCAGTTTTTGGTGTGCGGTGGTCCCTCCTCCAACCTCAGGAGGGCATAACGGGCAGCACTGAGCGAGAGGCCGCGGATCCCATCCCCCCACTCCTTCTCTGCTCTGATAAACAATGGATACATGAAATACATGAGGATGACACCCTAATGTGTAGTGCATACACTGACCTCCCATGATACACTTACAAAAACCAGATTATTATTTTAAAAAAGTAAAAATATCAAAACAAACATTTTCACACACGCTGTACACGCACAATCATGTGGGGGTATACATCTCCATGGCAACATACCCGTGATATTCAATGTACTTGTAGATCATGCCGGCGATCACCATGGCAACAATTGCATAGTACCAAGAGGATATAAACATGAGTGCCAGACAGATAGTCATCCCCAAAAATGACAGGGACCTGGACACAGACGAGCGGCAGAAGAACAGTTCAGAGTGTGTTTACACGTGCAAGAGTGTGTGTGTGTGTGTGTGTGAGAGAGAGACAGTACCAGTGGTAGTAGGAAAAGCGCGGCCTCCAGTTAGGTGTCCTAAGGAGGGTCTGGAGAGCACACGCCAGGTTTACAAACAGATAACACATCAGAAAGAACCTAATTTAAAGAAAAAATAATTAAAACTCGAGTAGAAAGATGCACGTTAAATATGTTACATGTTACAATAGTGACACACACACAGACAGACAGACAGACAGACAGACAGACAGACAGACAGGTGTCTCACATTGTCAGGATGGGAGCCACCAGGTCCAGAGAGGCGATGAGAATTCCTAGCTCAGCAATAAAGGCCGTCAGCAGCAGGGCCCACGTGGGCTCTCCATTAGCCTTACCATGACCAAACACCTGGTGGATGACAAACACACACACAGATGAAAATCAGTCTGAAAATGGGCTATGGGGACAGTTTTCTTCCTCTCACCCGGGAAACTACATGGTATTTGTCTCCCCAGGTCAAGCTAATAAAGGTCTAACACATTAAATCCCAGGCGATTTGTAATTCTAACCCGGAGGAAGGGGATGATGTTGTCTTTGGAAATGGCCTGCAGAAGTCGTGGAGCGCCCGTCAACGACTGAAGACCTGCACCGCATGTTGAGAAGAAAGAACCGATCACAATGACCAGGGGATGCGGCCACGCCAGAGTCCCCACCACGAGATTCCCCTTCACCGAGTCTCCAAATCTGCAACAGCCAAAAATACATTTAGAGCTTTTATTACTCTACTAACAACTGAGCATGTGCAATAAAAAATGTCTCTTTATCTGACGGGTGAGCAAACATAACACACGGACAGATACGAGATGCGTTGTACTGACTTGTCTCTGAGGACGACCCCGTCAATGCAGGCTCCAAACAGAACAACGCTGCTCAGGTCTGCATGGACATAACTCAGGAAAACAACATGTAGCAGACAAATGAAATTACATCAAGTCAAGTGCCTTTATCTGTGAAGCATGTGGTACTACACACAAGCTCTTCTAATTCTGTCGGGCCACAGGCGTGTTCATGTATTCGTTAAAAGGATACAGACGATGGAGGTGGTGAGGATGGCGAGGATTGTCCCAATGGGGATGGAGCGCTGGGCATCTTTCAGATCCCCGGATCGATTGGAACCAGCCATGATGCCTGAAGAAGAAAAAATTACACATTTTCAGTTTTGTTTATGTTTCCTAATATTTCTAAGTCCCTCCATGTCACAGCTGCTTGAGCAGCGGAGGAAGAAGGAGAAGGAGAAGCAGCAGGTCTGTACCTGTCACAGAGGGGAAGAAGATGCCCACCAGCAGCGTGAAGGAGGTGGTGATGTCAGCAAACACATACGGCTGATGGGTGGATGCTGGATGTGCATCATGAGAGGAGCTGATGGAGCTCTTCTCCACCACATCCCCTTTGCTGAGGTAGGAGCTCCAAATGTTTTCTACAAAAACAAGATGCAGCTGATGCACAAACAATTCAGGAAACATATAACCTTTTAATTATTTATACTTATTATTTATACTTTGAAAAAATATTTATCACATTTAAAACGCAGAGCGTGAATCAAAGTCAGTCAGACGGAAGGGAAGAAGATGGCAAGCGTAATAATGACAGTAACAATATAGTAGTAGCACCAGAGTGAAGGAGCTTCAGTGCTCCATCTACACAGGATGTGTTCACACACAGCACTGGGTGGAGTTTTCCTGGGTGTGCCGGCATTTCGTGCAGCAGGTCGTGGTAACACATTTAAAGGACGTAAACTACAGCTATGTGACTTGTGTAGGCAAGTTTGAGTTTTAAATTCTGCCGGACTGCTGGGACTTAAACACCTCAGCACGTGCTTGATGGTTTAAATAGTTAAATATAGACAGATATACGCCCCTTGCATTGAAACTACTGTCACACATTCTACCTGTAATGATACCACTGGCCAGACCGGGGATCCCTTCAATCTCTGAAAAATTGTTTGAAGCGAAGTATTCGTCACAGGAGGCGTTGAGCTCTGGGCCCTGGCAGAATTGCTTCCAAAGATACGTGGTCTTCACCAGTGCAGGAGCATGACTGGGGTCAAACGATGGGTCCACAGTTTTGTTTTCTGTTGAGAAACACAGCACGGATTTACACCGGCGGTGACTGACGAGGCCTGACTAAGCTCATGAGCAATCAGTAATAATTCACAAACGTGCACCCACCATTAATAACTGTGAAGTTTAGGTCGTCTCGTTCCACAGTTTTCGCACACTGGCGTTCATCAATTCCATGTCCGTTGATGGTTCTGTTGCCCAGCATGCACACGCTACAGACGAAAGCCCAGTGGTCACTCAGAAGAACTGGAGGGACTAAAGGACTGGTCAGTTCTGAATATTGGGTGACTCATAATCAAAACTTACGGGAACTGTGGCGGTTTGAAGGCAGAGACCAGTGCGCCGACGTAGATGGACACGATGGAGACGACGACGCAGGCCAAGAAGATGGAGGCCAGTTTGTTGACGTACTTCACACCCACAAAGACCAGCAAGGACATCAGGAGGAGGCAGATGGAGCCGTAGACCCGCATGTTATTCAACATGGCCGCCCCCTCGCCTTCAGGGTACTTTGCCTCAAAAATGGCCGCCTTAGGGGCTATGTACATCTGCAAGAGGGAGGGAGACGAGGGACAACAAGCAGAGAGTTTTTTGTGTCTTCTCAGGTCATTACAGAGGAATCTCTGCAGAAAAAGTATCAATGCCGACTAAACAGAACCCACCAGAAGGATCTCAATGGCTCCTAATATGTACATGGCTCCGGCGAAGGTGGTCCCCAGGTAGAAACACAGGCCCACTGCCCCCCCAAACTCTGGGCCCAGAGAGCGACTTATCATGAAGTAGGAGCCGCCCGCTGTAGAGGGGGAGGGGAGAGCGACGTAGAGAGAGAGAGAGTAGGATCGAGTGTACACAAGGTTTGGGAGAAGAAGCAGAAAGTAGATGGTGGAGGAATAAGAAATCATATATGTAGGAGGGAGGGACAGAAAATGTTGGACAAGAAGAGAAGACGGGACATAGAGAGAGGGGGGGAGAGAGAGAGAGAGAGAGAGAGAGAGGCATGTGGATGGTTAGTAACGTTATGATGTTACCAGATAAAGGAGAGAGAAGAGGACAGCTGATGAGAGACGTCATTCTATGCTTGTTTACATTTACACACATTTATGAGTAAGAAGATCGAGCACATCTTTGGTCACATAGTAACCACAGTTAAGTCTTTACTACTGTGTTGTGCTTCACTTGAAGGGCTGGACTGGGCTGAGTCTGCAGCATCTGAAGGATTTACTGTCTATAGCACAGAACAAACGTACTTTTCTAGTGCTAGTGTGTCTACCCTCCATTTATATATAAGTATATAGTTAAAGCATAAGCTGTGGAACAGTTGCTTTTCACATTAAACTAAGAAAGGCGTAGATAAAACCAGCCCTGTCTGTGTACTCACAGCTGCAGGTGGCAGTACTCCACTCAGCTGATACGCCAAGCAGCACCGATACAGTTATAAACAGACTACATGACTGAATCGTACAGTAGGAAGCAGCTACAAATTCATGTGCAGTTCACAACCACAACACACATGACGTGACACAAAAGGAAAAATATGAATGGAAACATGTTCAAGGAACCAAAATGACCAGTCCATCCACCTGCAAATGTTACTGCTGGTTTTACTGAGGCGTATTTGGGAAGCCAAACATCTTTGATCACAGTGATTTATACACACACACACACACACACACACATTCAGTATGAGACTAGACGGTGAGAGCGTTACAGGTAGGAAAGAGAGAGCAGGGAATGAAATGCCTGACACCAAACAAGACATGTTAGACGTTTAATTATCTAGGTTACCTACTGGGTTTTTTTTATTTTCCATTTATTTAGTGAAATGCCACATGCTAGCAGAAATATCACGCTACTTTGACATTTAGGATGTTCGTCTAGAGGCGTTTCAGTGAAAGGTAAAGTCAATGGTTGATAAATATCCTGGGTTTGTAATGTGTGTACAGACAGAGGAGAAGCAGACAGAGGAGAGGCAGGATAAACAGAAATAACATTCATTAGAGAAACAGATGTAGTTCATCAGCACCGCCACACCTGGAGGATTGAAATGAATATCTGGAGAGGGAGAGGTTACCCAGCTGAGTAAACAACTCAAAATAGTCACTGAAAGTTATCATTTAAATAAGTTTCAACTCTATGTTATCGGTAGAATCAGGAGCCATGTATTGTAGCCTAAACACGGACTGAAACACTCTTCACTTGTCCTCCACTCGATCGATGTAATACGGCAAAGAGAAAAAGGAAAGCTGAGGAGGGAAAGTCTTACCTGGTACGACTCCGTTGGTGGCGATGGCGCTCATTGATATCGCAGTTAACAGGGTCTGAAGAGGAGAGACAATCAGACAAGCAGCCCATTTAGAAGTCGACTTACGCTCTCTGGCCAACGTGCAGACCTGCAGCCACGGACTCAAACACTCACACAGCAACAGCATATGAAGACAATACAAAGGGCCTGCAGCACCCCAGCGGCGCCCACCACCCAGGTCAACCGCAGGAACAAGATGACTCCAAAGATGTTCTGGAGGCAAGGCAGGTACACGCCCATGAATGTCCCCATCTGTGGCGACTGGAAGACAAGCAACAATATTATTAGCAACAAATACACAATGCTGTTCTTTCATTTTTGTTCCTTACAGCCGTGGTCAGCTTACTATTTCAAACCTTTAGACATTGCATTTAGGGTTAATATTCCTACTGCTACTTTTAGATAATTACTCCCACTACTTTTTACGAACCATTAACACTCCTCTGCTTTTCTGCTAAAACTACAATAAATGGTGTCAGAGTGTTGCTACTGCCTCGGATTGGTGGCTGCGGTTGTCGTGGAGGCGTCGATGTGGTGTTAATACATTCATTTAAATCATAGCAAGGTGGAAACGGCAAGTTACTCTTGCTCTTATCTAGGGCAGCCAGTTCTTTATCAGCAGGACTGCAGCGCACTTAGGGGCCACATCCTGCTGAACGCTCAGTTGCAGACGCTGAATAAGTGGGAGGCAATATCGTAAGATATTGTAGGAGATAGGATATCATCTGTCTGGGACAGGGACTCATGTGACCTATGGCTTAAAAAGATGGAATATGCTTTTTCCTTTTTTTACAGGAAGCTGCCTTTTTATTTTGTTCTATACTTAAATAGTCACGCACAAAGCTAAACATACCTGTGACTTCTAAATGTGAGGGTCAGATCATTTTAAACTTTGTACCCATAATCGTGATGCTGTGATTTGCTGTAGCATGATAACATTGTACATCAAGACAAAGCATATTTTTGCTTTGTGCGGCTGGTAGGTGAAATGAATGGCAATACTTTTACTGCAGTGATGAGTTTGTCTTCTGTTAAAGTCAGGTATACCTTGTGGGCTTTCTTCTTCTCACCAATAATCTCTGCCTCCTCATGCTCCTTGGCCCCCTGTGTCAGGTTGGTGTAGTTAGCTAGGCGGTTGAGCAGTGAAGACACCTTTGGCCGCGTGTCCATCTCCTCCTGTGGGTCGAAAACAGGCAAGTGGGGGGAAAAAAAAAGATGACATAAAAGAAGTATGTTAGGGAAATAAAAAAAGGAGATGGCAAAGGGAAGTAGAAAGATTGGAAGGAAAGACATGAAGCATAAAGGTCAGCAGCCGTAGAAAAGAAGAGAAGAGGGCAGGAATAAGATGAAGATGAACCGAGGAGAGGAGAAAAGGAAGGAATGAAGAGAACGAAAGAGGACATAGTGCCGAGGAAGAGGAAGCAGTGAGTGAGTGAAGAACAGAGATGACGAGGAAGAAAGACAGAGAGAAGGGAAAACCAGCCAGGAGGAAGGATGGGAGGAAATGAGGCATACTGTGTAGCTAGTAACGACGGTGGAGCCAGTTGCTGGTTATTTGTGGCTGTTGTTTAGCAGACGATATTTCTTATAATAAAACGAGGCTCATTTGAAGGAAGATAAACATTTAATACGAGACAAAATGTTTCATACTTATTCTAACATGATTATAATGGACTCTTTGTAGAGAACAGCTGCTGCGTTCAGTACCTCAAACAGGGCCAAGTTTCTGTCGTAGAAGTCATCGTCATCCAGCCCGTGAGTGTTGTTGATGTACACACTAGAGATTTTGGAATTCCCATCGCCTAGACACAAAAACAGGAGATTATGAGAGAGGGGAGGGGGAGGAAACAGAGGCAAAACAAATATCTTCAACAGACGGGACTGAATTTTCATCACTGTTACCGCGGCTTTGGAGGAAGTGAGGCGCTCATTTCAACTTTTCCTCACACACACACACACACACTGACTGACTTTGCTTCACCGGTCACCGTATCACCAGCTTCATTCCTTCTCACTCAGCACAGACCACAGCTGAGTCAGCGCCATCACTTCCCTTGCTTGTCCGCCACACTCACGCGATCAGTCGCACAGTTTCACTCTTGACACAACGGGACATCACAGACACCAGACACGAAACAACACAGTGATGGTTTAATGTTCACGTTACAGCGGGACTGTAACCTGCAACTCTGCGTTGCCCCTCTCAAAGCACAAACAGCGGTATGAAGATCAATGTTATTGTTAGTTTCTCTCTGGCTTGCTGGAAAAGACTAAATCTATATGTCGCAGACAAAGGTCACAAGACCAAACTTGACGACCTTCTGTTGACTACAGGCATTATGACTTTTTTCTCCCCTTCTCCGTGAGCTTCGGCTTCCTGCGTTTGAAGCGGCCCGATTTAGTTTTTAAAGCCAACAGAATATCTTTGTTGAACACAAAGGGACACAGCTGTCTGATTTTGTGTGTTTACCACAAGGAGACTGCTGCACCTGAGCGTGAAGCCCTGTTAATGCGTGTGAGTGAACAGTGAAGCAGAAAGCTACTGGGGCCAGGTGGGTGTCTATGGAAACGTGCACCCATCAAATCACATAGTGAACTATGTTGGTGTCAAACACAATGTCCGACAGAGCGTTTGACCTTTCTGGAAATAATAATAATAATAATAGTAATGACTACTTTATTGATCCCTCAGGGAAGTTGTTTGGACAGCTGCTAGACCTGTGTCTGCGCTATTACAGGGTATCAGTGTCTTGTCCAAGGACACCTCGACATGCAACCTGGTGGGACTGGGAATCGAACTCGCTCAACTCTTGGGTTTGAAGACGACTGCTCTACCTGCTCATGCTGCCCAGTAACTCCCCACTCCTCCCACCTCCTTTTCTCTTCATGGCCTTCCAGCATTTTCACTTAACGAGCCTTTTTCTAGTGGGCAGGCTGGTTTCCTACTTCAGCCGTTATTTCTGATGTTTTTTATTTAGAGTGGGTGATAGAACAGCTGTGTAGCTGTGTGTTCAACAGTCTCCGTCTTTGTTTCTCTGTGTAATCAGAGCGTGATTGGAACCCAATTGGATTAGCAGGCTTGATTTCTATTTATGGAAGCTTATTAAATAACGTGGGGCATCCTTATTACTATGCAACTGCTTAAGTGGATCAATGCAGCTAATGCCGTTATATCTCTCCTCTGTTACAACCCTCCCGTAGAGCCTTTGAATCAGCGCAGCCATTCGTTTGTGATGGGAATTATTGTACTCCACGTGAAAACTGCACAGTCATTGCAGTCAGGAACTCTTTGCTTCTTTTCTTTGTTTACTAATCTGCATTTCCTCAGTTTCACACCAAACTAGACTGACTAGAAACGTGCACAGGTACATCTGCACCTGTTAGGACTCATTCCATGTGAAAAAGTTTCTGCTGTCAGCTAATGTTAAGCAAAGAAATGAATCACTCTGTAGGTGGGCTGGTAACAGAAGTGGGGGAAGTTAATCCTACACTATGTTAACAATACTGTTCACGTCACTCCTCTCTCTGTTCTCACCTTCTGCTGTGTGCAGGAGTTGAACTGGTGCCGACTTTGCGGTGAATCTACTATGGGAGCTCTCTGTAGACAAGCTTGCACTTAAGAAGCAAGTGGGAGAGCTTGGTGATTCAGAAAACCACAAACTAATTCAAAAACGTGTGGCTAAACCCCCCCATGTGTATAAAACTAAAAATAGGAAAACTAAAAATGGAAACCTCACGAGCCTGAAAATCTATCTTGGGACCCTCTCGGACCTGCTCACTCCTGGGACGTTGTTGTGTGGGAATCCAGTCTCCAGTGCAACACACACACACACACACACACACACACACACACACACACACACACACACTCCCGTAAGAATGCACATGGGCAAACACGATAGCATGCATGACTGATCAGAGGACTATGAGCCGCCGCAGCCACAGCACAGAGTGTGCTGACTGTAAACGAACAGAGACCCACCTATTTTACAGTGGGATGTGACTTCACATGTGTGAAATGTGGCGAACGAAGGCATGAATGGTACCGTGAAGTTACATGTGATGTGCCATGACACAAATTAAAGCACAGATCCAAATGATAATAATGAAGAAACCCTGTCACCATGAAACGCAAGTCAAGAAACAAATGCTCACAGGCGTGCACTGGTAGGTGTCTCTCACTGTTGAGCTGTCAATAAGTGCTAAAAATGCCAACAACTGGTTACTATGAAGAGTAGGTGTGTGACGTAGGTCCACCTGTATCAACACCTTTTGTGCAATATTCTGTGAATGAATATTATGAACATGCGTTGTTACCTCATGTCTGTGAGGATGTGTGCGCTCCTTACTTTGCTCCACATGGCTGTGATCCGGCGTGGCTCCTCCAGGGGCTGTCAAAGCTCCCGACACCTCGCTGAGCGGGTCGCTTCGACTGACGCTCTCTCTGGACCCAAAGCACACGCGAGCTCCAGAGCGGGAGCTGAGGTCAGGTGATGTGTCGGACAGGCCCGGGAGGTCCTCCGCCTTGGTGGGCGTCACTGTGAAGCGCACTGATGCCATGGTCACTCAGTTGGAAAAGTTAGACGGGAGGGGACGGACTGAGTTGGGTCAGGGGCTAGCTAGTGGGGCTGTGCTGACCTGAGCTAGGCTAGGCTATCTCCCAGGTGATGCTGAGGTGCAGGAGACCTCTACAATGTTCTCTTTTGCAACTGTGGTTCTCCATTAAAGCGAACTGGACGTCTGCCACGAGGCATGTGAAAGTAAATCTGCCACATGCCTCTTTCTGTGCCTGTGAATGTCAGAAACGTGTCTGCATAGGACAAACAATTCCTGTGGTATGAAAGTGCAATGGTGTCATGCAGCTATCGCAGATGACAAGAACACAGAAACGAAAAGCTGAGGTTTTTGTTCCACAAAATGTTTCTTCCACCTCAACCTGGACTAAAATCTTTTCCACCTACACTATGTCTGGATTCCTATGGTTCAGGAAACTGGTTCTTGGGTTCTTGAGCAGCTTCTCAAGAAAACAGCTAAAAAAATGTCTTTCTGCTACTACCACCCATCAGTGGTCACAGCGAGAGCAGGAAGGGGAGGGGGGCATGGTGGGAAGACAAGGCATCAGTGCGGTGGAGATGGAGACAGGATTAAAGTGATTGTGACAGAGAGAGAAAATAAAGCAGAAATTAGTACAGCATGCAAATAGGCAGCATGTACTGTGAATGAAATTTAAGAAAAGTTGTGCAACCCTTATGCATTTGTATCTACACGTGGTTTGCGTATCAGACTTTCACCACATTTGATGAGATATTGTGGTAACATGTAGTTATCTCCAAGCAGCCTTTGTGTCACAGATAAACCAGATCTTTCTCTCTAGTACCTGAGCATATGTAACTCTAGCTTTTATGCTAAAGGACAAGTCAACATATATACCTATGTCCCCTTGAGTACCTTGGACCATCTAGGGCAGGGATAGGCAAGTTAGAGAGCTGCAGCCCTGCTTGTTTTCCAAACCTCCCTGCACTTAGAGCCTTTGATTGGCTGAACCAACCGGATACAGGTAATCAACAGATCCTGCTCTTGATTAACAGCTGTAGCTGAAGGGAAAACAAGCAGGGCTGCGACTCTCTAGGACCGAACCTGCCTACCCCTGAGCTAGGGAAACTAATTCTGTCGTATCATTCTTCCACATGAAAGCTCTCTAGATTAAGAAGGTGTACAACAATAACAATTACAATAATTACTATAAGTCTGAGTAATAAGTGTTGGCTTGTGAGCTTTGCAGGTGCTGATTCATTTCTGTGATTTACTCTACTCATCTTGGAAGAAAAAAAGGGCAGAGACAGGTGCAACTAACTGCATAGCTGAATTGTTGTTTTTGCTCGATTAGAGCGGTTTCAACCGGCTGAGCCTGTAGCTGCTGGTCGTCTTCTCTCGCTCTCTATGGCACATTGTCCTGTTTTATAACGCTGCCTGTCATGCACACTTATAAAAGTGTTTCCCTGGGAAATGTCCAGCTTAGGCAACTCAGGGCACTGAGGCTTATCCCAGCATGCTTTGTGTAAAAGGTTAGGAAACCCCCACCGGCTTATTAGTCTGAACAAACACATCCACGTCTACATGCATTAGGCATCTCGAATACGACACATGGGCACATCTTTTTCATATTTAAACAAAACAAGCACACTACATCTTTCCCACCATGGCCACACAAATTAAGTAATACATTTTAGCACAGTCTACCACACTCAGTTAATAATACACAGGCAAAGACTTCACAATACATTCTTTTGTGGTACAAAGGCAGGGGTGTATCTTTTTTTTTTACTGCAGACACTCGATCCCTTATTCTTGATACTTTATATGCAAATGCAGCACATTTGGTTGCTACTTTGAGTCTAATTTTACAGCATCCAAATGTAACAGGACATTTTGTTTTGCTGTCCAGCAAGTCGGCCCTTATTTCTGTTTTTTTAAGCAAATTCCAAGTGTGTGATAACAGCCTAATTTTTGAGTCACATTACACTATCATCTACTCTTTGTTTAAACATGATCTTTATCTGGATCTATTACTAGTAACAGTTGGTATAATAAAAATCAAGATTTCTCCGCCACGTCTTCACTAACAAAGAATGTTGAAGACCTGGACACATTCCCGACCCGGTATCTCAGGGAGTCTTCAAAACCGTGATAAGACCAGATTTCAGAAACCAGGATGTTGTCATCAAATCAAAAGAACGTGTAATTATTATAATTATAAACATATTCATTTTTACATTGAGGTTAAATGTAAACGACCAATAAATGACTACCGTTGCTTATTTAGCTGTACTGTAACATTAAAAGACTAATTTTTTTGGGTCCGTCATTAAAGCAACAGACAGGTGCCCATATGAAGCTTGCTGCGAGAGACGCTTTTTGGGAAAATGAATGGGAAATTAAATCCTCACACCTTTGTCTGTGAGAGAACATTTATCTGAAAACAATAAGAGGATATTATCCAGCACGGCTGCCTTTTCTGTACAGCACTCCCACTTTTTGTTACCATCCACCCACTGCAACTCAACAGGGAAACACATCTGGACACATCAGACTATCAGTTTTTGTTGGGAAGGCTTTAGGAAGGTGTCAGAGAACGGCCAGTATAAACAGAAACAATGATTACAGGATGCAGCCTTAGCTCAGCTCAGGACGTTTCCTATAGAAGTGCTTATTTGTTTGAAAACAGACCTTTAAGGTGCTGATTCTTCCGCAGGCAGCTCATCACCCAACCCTTATTTATGATACCGCATCAGAGCTCATGTTCAAAACAATATTCCAATTATTATAGTTAAACAAGAGTTAAGTAAACGAAATAGTGTCATGTTCCTGTCACGAGGAGGTGGGGGGGGGGGGGTAGGTTAATGCAGCTGTATTACATAGGATCCAGAAGCAAGTCTATAACATGTCTTCTGTTGAGATGAACATCATCTAACTTAGTAATTATTCAAAGCACACACTGTATGTGGATGTTATAGCACCAACCAGGGACTTTAAGGGAACCCAGTGGCTGGTGTCTTCTCACCGATTCTCACTTCCAGTTCATTCTAAGCCAATTAAGCTAGCAGTAATAATTCTGGCTTGAACCGGTCTGCAACCTCCCAGTAACATTATCACAGTCAGGACCCGGAGTTGTAGTAAAAATAACAAACTGCTTGATTCAAACCCGACATTAAACAGCATTTTTCATAACGAAAGGAATGCGGCATTTGTCAAAGGGATGCGGTTTGTGAAAGGCGCGCAGCTGGTTTTACAATAACTGTAAAAAAAAAGAATAAATCCAAAGCAGGTTAATGACGACTCTGTGATTTTAGTTTAGATTAAGCATCTCAAAGCAGCACGCCAGCTTGCCGTCCCTTAGGCAGCTGTAGATGTGAGGTGTGTTTGTAGGAACGAGGTGTCGCTGCTGGCGGCTCAAGTAGCTGGAGCTAGCCTTAGCCAGAAGCTAGTCATGCCGCTGATAACCTGTCAGCTCCGCGGACCTCCGGCTATTCCACTGATAGGGACTAAATACCCGCTGTCAAACCCTACAGCTCAGTCACACAAAGTGCATACCTGGCTCTGGTCTCCTTTAAAGCTCACTTCCGTCCTATCGCTGTTTTCAGGTACATCTAGGAAGATCTGGCTCTTCTTCTCGCGGCTTCCCACCACTTATTTCTCCTCAGCGACACAACGCAAAAAATGCGAATGCGAGAGGACCCATAGAGTCCTTTTTCACTTGCCGTAGTTCCCACGGCTTGCGCTTTGCGTGATGACGAAAGTGACGAGCCAGGAAATGTAGTTAGTAAATACCAGGCAGCAATTGTTAGATATTAGATACATCTTCTTTGTCAATGTCACTTTTACAAGGAACAACGACATTGAATGTGCAGTCGACATGCAGGCATACGGCTAAAAGACAAGATTATAAGAGAGAAGAAATACATAACAAAAGTGAAAATAAAAGTACTCTGCAGATACATATAAATTGCACTTGTGATATATACATATTGCACTAGCTATACAATTGACCAAAGATTTGTATTGCACATTGGATAAATATAATTTGAAGGGGTTACTGAGTCCAGAGCCACGATCGCTCTTTCTGTGGTGTGGAGGAGCAGGTTGTTGGCGCTGCACCCCTCTGAGAGCCGCTCCACCTGTAGGCCTGCTCTCCCTCCTGCCCGACCACTGTTATGTCATCTGAAAACTTTATGACTTTAATGCTGTGGTGGGTATGACATATTTGTAGAGGAGCGTGTTGATTACATAGCCCCGGTGTTGAGTAAGTTTTATTCTTAACACAAAATGTTAGATTAATAATCCCTTGTCAGTTTAGAAAAATATATTTGGTTATTGTTTTTTGGTACAATGTGTATTTGCATAGCAAAACTAGTCCCTATGTGTCAAACAAATTTTCTCAACAGTCTGTTTAACAGCTGTGGCTGCACTTTCCTTTATATATATATTAACGTTTTCTTCCAAGAAATAAAAATTTGATGTTGAAGACGGAGGTGTCTAAAATCTGCCACGTTTATAACTCGTCTACGTTTTATACTCACAGAGACGACAAAATACAACAATCAACCAAACATTTATTCAGCATGAAAAGAAAATTATAACATCGAATGAAGGCAAACTAACAATATGTAAAAAAACAAACAAAAAACAAAATATTCCCTGGATCAAACCGATGAACAGTCCCTTGAATTTGAGCCAGGAGATTTCTTGTCCCTCTTCTTCGCCTTCATCCCTCTGTTTCTTGATTTTCATCCATCCATCTCTGGGTCTCCTCTCTCTGTCTTCTACCCTCTCACAGGACAGGTCTAGGCTGCTGGGTTAGCAGAATGCCAAAACGTTTCTTCACTATTACTCTGTGTCTAGAGAACTTGTCGTCTGGGGAGAAGCGGGCTGGGTGGGCCGAGCTGGTGGGCTCTCCATCTGGCCTCAACTTCTGTTTGTGACAAAAACAGGTTTGGTTAAGAAATGGTCCTGAAGAAGGGAAATTCACTGGTTACATCATCACAATGACATCTAAGAAGAAGAGTAAATAGAAATAGGGCACAATAAAAGTGCATTTTTAAGTAATAAAACCAAGTTTTTTCAATTTCAGAAGTTCTATAGCAACACCTTCGACTAAATGTCTGCATATTAGTTTTAACAAACATAACACAATAATACGCGGTTGGCCAAAAAATGTCTAATCTAGTAAAAGTAAATAAGAATAAGTGATTAAATTAAAATGTATATCAATAATTGTACATGATGAAAAAATGAGCAAGATAAACAAAGACATTAAACGTTAATCAGAAAGGAAACCGAGAGATGGATTAAATATTAACTATATTAAATATGATTAGTTAAATATAAATAATTATTTAACTAATCACATTGATGATAGGACACACTTGTATTCTGGTATCTTTGGCTCAAGTTAGCCTGTTTGCTAATGTTTATAACAGCCTATCGTTAACGTATTTATTGCTAGAGACGATAATAAACGAACCAATAATTATAAAAAAAAAAAACTCCATAGCGACAGGTTAATCTCAATCGCTGGAGAAGCGAAAGGCATTTATCAAGTGATAAAGACTAAAGTGGAGCATGTAAACATGACTTAACGTTAGCTTTAAACGTTAGCTAACGTTACGTTACCTTCAGAGTATACACCCTGTCCCCGTTCTCGTTCAGATAATACTGAAGAAACATCACGACGGAAGCGTGTCTGGATAATCAAAATTAGTCGAAGAGTCTAATTACTATGAGATTTGTAGCACAAAAAAATATCTTCGCAGTTTTCTTCACTTAATTCCACGTGTGGCGAAGTTCCTCCTCGCGCGGATACCAGAGCGGATATCCGGTTCAGAATGCTGGGAAATTGAGTTTTCAAATACAAAAAGATTCAAAGACAGTTTTCAAGTAGACATCGGGGTCCTCTAGTGGTCACGCAGTAGAACAGCAACTGTGACCGTAGCCCCGTAGGCTGTAAACACAAAGAGCCTGTCACCCTCCAAAGACCTGCACAGGCAGAGGTGTCAAAAGTGCAGTACTCACATTCTCTACTTAAGTACAGATACTTGTGTGAAAAAATACTCTGGTAAAAGTAAAAGTGCAGGTTAAAATCCTTTACTTAAGTAAAAGTACAAAAGTACAGGTTTTGAAATGTACTTAAGTAGAAAAAGTAAAAAAAATGTTTTCACCTTTAATGATACAAAATGCCTTTTGATGAAAAAAAAAATGTTCTACACATACAATATACATGACTTTTCTTCTTTTGTTCACAACCTGCACTGTGTTGGTTCAGAGAGGCTATTCAGAAATTCTGATACTGTCTAGTTTTTCAAACAAGATAACATAGATTGAACTAAGGATGTTTCCATTAGATTTTTTGCTGCAGAGTACGATACGATCACCAATGAGTGCAGATCACTCATATCAATCATTTGGGTTGTACATTTTCTAAATTATTATAGGTACAGATTGGTTAACCCCCCCCCCCGACCCCATCCCAAGAAGTCAGGTAAATTGTTACTTATACATTTTGTAGAGTGCCAGATCACACCAGAAGTTATTTCAGGTCTATAGTTTTTTCTATAGTGTACATTCGAAATACATATTAAAAATATAACATAAATAAAAGCCAAATGAAAGAAAAACTAAAGTAAAGGGATTCATTAAATAACTAACAAGAGAAACTAAGTCTCGCTGAGATTAAAAGCCAAAGAATAAAAGTGGGTTTTAAGACGTGTTTTAAAAGTGGACAGTGAAGGGGCCTCTCTAACATTCAAGGGCAAATCATTCATTAATTTAGGAGCCACAATAGAAAAGGCCCGGTCCCTTCTGAGCTTCCTCCTAGATCTCGGTACCTCCAGCTGATCAGCTGACCTACGACACCGACAGGGTGTCACAAAATACAGGATCCTCAGATGATTGGTGTGGTTGCTCCTGCAATGTTACCTGTAAAATGTGAAAAGGAAACAAAAATGAGCTCATGGAATTAATTCATTAATGAGCCTTTCTAATTTTTAATTTTATTTTATCACAGCACATCATCACACAGCTGCACACTACTTTTAATAAGTTTAAATAATCCTGACTTAGACCTGCCACTAGATCAACCTCTCAGAATGAAACTAATAACTATATTTGAAGTAGGTGACTTATCAATACCTGATCTTGTTTTTTCAGTGCAAGTGCAAGAACTTCAAGTGATTCTGGATCTGGAGAGAGGATATAATCCAAGAAGTCTGTACTAAGAGTTGTGTCCACCTGAGAGAAAGAGATAAGAACAGAGTGAAACACAGGGATAAAAAGCTTTGACAAATGCGGTAAACCACAGTAGTAGACACACTTTGTCATTGTCACAGAAACCACAAGGTCAAAGAACTACCAGAACTACTCAGAGAGCTCTAGTACAAGTAAAGGTTTAAGTAGCACTGATAACTTACGTTTCTGACCATGTCCATGTCCACGTCACTGCAGAGGTTGTCCAGGTATTCTGTACATTCATTGTCTGTCTCCAGGTTCTGCTCCTCTTTCCCCTCATCTTTCTTGTTTTTAGTCTCTGTAAATCTCTTTAGTATAGAAACAAAAGATTAACAATAGGTGACAATGTCGAAAGAAATTAAGGAACATGATTTTTTGGGGTCAGTCTACGTTTAACACTGTGCACAATTTTTGAGGCTTAATTTCCATATGAAGCTGAATGTTAATAAACCTAAAATCTTAATATTTTCCAGGTAAGTGAAAACATTCTCATGGGAATACTCATGTTCAGAATTATTAGGCAACTAACTTGTAAAGGCCAACAGCGCTCGAGCGGAATAAAATGAATGAAATTCAGATGGAACAACACCATGTAAATGACTCATAAACACGCTAATCTGCACGTACTTTTACCGTTATTAGGTTATGACTTTTAGACTTTATATAAGCGGTCAGTCCAAAGAGAAAAAAAACATTTCGTCATTTCGTTTTACATCAGGTATAACCATTTACCTACATCTACTTTTTTCATTTTAAATTCTAAACACAAACAATGTATGTAATATTTATTGACGCGAATATTAAAATCTAATCTTGACATTGTTTTGCAAAGGCTATGACTGGGTCACAAAGTCTGACAGAGGCCGTCACCTTTACACGTTGTATGGGGATGTAAATGAGAGCGTAAGTGACTAGGTATGCTGATGTTATCGTAATTATTTTATTTGCTCTTGCTTAGCTCTTGTTGGTTGATGACACGGACGGACACAATAAATCATCATTTAACCATCAGTTCTGGACTTCTCAATATCGACTGAATGCTACATAACTAAACATAGATTTTCATCTCACCCGGTAAAATAGAATGATAAATAACTCATTTCAGTGGTGATCTGGTTTTATCTTACCTCGTCTCTGAGCGCTGAACGCCTTTTACCTCTGCTTGACCCAGGATGGTTACAGTTTAGGAATATGCGAGCACTGGAGGGTTTCCTGCTTGCTTCACCATCGATTCTTCTCAAATCTTCTGCAGTTAATTTGCGTCTTGTTTTCTCAACACGTTTCTTGCGACCCTGTTGAGGATTTGCTACAAAACGTTTGATGGTTCTATGATCACGCCCCAATTTCTTAGCAATTTCAAAAGTGCTGCATGTCTCTAAAAGACTTGAGATTTTTGTCTTTTCTGAGTCAGTTAAATCTTTCTTTTGGCCCATCTAGCTGGAGGAAAATAAGCTGCCTAATAATTATTCACACCTTCACAAGTTCTTCATGCAAACTTCCTTCATGAGACATCATTAGCAAACCAGGAATGAAGTCCAGGAGGTAAGATCCCAGACATCCACAAGCTGACCCGTTGGAGCGTGGTAAAACAGCGGAACCACAAACGAGTTTAACTGTGAACTATATTGAACTGTGTCAAACTATGTTGACGAGCAATCTGAACTAAAAAGTTGCTACTTCAAACGTTATAAATTGTCGGAGAGATGAGGAGTGCTGTCCTTGAATTAATCCGACGAGTGAGCCGCGTTAGGTCGCGCAGTGAGAATAATATGTTTGCTGCAAAGACTCCTCAGAAGTCTTGCCCTTTTTGAGCAAGGGCAAATGGAGCTTCATGGAGTTCCTTTGTTGTAATAACTTATTATTTAGATTATTTCAGTGATCTGTGGCTTCCTCAGAAGCCACAGAAGACTGGCTTCTGAGGCAAGACTTTTTGAGCAAGACTCGGTCAAGTCTCTTCCCCCAAAATCAGAAGTCTTGCCCTTTTTGAGCAAGACTCGGTCAAGTCTCTTCCCCCA
>JAUMTR010000010.1:8236280-8247705 GCA_032270685.1 Microctenopoma stevenorrisi
GTCTGGGTTTCCCTACTTAGGCTACTGCCCCCGCGACCCGATCCCGGACCAAGCGGAAGATAATGGATGGATGGATGTAAATATATCAGAGTGGACTGATCCTTAAGGTGTCACCGTGTGTGACCACGCCAAACAAACTTATTTTAACCGAAATACGAGAGAAGAAAGAGACGTGCGAGAAGAGAGTCAAATGCACAGAAGATGCGAATCAGATGTCCAGCTCTGTCAGAGGAATTAGTACCCCACCTAGAAACCAGTCTAAAGCCATAGGGAATGTTAAACATTCAGGGAAGAGAGAGAGAGCAGCAGAAAAACTAGATTGTAATATGAAGAAAAACTTCAATAAGCATCCACTTTCCAGTCCAATTAAAAAACGCAGGATAAATGGTGACAAGTCGGTCAGTGCTAATATAGACTTACAGGTGTTCACCAGCCAGTCTGAATCTTCTTTGCAGGACACAAACAAAAGCGGAAAAGCAGATGAAGGCAGGCAGGCGGCAGCACCAATCGAGATAAAGAAGTGTAAACATCCCGGCTCAAGTCTGAAGTTGCCATCTCAGGAAATCTCAAAGAAAAGCCTGAAATCAGCCACTTGTCCAGAGTCTCCTCACAAAGTGAAAGAGGGACTCCGAGTGAAGCCATAGAGGGTCAACATGGAGCAGGAACATGGGATAGTCACAGGTTAAGATCAACTACTGGGAAACAGAGGGCGTCAGAACAGGCAGGTGAAAACAAGGATGCAGAGGCACCACACTGGTCATCTAGTCCCAAACCAAGTACAAGCCAGACAGCACACGAGAGCGTGAAGTGTAAAAAAAGATAAAACTCAAGAGAGCGAGTCCGATGAAATGGTCCATCTGTGAAGAGGAGTCCTTTGAAGAGAGCAAGACGACATTACGGAGAACAGAGAAGTCGAGGAACAAAACGGAAAAAATGCCAAGTCTATCAAAAAAAAAGCCAAGAAGAGCGACTAACAGCCACAAAGCTTCTTAAATCCATGAAGGTTGACCAGACATGAAACTTGTTGATGTAGAGAAAAATGTATAAATATCATTAAATAACATTGTGAAATGCAATGGGGAAAAAAAAACAAAACAAAAAAAAAAAAAACAGTGTGAATGAATTACTTCTCAAATGGAAAAGAAAGGCGTCCAGAAACCCACTTAAATCACAGTTCAATTTATTATTCAATTCACAAAGTATTTATAAAAAGCATTTAGAATTACATAGTCTTTAGTTACGTCTTGCACTGGCCCTTTAAAAATATACACTACAATATACATAAGGACATTCTATAAATAAGACAAACATGGTGGTTAACAGTACCTGTGAACAAGATTACAGTATTAAAAACTCATACACACCACTCTTCAAACATACGCGGACACACACACACACCAGAGAGCCACTGTAGCGTCTGTGAAGCTCAGGAATAAAATGTTTTACATTTTTTTTACACTTTGGCTTTTCAACACAGACATGATTGACATGGCTTTTAAAACAAAAAGGCATAAAGACGAACACACACACACCTTAAAATACAATTCTTTGTCAGTAGTTATTCTCAAGCCTTCTTATTCTCGTACACAGTGATGGGGAGTACATGTAAAAACATACACACTTTAATTTCGGTTTTTAAAAGTCTCATTTTAGCTTCTTGTAGTGGAGCGATGCGTTGCAATTGTGCACAGCGTTTCTATTGTTGTTCACAGTCTTGCCGTTGGTGAACGGCTGCTGAGGGCCGGCCTCCTTGGGCTGCAGATATTCATTCAATACCCTGTGGTAGGTTGGGTGCTTCGTCAGCACCCGCAGCAGATTTTCTGTGAAAAACAAGACGACCCTTAAATGTCAACCTATGTTGTAGTAGTGTAGCGTCAGCTGCCATTTTACTTCATCCAGTGTGACTTTAGCCTTATCTAAGCATTACACCATGCCTACACCCCACACCTCCAGAAAACAGCTAAAGAAAGTTATGGGTGTTTCTGCTTCAGCTGCTCACTCACCTTCAGTAACCCAGCCTTGACTGGAGGCTTCAGTGTAGAGCTGATCAGTGTTGTGCTGAGCAAAACCCAGCAACGCCCCCATGAGGTCTGACAGCTGCCATGCATCCAGACCGCCTTTACCTTCGCTGTCAAACAGCTGAAAAAATAAAATAAAATAAATAAGTGGCCAAACTGGTTTTTGATCATATTAGGACAAGTTGTCTGAAACTTAGTGTTTAAGACCAAATGTCAAACTACAGCTTGATTTAAGTTTGCTTTGAGTCAGATGAGATTAAACTAAAATAATCAACAGTACTTACATTGAAGGCCGTGTGAAGGAGTGATTTGAAGCTGATAAAGCCAGATATGGCAGCAACACTCAAATACACCTGTCTCAAGTCCACCGTTTCATCCTAAGGGGGAAAAAGGTTCAGTGTTTGGCCTGAGCTGCAGAGATGACATCAGCCTCATACTTTCACAGTTTGTGTGTTCGTGTGCACTAAAAACCATGTTTATCACAGTGTTGGACATTCTTTTCTGCAATGTATTAAGATAAAGTTGTACCTTGGAGAAAAGGCTGAAGATCGTCACAGCCGTCTCTTTATCAGTCAGTCCAAGAATAGAGGCGAGCTCCTCCACTGTGGACTCCTGGCATCCAGACTGACACCTGTCAATCATCTGTTCCAAAGCCGCTGCCACTTCAGATGGTTTCAGACTGAGAGAAGACAGAAATTACTTTGACACAGACGCTGGAGAAAAGAAAAATTTGAACCCCTTCATGTCATGTGCGCAGAATAAAAAGGTTGTGGAAACACTTCATAGTGATGCAGTCAATAAAGTGCGCCTGTTGCCAACCACTGATGAGTGGAGGTCCTCGCTCACCCATTTTTGCACAGCAGCGACAGCGTTTCTCTGGGAGGCGACGCCAAATCCACGGGGAGAGAGAGGCCGCCAAGTTTACCGACGGGGATTTTACCCTCCATCACATAGTCTGTAGCTGGGACTCCAAGAGCCCTGAAACGCAGTGGAAGCGTGTAGTGAGAAGCAATAGTGGCCTGGTCGCTCATTGGGTTAGGCGTCAGACTGGGATGCTGAAGGGACACACTACAGCAGCTCACGCTCTTACCTGGCCATGAGTTTCTGAACGTTGTCGGCGTACAGGCTGGGATTATTCTTCTCCTCCTGGGAAGGGTTGTAAACCGGCAGGAACTGTAGCACAACACAAAGATAACCATTGTTCTCAAAGTAACGCGTAAAGAGGTTTCAGCGTTTAATACAGTTTGCACATCCTAAAGGTGACAACAGAATAAACTGGACTTTAATACATCCATCCTGAAAAGCAGTCTGTATTTACTGGTTGACACTTTTATGGCCGTTGTCTGGCCACACCTAGCTTTTACTACACTACACTACTACACACAGAGATGTCAGTGGAGGGAACACACCACTTGTCGGAGGGGTTCATTTCTAAAACTGACAAAACATTCGAAGCGAGCTTATGACAACAGCATCTGATGTGAAGGTCCTACCTCGACGGTCATGTTGGTGTAGAGCTGTGAGGTGGTGTGCCACAGAGCCTCCGTCCTGATGGACAAACAAACAGTCTGGTTCATATACAAGCCAACAGCAGAATTGCCCATCAAGATCAGTGACAAAGTTAGAAACTTTACATAGTGCACTGTACATTACTGACTCTAGTGAGAGCTTATCAGACATTCACTCCATTCCTGGATCCCCATTCATTTGTTTATTCAAAAAGACTGTTGGACTTTCCACCAAGAACACATTTCCAGCAGCACAAAATATCATAAAATGTTGTAGATCATCTATGGTGCCAAAAAATGCTTAGAAGCTGAATCACCTTTTCCTTTCTTTAAAAATAAAATCAGTTACTGATCAGACTGTAACCGAGCACAGCTGAGAAAGCTCGAAGTCCTGGAGGCCACTCAAATCATTGTTCAGGTTTACTCAACCTTCTGCCTATATAGAACTCCAGAGGTTTTACAGCCACGTACTAAAAGTTTTAAAAGGACTCACCAGCTTGTTCCTCTGTATGTCCAGCGAACTGTATCCTGGGGAAAGAAATAAAAGCTTTAGTCACTGCAGAGGCGATGCAGACTTGGTGGAGGGTATTTTAGAACGTGTAGTTCTAGTCTTAATCCTCTTTACACACCCCAACAGGAGCCAGTATGCAAACACTGGCCTGGACAAATAAAACTATCACCCGATGAGATGCAGTATAAACACACATACCAATTCTACCATAATATCCACTCAGCTTACACTCTCCCACCTCAGATAGCGGCTCCAAATAATTTGGCCATTGTCCTTCAAGCTTCATCGTACAGTATGTATTCACGCTTAACCCTAGACTGTACAGGTTTCACTACCACAGGGCCACCACACCTGTACTTTTCATTTTATTTCTAAAATCCAAGTTTAAATTGGGGCTTATTCCATTCTGAAAATCACCCTGGATAGAAACCAGCTGTGATTACGCGTTGCTACAGACTCACTGCACTCACCACTTTGTTGGGATAACGCAACAGGACCGGCTGGACCGGGACTCCGGCAAGGAATGCACCTGACAACAGCAGGGAATGAAACATTACTTTCACAAGACAATACGTCCTGCAGTGACAAAAGGTTCCGCCGCTACGCCCTAAAGAGTAGCTGGATGTCATTCCTAAGCGGTGTTCATACATCAGGAAAGTCTAGACGGGACTGGTTTAACACATGCTCACCTGTTATTTGCAAGGTGTGTAGAAAATGCGATTACTCACCAGGTTTAAATTTGATGAGTGCACTGCCATTAGTTGTCGTTCCCTCGGGAAACATCAGCATCTAGCCAAGGATTTAAGGATAATTAGGAATTGTGAGGTACATTTGCAAATCTTGTCCTACAGTCAGATCTACAAGCTTCAAGTGACCAAAATAATAATAGGACTGTGTTGCTCCCCTCTCAAAACTAGAAGATCAAATTCTCATCTCGACCAGGGGGAAGGCAACGCCGGCACCTACAGCTTGCGATTGGCTGAACACACGTGATCCAGCTAATAAACAGATGGTTGGAAACCGAGCAGGGCTGCCTACACCAAAAGTTGGAGCTCTGAAACCATCACGAGCAGAGAAAACCCCGATATGGTTAATCAATATAGCTTTAGCCTCATTTATTTTCCAATGCTGTTTGCACACCTGCCAATACAAGCAACCGTAGATCTTTATCTAGCCTTTAAATGCAAGGGATGGCAGATAATATTTTGTCAACAGGAGTGTTGAGAGTCAAACCGTATTAAATCTCTCACCTGAGGCCAGTAGCCATTGGATGTCAGCCTCTCTGTGAGCTGAGACACTGCCTTCTTTCTCGACTCTGGATCTTTCCGGCTCACCAGAACGGACTGGTTATAATCAAGCAGTGCTAAATGCAAAAAAACAAACAAACATAATTAATATATAAAATAAATGAATAAAAGTAATACAAGAACTAGTCAGACAGGCAGAAGGGAGAAGGTCAGGCACAACACAGGAAGTATCACAGCAGGTTAGAAGCCACAAGACAGAGTCACTTGTTTATCTTTGGGCTTCCTTACATATTTTTATTGTCCTCTAGATCCCTCCGTTCTAAATATTACTCTTGCCAGTGGCACAATTTCACATCTATAATCATACTGTATAGTCTGGCACAGGGAAAAAAGAAAAATTCTAGCAGAGATTAGAAGCAAATCTGTTAAACTATTCCATTATCCACAGACTAAAAGCCGCAGAGCTACCAACATTAGTGACGTGAACAATGACTGAAGCTGGCAGAACTATGCTCTACAGCGACATCCAACTACAGCCTCCTCAGACGTCACTCACCTCCTATGACGGGAAGGCTGACGTTCTCCGAACGCGACACCACTGTTGGCAGTTGGGTTGGACACAGTACGATCATGTCCAGAAAAGTACTGTGAGGAGCCACCACCATCACCGGAGCCTCCTTCAAGTCTGCCCTGCGACCTTTGACCTTCACCCATAGGAAGCCCAGTGAGAAGAAGACGGCGCGGCTCAGCAGCCAGATGACTGGGTGGAAGAACCACCTCCGCCAACCTGTGACGGGCTGAGAGCGCTCCTCCTTAGACAGACCCAGCAGTCGCAGTGGGGCAAGAGGCCACATGATGAGGAAGAAAAAGGAGGCCAGGATCAAGCGTATAGGGACGAGGATGGTGCCCAGGATCATTCCCTGAAGACAAAAACATAATTAAATGTAAATATGAAACAGGTATATTAAAGAAATCAATCAAAACATGACCTCTGTAAGATGGTGCGCTCATCTTCTCCTATAGATCTTTGTGCTGTTTCCAAGAACAGGTTTCAAACTGATGGTCAACCATCAAATATTCACTTTAAACAGTTCCAAAGCTGTAAAACACTAAAACGCGCAGTCATTGCACTAAACAAGTTGACGCTGCGCACGTGCTGCTGGACACAGCTGCTAAACTCAGCGCTGCAACTTATCAGCAGCGTAACTGCATCTTCGCGACGCCCTGTTGCGCAACCCCGCGTTAGGGCCCATCGACGCCACAGATATTCATGACTCATCTGTTTTGCTTATGCATCACAGTCAGCTGTTGGTCTCAAGATTACTCTTATAATGATCTGCGGATTATTTAATAAATCAAATCATTATTTAGGCCTGTGAAGGAAAACACGCACCCTCATGACACATTGGGTCTGAGAAACTGTACGAACGAGAGCAAAGAGAAATTTCACGTTTGGCAAACCTCAGACACGCCGCTCTCTGGTTCATTGATCAGTCAATTGACTACTTCCGACTTCTCTGCAGATTCTCCTTCATTATTTTTTCCTCTATGGCACAAATGCAAAGCATTCCTCGCTGAGAGAGAGTTTAGATGCGCTTCTTCCCCGCGGTGGAAAACGGAGTTAACCCACATGTTTAGACTGCACACTCACAACAAACAATCAGAAAATATGCATGGACTGCGGACTATTGTGTTGCGCAATATTAAAAACAGACATATTCCAGTGTTGTGAAGTCATGAAGAACCAGGGTGTTGTTGTGCTTGGATGACGAATCCAACCCTTCCCCGTGACATCAAATCACTGTCTGGAAGCAGAGTTTCTATTAAGGTAAATCACTGCCTGAGTAGTTTCAGGCGGAGGAAAGACGAGACGTCTCTCATGCAGCCGGTGGAACTCGCGCACCTTTCTTTTCCACCTGACCTCAGCTTATACGAATTAAATATTAAGAATGAAACAGGACTTTACCCTGATCCTGTGCGTCCGGTTCATCTTCACCTCATGAATGAAGGGATGCGCTGCAGAGTCGCACCTCTCCATGGCGACGGACCAGCTGGACTTAAAAACGACTTAAAACAAGACACAAAAAGAGGCTTAAGACCCTAATTGTTGAGGGGGGAAGAGGTTTTCAAAGCTTTTAAAACTGAGGGTGAAGTGATTTGATCCTCTGCGAGGACGGTTCCCAACTTTCTGGAAAGTGTCTCATCAAGTTTTTTTTTTTTTTTTAAAAAGAAGAAAACCCAAGAGTGGATTTCACGTAAGTGGAAAAAAAAAAGTCCACACGACGACAAGTAGCTAAAAACAAACGTAAAACGCGTGCCCTCCCTCCTCGTGGTGAAACACACGCCGACTAACACGCTCCTGCCCTCTCGCTTAAAGTAGCCACTCACCTGCCCCGCCCCTTCAGCTGTAAGCCACGCCCACTGACGGCTAAACAAGGCAGGTCAGACCAGACCCCTGAAACCCACCTGAGAGCTTTTTGGGAGTTTGTATGTGAGCAGAAACAAGCAAAAATGTCCCAATGATGATATTCACTTAAGTTAATATAGAAAAGCACCTTCACATCCTCCACATTTAGTCACATGAAATCCACCCCCAGTGTTTGTTGTAGTTAACCATCATAGACTGGTATCTAGGCTAAATCATCCATGACTAGCACATTCTAAACGAGCTTTCAGCTACTCGCCTCTCAGGTTTGACCTCTGCCCTACCTCGCTGCTATTGTTCTGCGTGCAGGGTGTTGCTGCTGATACCAATACCAAGCATGCACACACAGACATGCACAGGAAAATATAAGGTTAGAGCAAGACAAGGCTCAGAGAAGTTTAAAAAAACAGAAACAATAAGAAAATAGCAGATTTGTTAAAACTTTAAAAACGTCTCTTTGCACAATGATTTTATGTTAAAAATACAAAGTCAAAAAATTGAGTGCTGCGGTGTTTAATAACTGGTTGAACCACATTCAGCAGCCACCTCAACCTTGTGCTTCCTGTACTAGAACGTGATTCTTTTTCTTGCCAATAAAATGTATAATGACTTTTGCAAGATGCCACCACACTTGTAAAGATCGTTGTCACTCAACACATTTATTAACACAGCTGAAAACATCTGAATTCAACAGAACATTTTCATAATGCAAATCAGTATAAATTAATCGGGTTAGTAAGTGTTGCCGGACGACACCCTGAAATCCCGCTTCACTACAACCTACAAACAAAAAGAAGATGAGGAGCGAGGAAACAATGTGACCTGATGTTTTATAGACACATCTACGCCTTCAAAAACTAGATATACATCTGCATTATGTAGAGTTAGTTCATAAACAATCTTCCACTGAATCTAGAATATAAAATGAAAGGTGAATAGCAGAGTAACGGTTCTGGGCAAAACACAGTGTGCTGAAGGGCTGCCCTGCGCTGCACGTCCTGTCGGTGCCCAACTCCACGCTGTGTCGGTGTTGAGGTTGAATCTATTTGAGACAAGAGCGGAACATCTGGCTGTGTGGCGAATGAAGAATGTACAACATCTGTAACATCAGAATCCCGACGTGTGAGCCCCATCTCCTTCTTCACAACACCATCCCTCCGCCCATGATCTCCATCCTCTGTTCAGAAGACAAAAAAGAAAAATCAGTGTTTGTAAAAATGCTCGACAATCATTTAATGAACACAATGTCAAAATCAATTCAAAGGCTGTGGTGACTATTTATTTATACTTTCTATTTTATTTGTGTTTTCAATTAAAAGCTGATCATAACTTCTATGTTTATTATACAGACACATCAAATTAACTGTTTTTCAGCGCAGCAAATCAAAATGTAGTGAAGCAATAAATATTAGGCGAGAAATTTGTCCATTTTTTCAAACTTTTCCATGTATGTGTTTGGCTCCAGAACGCTTATTGGTCAGACTACGGTAGCTGTTACCAACACCAACCGCCAACATATCTGCTAATTGTTCAGAATGCAGGTTTTAGTGAGATCAAGTTGCAGATTGCCACCGTATCTACACCATCCCTCCCTTCCCAAGTGCGAGAAGAGATAAAAGTGAGACAAATAGGGTGGATGGGTGGAAATCAAAAGCATGTTTCAGTTGTTCTTTAGTAAAATCCTATCTAATAATATAAGTTATATGAACTGTAGCTGGTGTTTTCTGTTTCATTTATGTCAAACGATCTAACAACAACCCCGGTAACCAAAACATGAGACGAAACAACGAAGCAACGCGATTACATTCTTCTGCTTTCCATTAACTCTTGTAGATATGCGAGCAGCCAAAATGTTTGTCATTAACCACAAAGCACTCATCGACAGATACTTTGCTATTAAAGTTATCACACTCTTTACCTGAGGAGGTTCTATGAAAGCCAACCAATCCGATGAGTGTGTGGGGAGCAGTCCCATTGACTGACACTTGTAGATGGCCAACGCTGAGCCCAGGAGGTTACCGACCAGGTAGACGAGGCCCTGAAGCCACTGCTGACTGGAGCTCTCCAACAGCTTGAAGGCTGTGACAGGACAAATGAAGACACCCTGGTGTCAGACGCCTGATCTTGCCGTCTACTAACACTCTGGTGGCTTCATTTTTTCTTCAGCCACTTCCTGAACATTAAGTTTAAAAGTGCACGACACTCACTGGCAGACATGGACATGAGCGCCTGTATGGGCCTCCACGCCATCATGCAGACCATCATGATGGGGAAGATGGAGATGGTGTTGCCTGACATGTACATGATGAACAGGTTCATAGGGATCTGCTTTAGGGGCCCGAGCGCCACGTCCCAACAACGCTGTACAGCAAAGAAAGAGAGAAAGCGGAGGAGGGCGTATTACACCCTGCATGGATTATAAACAGCACGAATACCACGACTACTGTAGGACACGATGTAATGTGGAAGTTTTGCTCCTAGCTTAAACTAATGCAGACAAATGTAATAGTTCTGCAACAAATCCTCCTTCATGAAGGCGACGGTGTTCAGGTTTTGCTCAAGCTGTTTCAGAGAAAGGCTCATTTTCAAGATTGAGTTGTGTTATACTGTTGATGTTATTTTCATGATGTGTTTTCTTTTTGTGTCTTTCTGTTAATTCACCTGAACATCAATTAAAACGTAGTCTAACCTGACCAAACTGAACTAATAGGGGAATAAATAAACAGGAATAAATTCCTAAGAGCAGCTAAAACACAATGTCGGTATCTCTGTGTGTACACATATCACAGCTGTCCTCACCTTCTCCACTAGGTTCTTATCGGTCTCCTGGATGCTTGTGTCGGGGACAGGTTTCTCAGAGTAGCCGACGGGGTAAACAACGTCACCCTGACCCCCCTGTCGGTCACGACTCCTGACGCACAGAAATAAAACAATCAAGTGAGTTACTAAACACAAAAAATATGTATGTATTCATGTGTTTTTTTCCTTTTAAAATATAGAGAAGAGAAGCATCTGGGAGCAGTTCTTTGTGCAAGTCAGAAACAAAATAATGCAAGAACTCGTGCTTTTTGAGGAGGTGAAGCTCTGTGCATAAACGTCTGTGAGAGAGTGTTGACAAATTAATTATGAATCCTGACTGGCACCACGATCGAATGTGCACCAATCTGACAGCGAATGATTCACATTCTCGTTCAGATTAAAGTATATAAGTGAATTGACCCCACGACTCGCTCAGTACTCTATAAGCAACTCTCCGTCACATGTATTGATCACATTAGGACATCACATCCTGGACTAAACAGCTTAAGTTGGTTCTTGACAGTGAGGAAGTGAATAGAGCTTCATGTTAGTAGATCCTACTAGTCAATACATTTTGGTAGTATGAGCAGGCACGGTTTACCTGGTGCTGCCTATGCTCAGCTCCAGAGCCCACTTCATCCTTCGGGCCCCACTGCCTCCTCTGGTCGACAGAGCTCCTCCTCCTCCTTGTCCCCCTGGAGATGCCATGGCAACTGAATGCACTGCTGGACCACAGAGACTAAAAGCAGCTACAGAGATAAAAACACAGGACAACAGCGATTAAGGTTGTCTCTGACACAATGTCCCAGCAATGCCCAGACACAAATCACATGTATGCAGAGGTACAGGTCCTTCTCAAAAAATTAGCATATTGTGATAAAGTTCATTATTTTCTGTAATTTACTGATAAACATTAG
>JAUMTR010000010.1:8248441-8272119 GCA_032270685.1 Microctenopoma stevenorrisi
AGTCTAATGTTTATCAGTAAATTACAGAAAATAATGAACTTTACCACAATATGCTAATTTTTTGAGAAGGACCTGTATATGTTTGTTACACACTATCTTTTTTCACTGTGCAGTATGGTTGTTTGCCTTTCCTGGCAAGGAAATAAACTTTAAAAACAAAGGTGTTGCTTAGTTTTTATTTCATCTTTCACAGTCAAATAATATTTTCATTTTTGTCACATCATCTGAACCCTAACAGTGTTTTTCTTACCCCAACAATAAGCCTTCCTGAAGCATAATATATAAATGTTGCACACATTTCCCTTTATGAACAACAGTATTAATGGTGGAATTGTGCAAGTGGCACGTCTATGATTATTTTTTGAAATAATATGTTTGTGTTTTTTTATTTTTTTGCCCCGGTCTTAATAAAAACTACCATTGTCGTTCATTCGGCTGAATTTTACGCCTTACATAACAAATAAAACGGATTGATATTATTTCATATGCTGGTCGGAAATCCTGCATTTGTTCTTACACTGCATTCAACACTAATATAAAGTACACAGCGTTATATAATAATATACTGTATTGGTGCTCGCGAACCAATAACATGACGCTCTTTACCGGCAATGAGCAACATCGTCCGGTTTTATGTTTAATAAAAACTATACAAGCACAATGATTCAAACAGAAAACCTGAAAATTAAAACGAGATACACACGACGCAGAGCAGCACGGTGTTGCTCTCTCTTTACGTCGCGGTTTAGCTGCCCAAAAATATAGATATAAGCATAACTTAGCAAACATGCCATTATTTAGTTTAGGCCTACCTTATGAAAACATCCAACGCACTGCTATCTGCTTATTTTAACGTTATATTTGAAGGATAGGGCGGAAAATCCTGGTTGTGGCGAGAAAGAAGTCGACTCCTCCTGGGCCCGCAATGATGACGTAGTTACGTTGCTGTCGCGACATTTGCGTCGCGGGCGCTTCTTAGTGGCGCATTAGGAGAAACGCTAGTATGCGAACACATGCAGATGTTGAAGAACATTTACATCATGACGTAAACTGTACACTGTATGTTATAAAATAGAGGAACATACAATCAAAACAAATTAAGGATCATGAATATTGTCAGGATGTTTATGTCAACAATATTTCTCTTCTGAAATGAGATTGACTCATGCGTAGGTGTTCAGCTGATGTTAGAATTAGGATGTCTAGGACTATAGAGTTTATGTTTATGACATGGCAGAGTAAACAAGGTGTGTAAAAATGAATTAAATAATGCTAAATATATATATAATATTGCAAAGTTATTGGAATTGTTACCAAACATTCTAACAAAATGTAAATGTAACGTCTGTCTAGTCAGGATAGAAAACAAAAAGTATATTTTCTTGTAATTTTAGAAAATAGCCTAAGGTAATTGCCTTATTGACCACTTTAAGTGGATACTGATGTATCCAAATACAAGCAAAGAAACAGACATCTATAAACACATTAGAAGAATATGAAATCTTGTATTATCTTGTACATTGTCCTTATTGTTTCCAGCTGTATCACACATTTCAACATCCATGTACAATCTCTACAGTCAGTTCAAGGCAATGCTATGGTACACACACACACGTAAATGAAGCAGTGCAAATGGAGTTGTCAAGTGTACATGTTACAGGCTACAGGCACAGTAGGTCTGTACAATGTGAGCAGAGCATTAATAAGGCACAGGCAGGCAAATGTCAGCATAGCTCTAACCAACTACCAAGTTGTTCTTTAACTAATTACTCTTGGGTTGATCATTAGGTACTTTAGATGATGTTTGTCATCTCTTTAAATGTTGCTGATTGTCACACTTTTATTTTCTCTGAAGAATTGAATCCACAGCTAGTCACCACAGACCTTTCAGGCACAAAAGTTCATGGATGGAAAAAGAGTCAAATGGACCATCAGACTTTTTCTATCATGCTAAAGTTTGTTTGTATCTACAGGGAAACGACAGCTGCACAGAAAAGCAAAACAAGCATTAACATTCATTAAATGTTTGCTAATTGCTGCTTTGCTATTAGAACAACTTTTCAAGTCTTTGATTTGTCTTGTATCAATCTGCATTAGCATCAGGAACAATACTGAATACCTCAGACCAAATTTTCCAACACAAGCATAAATGAAAATTCAGAAAAATGCTGAAGATTTTGAAGTCAAGATGTAATATTGTTAATACGCTCTGCTGTTTAAAAATGTGTAATGAAAATATTTCTGAGTAACCAAAAGCGTGTTGGACATTCTCGAGCTGAAGAGAAGACATATGCTGCTGCCTATAGCAACAATCTGGAATAAACACGTATCAGCAAATAGTATGACTAAATGCATATTATTAGAGTTAACAATATTAATTCATATTACTGTCTCCAATATTAACACCATAAACCTATCCGCATTAACACTTTGCTGAAAGTGGGTTAATGCATAATCTCCTTGCATTGTTCATCAACAAAGTTGACATGTTTAAATAAAACTGCCACAGTTATTTATCTCCTTCAGTTTTCTTGTTTGTTATGCAAATACCTTCGGAAGACTGGTACGTTTAAGTAGGTATTTGTTGTCTTATGGACGTGGATATAACAATGAGGGCTTGGATTACCTAAATTGCATTGTGGCCCTTTGTGTATTATTTTTATTATAAAGCTGAGGCTGAAAACAAGGCCACTGTTAACCACCACTCAAAAGTTTGGATTTTGAAAGTGCTGGGTTTAATCTGACACTGGTACAGTAACAACCTGAGGACAATATGTCTGAGGACAGCACCAGTCTCCACATCACTTGTACAGGCTGAGCTCAGGGCTGTGGTACAGACACATGTAGGAGTCACAGAGCAGGCGGCGGGGGGACTCCCGTAAGGAGGCGGGGTCTAAACTCCTCAGCTCCTCCTCCGACAGGCTGAGGTAACGGCCCACCTCGGGACAAGCCTTCACCAGAGGGATGTTGAAACCATTCTCGCCACCTGGGTGACAACACACAAAGTTTATAACTGGAACAGTTTCCCACGATACTGAAATGAATCTAAGTTAAGACGTCTCACCCTCTCGGTCTGCCATACTGTCAAAAAACAGCCAGTCAGTATTGAGGGGCCCATGCTTGACAAAGCTCACATAATGGCTGGTCTCAATGCACGTCACAGCAAAAAGTGACATCCGCTGGCGGGTCCAGTGTAGAGGGCTCGTCCATGGTCCCCCAGGAACACCAACCTTTACTGGACAGTGGGACGCCCGCTTGCTGTGACTGTGGACCTGATGATCGATAACAAACACTGACAAGGTCAATATGTGGACCAGACAAAATACAGACAAATTTGTTAGGATTTCCAGCGATGACTGTTACCTTTAAACATTTTAATTATTATTAAACCGTAGTAAAAAAAAAAAGCTCTAGAAACACTGATACTTTCAATAGATTCTGAGCTGCTGTCTGTACATGTGGAAACTTCCAACAAGACCCTTCAATTTGATTTGATTTGTATCCTCATGGTGCGCGAGCGAGAGTGAGACAGATTTAGCATGCAATTGTTGTTTTTGATAGCCACCAGGGGGCAGCAGTACATCACGTTTCATTTGAACATAGGGCTTAGATTTAAAATGAGAAGAATCCACCTGTGTGTTGCAGGTTTTGCAGTACTGTTTGAGACGACCAGGTGTGATGTCTAGATCATCGTAACACTGCAGACACTCCCACTCAGCCACGGTTTGGCAGATGCTGCATTGTCTTACAGCTAGAAGAACAGAGAGAGACACGAAATCTTCACACTGTACACACTTCATCAAAACCTGAACTCCAGCCAACCGAGATACAGGTACAGCACAACAAACTGTAATGTGAGACAAGCAAAGACTTTTTCTGAAATGCAACCTTTCAGCATTTTCACTGAACAACTCAACTGTATTTTGTAAATTTAAGCAAGTTCCATGTTCTTGTCTGGAGAACTGAATTTGCTGCAGCATGGCAGGAATGAACAGATATTCCACTCAAAAGCTGAAACAATTAGCATCCTCAGTTCCCAAACTACTAAAAATATATTTTAAAAGAAAGATGATGATATTTAGTTTTCTGGAAAATGTGCATTAGTAAAACTGAGGTTCAGTAAAATTGGATTAATTCAGTGCAAACTAATCAAAGCAATACCGACAGCACATCTAAATTACTTACTGTCATCTAGCAGGTCTGTGATATCCAGGCTGAGGCTTGGCAAGATGGCATCAAACATTTTGAAGTCCTTCCCAAACCTGGGCATGAGGAGCAAGAGGCAGGAAGGAGCCTGGTGGAGTGATCAGTTCACATCATGTTATCAGTCGTTGGTGTTTTTGTTCTTTTTAACGGGTTGAGTTTTGTTGCAGGCCTGGCCTGACATCAAAATAGATGTTTGTTACCTCGACAAACTTGAGGCCAGCGTGGAGGAAGGAGGACTCCAGCAGAGCCTGAACGCTGGCGACCCTCATCCGATTGGACGGTGTCGAGGAGAGGGGGATGGGGGAGTCAACTGGTGAACTGGGTACAGGTGAGGAAGGAGAGGGAGGAAGCATGGGTGGGAAGAGCTGGTACAGGTGACACTCCTGAGGTTTCTGCGTCATAGATCTGGAGGAGAGGAGAAATGATTTCAAATACATGTGAGATACTTGACTTGACCTGCTTGCCGTGTTTGTGTAGTTGTTATCATTTCACACTACTGATGAGTAACTTCACTGTGTGATATGATTTACGAGCAGTGCGACACCGACATTGTTTCCATAGTAACCTGCTGAAGGGGGAAGTTTTCCTGTGCTCACCTTAAATCTGTGTCACATTTTAACCAGGTCATTCAACCTTTATGAGGAAAAGTATTCTAATTTATTACAAGTATTTTGAAAAAAATGTTTAAAGGATAATGTTAACAAGTGAATCAGAGGAGAGCTGTTGTCTTCTGACTACATGGATATGACCAGTGAATGCGACGGGGTGCAGTAAGAGCTGTGGGAACTACAGCCACATAAGAAACTGATGCTGTGCACATAAACAGACATTTTTTCTTTCCTAAAGAGCGGAGGTGAGCTCACCTGATCTTGAGGAGTGGCTCGACTCGGAGGAGCTGGAAAAGTTTGTTGAGGAACTCTTCAGGATCTAACAGACAGAACAAAAGCAGAATGACGACATTCCTCAGCGCGATCACACACAAACACTGCTCATAGCAGGTGAGGACAGGATTCCAGACACAAATACTTTCACACACACACACACACACACACACCTTTCTCTTGGTTGGTGAAGCCAGTGTCACTGTTTGCAGCCTCCAGCAGCCGTCTCAAAGCCATGGTCTTACTGGCACACACGTAGCCAAACCTTAGAAACACGCAAGCACACATATGACGACGCTGAAGGTGATCTATTATTCAAAAGACAATGGGGACGAACACATTTCATTTATTACACCATTGTTTTCCCTGTTAGAGTTGTACAGTTCTTGCAAGCGTGTTCGGGTGGTGCGAGTGAGATGTTTTTGCAAGTCATGATGAGAAAAATCACACCGCGTATGGCGTACACTGATTTAACTTTTGCTTTCCGATTCAGCCACTGCTAGTTTTGTTTCTATGAATTGTAATGTGTGCCATTTTGCGTTTGACAGTAAAAGACGCAGCAGTGAAATGATCAGTATTAGTAAAATGCTTTACAATCAGTCATCTGTATTAGCAAAGGTAATTTGTGTACTAAAAAAATCCCCGTCTATAAGAATCCCAGGCGCAGTCATTTCTGAAATATGAATAGATTCACATGCACAAACACATTAACAGACCTGCGCAGTGGGTTGACTATCTCACAGCGTAGTAGGTCCTGAGCCTCATTGGAGTTGTGGTTGATTTTAGGGTCAGAGGGCCAAAACATAACCCAGTCTGCCGAACTGCAGCAAGAGAACAGACTGACCGAGGGAAAGAGAGAGAGAGACGGCAAACATTCAATGACCAACCACGCTTATTAAAAAAAGACACAATCAACTGGGGTTTGGAGGTAAATACGTGAGTGTGAGACGCAGATGTCATGTCCCAGATCTCACCTGAACAGCGTAGCATCCAAGTAACAGGAGTTAAGGTGTCCCTGAATGCCTCTCTTCCAGCCCTTGTAGAGTTCTCTGGCCTCCTCTCCCTCCACAGGCGGAGTGTGTTCCTCCACACGCTCACTGCCCCACTCTGCAAAGGCTGGGGACATGACGGCAGTAAAAGCATATGCTCACAGACATGTACACATATTTATACAGAGATTTAAGTCCCTGTGACAGTGATTAAATGAAACTAAAGACTTTATTTTTCACACGGGGCCATAAATTTTAGTTATTTCAATGCAATAAAGAAAAAAAAATCAGGAGGGTGGTAAATTCTTTTTCACAGCCCTGTACTTTAGGAAGCCTGTGGGACGGTCAGACACCCTCGCTACCCGTACCTATAGAGTTGCATCTCTCCACTTGATTGACGGGCGTTTCCGGTGCAGGGAACCTGGAGTCCCTCCTGCAGTTGCGGAGCTTGACAAACAAACCCTTGTTTGTTGGACAGCGGAAGTGACGTTCACCGAGGTAACTGCCGTCTGTTCCTGCAGACAGCTCCTGATCCTGACACACACACACACACCAGTGGGTTTGTTTCTATTAGTGCAATATATGCACAGCGAGATTACACACTGTATATATGTGCACTGCACAGCACTGTAAGAGTTACTACAGTGTGTCTACAACTTTACCACTGTACCATTAAGGACCACGTTGTATGTCACAGTCCACCATTAAGCCCACAGGAAAATCAACACAATAACGTCTCACAAAAGAAGTTGCAGCGAAAATGTGCCAGACATTGAAACCAGCTCCTCACCAGCTCAATTCCTGCCACTGGCTCAGAAATACCAGTGATGCGTCCAATCCAGCGGATCACCCCAAAAAGTGGCGGATCATTGACTTCTACCATTGAGCCCACCTCCAGCTCACCCTCTAGTTCCCCCTCGCTGCTCTCCCTGCATGCTACGTCGTTACATGGTGACGTCAGTGGCGAGGGAGGGCCGTGCACGCCGTTGATGTGCTGCAGCTCTGTGGCAGTCTCTGATGTTGGGCTGTGGGGTTTGGGAGGTGGCAGAGGGGGCAGGGGTTTGGTGATGGGTTTCGGTGGAGGCAGTGGTGGAGGTTGAAGTGCTTGTTTGCTGGGGGGCATCAGGGCGACCTTGGGGGTAGTTGGTGAAGTAGGGCCTGGTTTATTTACATGGGGCGCTACTGGCTTTAGAATGGATTTGGACATTTGGGGAGCAGGATGGAATTTGGACTCTGGGAACACAGGGAACCACAAAACTTACTATGTTTGCACACACAAAAACAACATGCTTTTCCCAGGTCTTCAGTTTAAAACCGTGACCACATTACAGGGCACGTTAATGCTCACTGCTATTTATGGTAAAATACATTCTACAGCTTTGTCAGATTAAAGACAACTAAATGTTCCTGCACAATATGAGTTTTAAACACTTAAAATTCAGGAGAAAATGTTGTTTAATAGTGCGTTTTAAAAGAGTTAACCCCGTTGCTTTTAAGAAACCTTACCTGAGGAAACCTTGTTGACTGGTAGCAGTACTCCATAGGCGGGGGAGGGAATGTGGCAGAGCTTCTCTTCCTTATACTGACCGTTCCAGTTACCCTCAGGTGAATCCTGTGACAAACACAGTATCAAACATGCTTTTTATGGTTCTTGTTTTGGGAGTGTTATGGGTCTTAAACTACTTTCCTATTATAAAATAATGCATCTCTTTGCTTCTAGTTGTAAAACCACAAAAAGAAAATAAAAGTTCACCTTTGAGATTTTCGGAAAAATAAACTAATACAGTTTATCAGTTATTCCTGTGGCTTTGTAACTCAATTCCGCTACTATATTACTTAGCTAAAACGAGCTATCTCTCAATGATAACAACTGTTTGATAATAATAATAATAATAATAAGCTATAACGAGACATTATCATATAAAACAAGGTGGTTCCAACCAATAGGGGAAAAAAAATAAAATCTCCCAAAAAACTGCACAAATGTGGAATCTGAGTCTTCACAGTTTTGCCTCCTGTGTACTGACCAGAAGGACTCCGACATACATCCCAGATGAGGGCCGGTCAGGCAGGAGTCCACAGAAACGCACCTCCCCTCCGTGCACAGCATCATTCAGGGGGAAGCACAGACGCTGACCAACATGAAAAGGTGGAGGTGATGTGGGCGTTCGGACCTGGTTTTGGATTTGAGCAGTGATGGGCGCAGACTCTGCGGTTCGAGGGATAAAGCCAGAAGTGATCGGCTGAGGAGGGCTGCTGGGCCGACGGTGGTGTAAACTAATGTGGCGGCCCTGCTGCTGCTGCTGAGATGGCCGCTCGTTGCTGGGGTGATTACTGTTGTTGCGGAGGTTGCGGTCACGCTCGCGAGTTCGCTCGTGTGCGTCGGAGCCATTGCTGCGAGACCAGTGTCGGAGCCGGATGTGACTGGCTGGGAGGAAGAGGGCGCAAGCGTCGGGGCAGGTGAAGAGTGGCAGGCCTTTATGGGAACCATTGCTCGTTCCTTTACCCGCAGCTGAACCCTGAAGGAAGACAGAGAGAAGAGGAGAGACAACAAGAGACTTTATGACAAATCATTTTTGAGCATGGAATGATTAAACAAAGTATCAGGTCAACAGATTTTCAATTCATTTAAAGTTGTTTAAATTACTTCTATCCTTTAGAGACTTTACTGAGAGTTCACCTTGAGTTGTACCCCAAAGTAAATAGCATTGCTGCCTCTGGTGCGTGTCCCGATGTATTTGAGGTCTGCCTCTGCCAGCTCGTCTGGTTGACCTATTTGGACCCACAGCGGAGCATTAGTGGGTAAAGAAGCCAGCTGATGCAACCTCCCAGGATTTTCTGAAAAATACAAAACAGAGAAATGATTCATTACATCTGGGTCCCACTGTCCATTTGAAAGACAAACCTTAAATTCAGTATTTGGAGTCCTGAGACCATTTAGATGTCATGAATTCAACATGTTTATTTCGTTCTTTTTGAACTGAGAGCGGCTGTAACAAGGCAAAACCATATCCTCCTGAGATTAATACAGTTTTTTTTTTTAATCTTGAATGTTCCCCACTTGGGGAATTCAACAGAAGCTACTTCTGCTGAAGACATTTGTACTGCCACTGTAGTTACTACTACCTGCTCTTTTGCACTACTACCAGCTGTCTTTGTGTGACTATTACACTTGCTTTCACTTACCCATACAAAATAGTTCTCGCTGTTTATCCCACTGCAATTGACCAATATTTCTACAACCTTCGCTGTAGTAACAATTACTGGTATTCTTTTTTACAAACCCCAGTTCTGGCACTTTTTTTTAAAATGCAATAAATAATAAATGTGTAACACTACTTCTATAACCATTAGTGTAGTACCGAGAAATTTCAGGCGGGCCTCTGGTTCAGGTACAGCCTCCAAAAAGCCACTGAGTTCACTTGGGACTTCAACCAGGAACTTCCTCTCTATTTTTAACATGAAGCCATTGTCCAACACCTGTGGAAAAACAGGAGAAAGGCACATGTGCAAGATTAGATATCGGACGTGAATATAAAGAGAAAGAAACAGACCAAAGAAATTAAATTGAACTAATTCCACAATATAAAATCTGTGACTCAGCAGCATGTGATGGGTGCTCTCATCCAAACCACAACAAGAGACACATTTTGGGATGGGTAAAGTCAGGAAATGGACCACCCATACCCTCATGTACAATATAATTCAATGAGATTCGTCAAGAGAACAATTTCATAGGCCTGATCTACCCTTCTTCTTGATGCAGTAGCAAAGTCCTGACAGGGTGAGAAATGATCTGATCTTGCATGCCCTCGTGGTGAATGCACTTTGTTATGAAGCTTTATGGACCTCAGACTTTATAATAAATATATAAAAGTGGTGAACTTAAAAGACATTATCTTTAAGTGGACATTATCCTGCGTCAGTCTCTATGTGTAGCTTAACCTGGTATCATGAAAGCTTTAGCTCAGCTGAAGGAAACAATGATCCAAGTAACTCCTTTGGGTCACTAAGATTTTACTGGAATGATTTGGTCATGTTTTAGGTAAGCACATGTAATTACTGTTTTCACCATGAACCTAGCAATTTCACAATGCCCAAAATATTCAAATCCAACTAAACATCTAAAGCCCAAAGAACCTCAGAGCAACACAGAAAAGCATCAAATACTTGACAATGTGCTCTAAAAAAGATCAATGAATTATATTAGCTCTAAAATAAATAATGCTTTTTCATTTTTAGTACATGTTGTCAAGTTGTTAATCCTTTTAAAGTCAATTAGTTACACACACACACACACACACACACACACACACACATATATATATATATACATCTATGGTACATTCACACTTCACTCATCTATGGAAATTCTGATGATCTAACTCGGGAAATGTAAATGTGTGCTAATACCTTGACCCACAGCCATTCCCTACTGGTTTTGGTATCTTGTTCTTGGCAGAAGTACCCCCGATGTAGCCGAATGGTACCGTCCAACTGGTCCTGGACCTTCAGCTCGGCCGAGATCAAGAACGCTTTTAGGGGGCGGCGCTTCCTGACCTGTTCGTGAGCCCCTGACATCTTTTCAGTATTTTATAAGTCGCTGGTTCACCGAAGAAGTGAGCTCTTCATTTTCCTGTAAAATTACAACAAACATTAGGATTTACAAACACTAGAGATAGTATGTACGAAGCATGTCCGTTCACCTCAACTGACGACAGCGCCAGGTAGCGACAGTTAAATTCACATTCACACCGCCGTCACACACGTTCAAACTCAGTTCCGCACGCAGAGACAGCACGGACCCTGTACATTTCTGCCATAATATCGAATAACAAGGAACACAGTTAACTTTGCGGATACCTGTAGGCGTTTATCAGACACTCACCAACTTCATCAATTCCGATGTTCAACATTTCCACTCACATTTAAAGGAGCTCCCCTTCAATAACAAACTGCTCCGTGAAACAGGAAGCGGGTTGGCTGACACCGTGAGCAGCCAATGGCAAGTAAGAAAAGTTAGAGCAGGACCAATCAGGAGCTCTCGTGGGCGTTGCCGGGAGTGGGGGAAATTCCACAGTTCTTGATAGGTGACTGTAGGAAGCTGGGTAACACACGGTTCAGTGCTTTAGGTTTTTTATTAGCTTCAAGATTAGAAAAATATTTCAATACAATAGCTGTTTTTACATTCACAACTCACAATCATCCCTTACAATATATAAATAGGGGAAGGGGGAATATTCTGTGTGCATGGGTTGTAATACAGAATTCCCTTTACAAGTACAACAAGTTAGAAAGTGCAAAGTCAAATGTGCGTTAACTGTATTTTCATGGCACAAAACATCCTTATGCAAATGTGGTACAGCATCATTAGTGTCAGTAGTGGGCAGTAGAAATCACAACTTCAACGGAGTAAGTCCTTTCTGTTCTTGCACTAAATGAGTGAATCACGTTTTGGCTGCGATACCTTAAATAAATTATCCATCTTGTATTTGTTTAGCCAAACAAAATGCAGACCTTCTTTCGGTCTTGGGCTCGGTCAATTAAATCATTTTATGCAAAGGAAAAGTAAAAACTAGCCAGGATTTCACAATAAAAGGACAGATAAAGAATAAACTAGAACCATAAATACATTTGTTAAGGGCAAATACAGTAGTTTCTCTTATTCTTAATGCCAGGGATCATTAAGTGCCCCCTCCGATTTACCTATATCTAAAGACAAAATATTCTGAACCAAGGTACTCAACTCAAAAAGTTCAATAAAAACCTAGATAAAACTCAAATGCTTTTTTGTAACTAAGCAAAAGCAAAATGGAGTGAAAATAATTCATTTAAACAGCACAGTCTTCTGTCTTATGTGAGGCATAAAAATGTCCTTCAGAAAACACCATAATGCTTTTGTGCATAAAAATACATCTTTTTTTTTTTGCAATAGAATAACACAGCTTTATACGTGGACAATGCATATGATTCAGCCATGATAAGTGTACCAAAAAGGCTTCATTTAGATTATACAGTGTGGTTGCAGAACAATACAGTGACTCGCATACATACACAATGCAAACATTTAGTGGTTCATGTGTAGGAAGCTCAGTGCCTTCAGTTGTCGGATGTAGTCTCCATGTCTTCATGTAGCTGGTCAGACATCTACTTAGTGTCTACTCCGAGAAACAAAGGTAGCTCTGTGTCAACTGTGAACTACTAGCAGGTGATGACCTGTTCTCCGTGTCAGTTTTGAATCTAGAGCTGATGTTTATGAAGATTACACCCTGAGGTGAACATGCAGTAATATTTCCAAGTCACTTCCTCCATGGGAAACCAAAGATGAGTCATGTAGTGTGAGGTTAGTTGCAACAGTTCGCCAGATTAACCCACGGGTACATTGGGTTTATTAAAACAATAACAAACATCAACAGCTAATGGTTGAATCCAGTCAGTTTGTTCAGTGTTTGACGGAGGAGGTCAGAATTGAGGAGATAATTGGTCTGTGTTAATAAAGTAGGTGGTGAGTTCTCCTTTGCCCTTGACATTGACTACTCCTCTGAGAGTGACACTGTATCCCACACCCTGAACCACCTGTGCAGTCTCCTCCGTCACCTTAAGAGCAGAGAGACAAATAACAGTGAGAACAAGTAAAGTCATAACTTCTCCAGTTAGCCACCCACTCTTTTAATATACGTCTGCATCAAAAAGCTCAAAACTACTGAATTCATTTGCTTAAGCTCTTTGCGTCTATCTATACTTCTAGCTTACACATTTTGTGATCAATTAATGCAAATTAATTCCAACTGGAATACCTGCCAAAGCACACTTTATTTTGAGGATGTGTATGGGAAAGAAAAAAAACAGTCAACCAGTTGTAAACTCAAAAGTAGAAACTAGAAAATGATTTTTTAGAAATTCGGACTTCCTTAATTTAATGCGATTGGTCTCGAAACAGGATGTAGAATACGCTTTACAATTGCAGATACTTCTACCCCTCTTCAGCTCTTTTTCTCTGACCTGTATCTTGTCCAGCACTCCTGTGCTATCCATCCTGCTGGCCACGTTAACAGAGTTCCCCCAGATGTCATATTGCGGTTTATGAGCTCCAATCACCCCAGCAATAACTGGACCATGGTTTATTCCTGAAAGCAAACAATAAAAAGGTTCAAAGAAATATAATAACTTACAAACCGCTTCCTCTGTGCAAGAATGACAGATATGAAGGTGCCCTTAATGACTCGGTTATTTGTCAGTATTTGTCAAGATGTTAAAAGATGTTAATCATCTAGAACGGACTCACCAATCCTCAGTTTGAAGCTGTTGAAGGAATGTGTGTTGATAAGCTCCAGTTTGTTCATCAGAGCCATAGCAAACTCCACCATGACCCGCACGTGACTGTAGGTCATCTCACATTTCTATAGGGGGAGCCAGAGATCCTGTTAACTTCAGTCTGGCTACCTTGGTTATGGAGTGTTCAAATAAATTTATAGGAAGCAAACCTTTTGTTCATCCCCTGGAGGTGAGTGTGTCAAACCTGCAGCAGCCATGTACGTACTGCCGATAGTCTTAATCTTCTCCACTGAGGAGAATTTGGGCTTCGACAGAAGCTGAGGAGGAGGAGGAGGAGCAAGAGGGAAACAAATAGTTAGGCGCAAAATGTTTAGACTCTGTGTATTTAAGATCCTTTTCTTCCTCATACCTCATCAAAGTCTGCAATGATCTCGTTGAGGAAGCGCAAGCACTCCAGGCCGTCCCTGTTTTCACTGCTCTCAGTGTAAAACTCCTTGAACTGAGGCACCGAGGCGAACATCACGCACACGCAGTCATAGGACTGGCTGTACAGGTACTGAAACACAGGGTTTTAATAGTGAAGGACTTGAGTTAGAACAAAATATGGCATTACTAAATTAAATACGTTCGCACTCAGATTTCAACATAGGTCGAACCAGTTCAGTTAGTTAAAATTCCCCCAGAAGGTTCCACTCTATAATTAAGGGAGTATCTACAGCACATTTCTGCTGGTTGTTTTTTTTTACCTGGTTACGAACAGTTTTGCCCATGAAGATGGAGGCAACGTGGAGTGGCAGGACATTCTGGAGGAGGAGTTTGTTGACGTTCTCCACGGTCTCCATCTCCTCTCTTTCCATCTGGAAACATTTCTCCAACAGGAAATCTACCCGGCAACCAAGCTCATCCTGAGAGAGATTTTGCACAAAAACAGATGAACACATCTAAATGACACTCTTCAAACACTAGTACATAAAACTGCATGTAAGCACACACAGAGACCCACAAATATTTGTACACACACACATACACACACACACACACACACACACACCTGTCTAGCCAATATGAGGCATACAATATAGAAGATGACCAGCCAAACCCCGGCCATGATTTGAGGGTCCTTCAGCACACCAGGTCTGCAGGAAAACACATTTACATCGTTAGAGCCACAGTCTTACATAATCTGGGCTAGTAAACGATTACATCTCTTTTTTTTCTTTCAAAACATAATTCCTCAGAGAAGAGTGTCTTATATCACACAGAGAAGGGACCAATACTTGTACTATAGAAAGCTCTTGAATAAGTGATGGTGATCTGAAACTTCAGACAAGCATTCACGATCTGCACTGCCGAGTGCTGGACAAAAGGCAGGAAATTCAACACCTTTGCCCAGCAAGAAGGACCAAGTGATGAATACAGGGAGTGGTGAATGACTGTGAACTAGTGGAAAGTGAACTTTATCAGGATTACTGGCAGTGTGTGTGACTGTGTTCAGCTAAAAAGCTTCTTCACATATTCATATTCATGTCTACAAAACATAATCTTATTTGTAGAACTGTCTGTTAATACGATGTGCATCATTTTCTATACTATATTACCTACAAAATATGAGGATATACCCGATATTCACAGAATCTCCACACGCTGTGTCATTAAAATAAACACGTGAATACAATGATTCATTTAAGTTTCTCCGCCTGGAGAATTAACACAGCTCGAGAAGTTAGAAACTGTCTTTAAACGTCCGCAGCAGCCGGTGTTTCAGTACAAACAGTTTGAGACGACGTGCAAAGTCAGCATGACAGACATCACCCTGGGATCAGGCAGAACACAAACCCAGGATTATTAATGAACTGAAGGGCATCCTTGTGTGGATCTATTTACATTGTTCTTGTTTGATTTGTTCATTGCAAACTGTTAATAAGTTTGTTAATTGTTCCAATACACCTGATTTGCAATGCATGGCATAATTGTGACTGCAGCTGGAGTGGAATATGTTTTTGCTTATGTTTTTTTGAGAGTCACAATTAGCACAAAACCACATCAGCATTACCAAACAAAAGAACTACTTTACCCATGTTTCCCTTTTAATTTTCAAAATACATATCACTTACAAATCAGTTACTCTGACGTGCCACTCACTTTGTGTCGTTAAAAAATAGGACAATAAGGCAGTTGGATGTTGGAGTGTAGACATGGAGGAAGAAGGCCAGGTAAACCACAACAGCCAGGGTGAGCAGCAGCGTCTTCACAGACAAGCATGTCCTCACGAACACAACCACTCCCAGCATGGCAAGCAGGCAGCAGTACAGGTAGTACTGGATGTTTGAATAGAAAGGTAAGTGGGAGGTGAAATATGTGAGTTATGACAAGTAAAGATTCTCAGAGGAGCTCAACATTCGAGGCCATATTACAGATCAGGTATGAATATTCTTTTTACTGTAGGTAGAAATCTTTTCACAAAGCACCCACTGCACATGCTTGCGCACAAATGTTGTGTGTTACAATCAATCCAGCGACAGACAAGTGCGGGCCTGACTTAGTTTAGCAGAGTTAAGACCAAGCAAGACTAAATCAAAAAAGAAAGAATTTTATAGGAATTATAATAAATGCTAAAAGGGAAAAATATTTCAGAAACTTTCTTTTGGAGTTACTCACGGGCACATTGTAAAGTTTCAGTGCCTCCAGCTCTGTCTTGTTGGTATTAGAAGAACAATTATATCCTGGTTGGAAAAACTGAAAAAAGAAAGAAACAAATGAAAGATAAAACAATGTAAAAATACAAAAAAAGAAATAGACAAACAAGCAAATGTATGAATGACAGCAAATGAAAGACAAAAAGAAGACTTACAAAGTTGAGGGTTGCCATAAGCAACGTGATAAGAACACATAGTATGACCACAAAGAGCCGCAGCGCTGCCCTGGTGGAGACGCCACTTGAAAACCCTGATATCCAGCTGACACCTGCAGGAATCTTTGAGCGCCATTTCTACGCCAAAAAGCAAACACATTTATTACAGCCATACTTACATATGTGTGTTTACTGTAAGCGATTGGTTTTGATATATCCCTAAAAACCATAGGTAACATTTTAGCAGGAACATGCTGAACATGCACAATTATTTTTTTTTAATAATCTCCACATGTCTGTTTGCCACATTGTTGACTGCACCCAGACAAGATAAGATCACTTGCTCATACAACATTTTATCATAAACATACCAGCTGTGAGTTTATTTACCTCCAAGTATCCGGTGAAAGCGATAGACAGAATCAGCACAAGTACAGGGAAGGTTGCACCATAGGAGACAGCCATCTCAAAGTTCCTGGGAATGTATAAGTTACACTATTTAGTCCTCATCAAACTATTTTTGTTGGTGGGTCGTGCAGGCACTTGAGATTAAGCTGGTGATGGGCAACCAGATAAGTGGAGGCAAACGTTACTCACTGTTTGGAGACGAGCATCTGGGTGGTAAAAAGAGTTACAAAGACCAACGCTAGGCAGCTGATGGACTGGTGCAAACCCTTCACCTCAGAGAAACGAAACTGGAAAACACAGATAACACAGATAACACAGACATATTCCTAAAATAAATATTATGACTTTTGTTACGTTTGAGGCTCTCTGTCAATATGTTGCAAACACACCAACTTTCAGCATTTTGCCTCAGTACAATGGTGTGATTTATTTAAGGCATAGGTGTCAAACTCTGGCCCGTGGGCCAAATTTGGCCCGCAATGTAATTATATTTGGCCCGCGAGGCTATACCAAATGACTACTCGAGCTGGCCCACCTGTATTATACAGCGCATTCATTCATCGCTCATACTACTAATCCCATAATGCCTTGCTGTTGTTTTGACGCGTCAATCAGGACAGGTCCCAGAAACGCCCTCTCCTCTGTGACAGTAGTTATAGCAATCTATAGCAAATGGTGTTTGGGTCCATATTAAAAAGTTCATTTGTTCAATGCTGGCCCGCGACTTTGTTCAACTTTTACATTTTGGCCCACTGTGTATTTGAGTTTGACACCCCTGATTTAAGGGTTAGCTGGGAATACTGGGTGAACCATGCAGGGGTGACAACCACCAATAAATCCAAAGAACTGACGACAGCTGCAGGAAATTAATTCACAATTAAATTACCTGCTTCTCCAGGTTCAGGTCATTGAATAGCAGAGTCAGACAGTTGAGTTTCTTCGCCCTCCTCCTGAATAAAACATTCAAAAGAAGTATGGCAACAGAGGATAGACAATGAGAGGTTTCACCACAAAATAAGGGGAATGCATACTGGAAACCATCACAGTGATTTATTATGGCTTTGTCCCAACTAACACAAAAGCAACAGGGTAAAAAATATGCATGTAAGATGCCTTACCCTGCCATGTCCACCGTGTCTAAGGATCCCCTGACGTTATTATCCACAAACAAACTGAAACAAATGAAGAACACAGTAGACACTTTATTGGGAGCTGCTGAGAAAGAGAGAGACTAAATAAAACAATGCTGCGAAACGAGGACCAAACTATTGCATCAAAAGCACAGGTCTGCTTTGAGTTAAACGTCTATTTTAAATGACTGACACATGACATTATCTGAAATAAACCCACATATTTTAATATTTCTGGGAACTTACCTGGAGGGATGGTTGTGGAGTGGCAGTCTTTCCTGAAGCAAACAGAAAAACATATTGTCAACAGAGATCATGGTTCCCTCCTCAACACATACAACACTGAATGTGTGACCAAAGACTGGAGAGAGACCAGATGTAATGTGTAAAACACTAGAATAACAAGTAAGCAAGATCTCAGATACATACCGCAGACCTCTGGGACTGGTTCATAACAGCATTGGTGTCTGAAGTCTTGGCAGGTGTAGCGTCAGGGTTATTTAGGCCCGAGAAGGGGTGAATACTCCGCCAGGCCTGCATATACTGAGACATCCGCACTGATGCCCGCTTAACGTTCTCGCCTGATGAAAGACTGTTTGGCTGAAATAAATATGGACATTGTTTCATTATGCATTTCATTTTCTCCCTTCTGTTTACCTCAGACCTTTGTTTTCATGCATCCCCCTCTCTAACACAAAACAATAGTTGCTTAAACCATGATTGGCTTCCTCTTCTTTTTAAGGATCTTGCTTTTATTTTTGCATTTAAACTCTAAAGGAACAAAAGGGAAATTATCAAGGCCTATAACACAATATTACCTAAATAAAAACGGACAACTTGTTAGTTCAGCTACACCTACCATTTTGGCCCTCCTGAGCGTCTTGTGAGGGTCAATCACCAGATAAGTTGTCCTCCCTTTAAGAAGCGGATCACGACTTCCCCCATCCCCATCCTCCACTTTGTACTCTCCATTCAAGTGCTGCAGTGTTTCCTCTGTGATGTGGACCCGCCTGTCAACAACAATAATGACAAATGTGAAACGAGGATATCACCTCATTCCTATCACACCAGTTTTACTGTTAGAAGAACATTGACGCCTATTCATCAGACTCATATTATGTGCATTTAAAGACTCTCTCACCCAGGAAGCCCTCCAGACTCCATGTGGTTGGCTAACGTAACGTCATGTGACCACACGTCGTACTGCCACTTCTGCAGGCCGATCACACCGCAGAGCACGTTGCCAGTGTGAACCCCCACGCGCATGTTGATGTCAACACCCGTCGCCTCTCGCAGATTGCTACAGAGAAACGAGTGTTTTTAAAGAGTCTGAATACTTGTGTTATTGTGTAAATATGTTTCTTACTCTATATGGAAATCAATGAATGCAATAAAAGCAGAGAGCATAACATTTCAGTGAACCTTGCAGCGCAGAAAACGACCTCATGAAAATGAGCAGGCTCAATGTATTACTGTTCATTTACATAACCTGTTGCATCCACATTCTGTAATTGTGTGCCACTGCTAGAAAAAAAGACAGTGATGTTTCTGTTGGAGAGGAGCCATCAGAGCCATGAGGAAGTAAAAGAGTGCAGAGAAATATCAGATGCAAAGTACGAGCACTGATGTAGCTGGGAAAACTTAAATCAGGTGGGAGGCATTTTAATACATGAAAGAAATGAACATAATTACAGAAAAATAAAGAAACATCTGACAACACTGGAAAGAAAAATGTGACATTCGTTCAGATATTCTCACCCGATGGCAGTGCACATGTCCAGCCCCATCTGGACACAGTTCCTCGCATGGGTGGGGATGGGATCAGGTAGACCAGACACACAGTAGTAGCAGTCACCTAGGATTTTAATGCGAAGACACCCATTCTCCTAAACACAAAAGGAGACACAGGGTGAGATAGACAGAGAGAAGAACTAACAGAAAACCATTTTGTGCATAGAAATAAAGATGTTTTCACCTTAGCAATGTCGTCAAACTTCCCAAAAAGCTTGTTAAGCATAACAACCAGCTCTTCCGGCGAGCAGGTACTCGCCAGCTTTGTGAAGCCCACAATGTCTGCATACAGGATACTACACAACACCACAGAGATGGACGTGGATGTTAGTCATGCATTTCTGTGTTACAACTAATTAAAACTGCAACTTTCCTTCCAAAGCCAAGCGGCCATACCATTTCTTAGACATTAAAATATACGACAGGAGTTCACAGCATGTTATTCATGTAACAGCTGGATCTGCCAAGTGTTAAACGTAAACCTGGATCATCACCTGACGTCTTTGTGCTGCCGTATGTAAAGGCTGTGGAAGTTGTTGGAGGTGGATTCATTCTCCTTGTTGGTCTCTGGCTTTGACAATCTCTTTATCACCTCCGCTTTCAGCTCCACCGCGATGTACCTCGGCAACACCGACAGGAGGAGCTGCTCCTGTTGCCGAGGAAACAGACAGGTGTCACAAAGTGTACTGAGAAAGTGGACGATGAGTTCTGAGACCCCGTGTAGTGGGCCACTGAGTGTCTGTCCGGCAGAGATGGAAATCTGTTCACCGTGGACGTAAACGAAATCAATGGGCATCAAAAGCCCCTTGAAGGGACGTCCTGTTTACTTAGTGGATCGCATTTCATCTATTTGTTTACTTGCTGTGAATAGTGCCCATTTGGATTTGCCTAGTCCATGGCTGCTGGGCTTCAGACAAGTGAATGATTAATCTATTGACCTAATAGCCAGAAAAGCCAAACTAAGGCTGTCCAGGTAAAGAGCCCTTTAATGAGAGCAATTACACACAACGATTTTAAATTCAGTGTACATGGAAGAAAAGAAAAAACACGAAATTACTCTCTTTAAACAGCTGCTGAACAAGTGTGAGTGAACTCGTCTTTGAGTAGTTAAACGCTAGCATACTGATGTTTCTATATAATAATACTAATAAAGAATAGAAATCTCTTGTTTTGATACATATATTGCTTGAGTTGTGGTACACAGTGTACTACATGTGTAATACTGTCGGCTTCTAATGCACCTACATTTATAGTTAATACTTACCTGCTGATATTTCCTTATTTCCTTCCGGGATCGTATGGCGCTGAACTGTTCTCTCTTCTGGTTGGATTTCCTGAGATCATGCTCGGTTATCCACAGGTGGAAAATCCCGATGCAGTTCACACACACAAACAGCACTGCGTTCGCCACCAGCTGAGAGGGAAACCAGAAACGAGGCGGTTACGGAGTGTTTTCTCAGTTGTCTCCTTGCATTGAGAAAACAGCTCTGTGGTAGCAGTGACGGACAGTCTAAAAACGGACATTTATCAACACAAATATCATTATTCTTACTTGTGTGCACAATTGTTGCACTTGTTCACACGAAATCATTTGCATTCTGCTTCAGAAGAACTGCAAATGCAACGGGTCACAAACCCAAACACAACAGTACTGTGCAGACACGCGCCATTTAAATATTGAAGACGCAAACATGCACATCTCTTTAGCCGGGCAGCTCATTTGCCTACGTTATTGTAGGCAAGCAAATCTTTACCTGTACAGCCAGGTCTTGTGTCACCGGGCTTTTGACTGGGACGTAGACGCTGATGATGATAATGTGTGAAAGACTGGTTCCCATCCCAACTATGAGGGCCCAGGTCAGAGAGAGGGGCAACACCGTGTACACACTTAGCGAGAGGAACAGGAAAAAGGCTACCTGAGAAGGTGAGAGAGAGAGAGAGAAGACAAAGATGGACACAGAGTTATACGTCTGCTAATATTAGTAAATAACTAAAATGAACAGAAACTGCTTCCTCCTCACCTGTTCCCATGCGTAGACAGTTCCTTCGGTGAAGATGAAGACTATAGCTATGACATACAGGGTCCCCCAGACGAAGAGGGCCAGGGCCCCCCCACAGCGCCTCACCGTGGCCAGCCAGGGCAGGCAGATGAGCAGGGCAGCGCTCAGACATATAACCACACCCAGCACAGCCAGGGCACCCACATGCAACTACGAAGAAGCGGGTGAGAAAACCTCATCAGTGTCTTAGTTTAGCAGTACTAAGTGCTCACTAATAATGTCGGTGTTTTCTGTCTCTATTGGAGGAATGACTACTTTTCCATTACTCTACCGTTACATCCATCGTAGCGGGGATGACGATGATGACAACCACACAGAAGGCCAGAGACAGCACCAGTCCAGACACCATGGCCGGAGTTTCTTCCACACACTGCAGGAAAGCCCTGTGGACAGCCTGATAGCAGCAACACACACCCTCTTTAACAGTCCGCCTAGACTGGGTGCTTCGCCCGTCCTCGTCTCTGTTCTCTTCTTGCATCCACCGGACATCGATGCCGTCTCTTGTCTGGGCAGCTCGCGATGAGACGTCGGACAGAGTGGGTGAACTGCCACTTACAGAGTGTTCTGTTTTTGAATTATTGGAACCATTACTGGCGTTTATGTGGGGACCGCCTGAACTGGGGTCAGGATCTGCCGTTTCAAATGAGCTCACATTGACGTCAGACACTGTTACATCACAGGGTTCGGGGCTAAAACTTGTGGAAGCGTGACCAGGGCTGGATTTTGTGCTGCTGTCATCGCAGCCAGTCGTTTGTGACGAACAGGTCATACCTGTTCCCTTCAACAAGGAATTGGCTTTCAGAGGTTCAGCGGCCTGCGCCGTTGTCACCACACCAACCTGTACAGGCGCCTGGGGTCTGCTGGGTCCTGACTGGATCCCAGCAGTAACAGTGCTGGCGTTTAATATGACGTCATTGCCATTTGTTGTGCTGTTGTTTCCTCGCAAATTGTTCACGTCGTGGCTTTGTGTGGATTGTTTTATGCAATCTGCCGTTTGGCCGAACTCGTTAAGCTCCATGATACTGGCCCCAGCATATCTGTGCTTGTCGTCACTGCAGACAACCACAATCTCCGGCACTAACGACACTTTGAATGCTTCTTCACCAGGACTTCCCTCACCCAGAAATCCTTGCGACTCATCTGGCATCGTGACGAGCGTGGGTGTGAGGGAACTCACTGTCCGTCGGCTTGTCACAGTGCTTTTTCTTAATGCCCGTCTCTGTCAACTTGTCTACATGATAAACACAAGCAGGAATAGTGTTGCTTGTTTATCTTTCTGTGTCTGCTTGTCAGATTGAATTAACTAAATTTCCACAGAGTCCAGCTCCTTTGTTCTGCGAAACCCACAGTTCCTATCTGAGGTTACATAGACGCCTACAGTCCCAAAGATCGATCATAGGGAGTCCTAAACCACACGGATGCATCTTCTCCAATGACTAATCTGTATTTGCTGGAAGAATCATCTTCCTGTCAAAGAACAAATTTAGGATGAGAAAGGTTCAGTTTAGACAAAAGTAAACCTAAAATGCACTTAACAATATACAAAAGAAATTAATTCAATTCAATTCTTCTTTATTTGTATAGCGCCAAATCATAACTTTACATAGCAAGATTTAGGACCTTGCAAAAATATAAGTGTATATGTAAACAACATAATGCAGAAAACCCAACAGTCCCAATTGAGCAGCACTAGACAACAGTGGAGAGGAATAAACTCCCTCTAAGAGGAAGAATCCTCCAGCAGAACCAGGGTGGGCGGCCATCTGCCTCGACCAGTTGGAGTTAGTGGACAGAGGAGAGAGAAAAGAACAGCAGTAACATAGATCACAACAACAACAAGGAGCAGCAGACGAAGCACTGGGCTGGTTGGGTGGACCAGCAACCACGAGGACAGGTGTGGTTTTACAGGTTTTTTGACTGCTTTTCAGAAGATTTGCATTTGTCACTACTGGCAGCATGAGGTGATACCTGGACTTTACAGATAGTCCAATCCACCAGGATGACACATCAATACAGGTCCTTCTCAAAAAATTAGCATATTGTGATAAAGTTCACTATTTTCTGTAATTTACTGATAAACATTAGAC